>JAQLOL010000002.1:7783967-7794394 GCA_029783665.1 Naso thynnoides
GCAAAGACAATCTCATGGTAAAAACAGAGCTTATTGGAGAGCAATTTAGCAGCGAATGGTGTCATTTTTCAACCACTATTACACTGTTTAATGAGATCACATCATAATGACAAATGACAATAAAGTGGCTAATTCAAATTTGACCTAACGGTGGTGCTATACAAAAGACAAGAGTTTGTTTAAATCAGGATTCACCCTCAGGTGATCTTAAATACTCACGCAAACTGCACTGCAGTCTGTCGTTTTCTGATAATGAGATACTTCAGTTTGGATCAAAGCAGTGGAACGACTGACCATCATTTTTATATCTAATCCATCAGCATTACATAACTATGGGATTTGTATTTTTTATATCCGACTCTTTTTTTGAGTTTGATATGCACATGCTCATAAAACAGCCTTTTACTGTGAGTCCAACAACTACATCTCCTAGCTAGGTGCCCTCTGTCACCATGAAGATAAATTTGGTGCAAAATACGTGAGCATCCGTGACAGTGGAATTTGTAGTTGTAGAAAATAGTCACACGTGCGTCAGCAAATTTGACAGAGAAAACGGAGTTTTTCCTGCTCACGCAGCCATTCTTGCAGTGCCTGTATGTACCAGGATGCATTGCATCACAAAAAAAAAACAGTAGCCTACTTGCCGGATCTCCAAGGTTGTTATCTATTGCATCAGAAAATTTCTTTTATTTAATAATGTGTTGTTTTCACTAACGAGGAGTTTTTGGTCAGCCAGAGCCAAAAAATCCTCTCAAAACAAACATGGCGCTGTCTTGCCTGGAGTACGAGGAGAAAGGCAAGGGGTAAACAGTTCACTATGTCCCAGAGACGCAGTGAACATTGTAAAAAAATATTGTTGGGTTTCACATCACATTACAGCCCTTACTCTAAAAGATAAAGTTGAAATTTGGCAGAGGTACTTTTTAAAGCCAGTCTTTTGTCATCTATCACAGATGGTTAATGGTTGATTAATGGTTGATGGTTGAAAGTGAATATTGCTGTTTGTTGAAACTGTTGACCCACAGTTAAGCCAATATTAATTTTTGATGTGTGACAAATCTTTTTTCATGATATTGTATCTCTGTTTTTGTGCATTAGTGGGTATTTTTTTAAGATAACCTTGGCCCTTTGGTGTCTATAGAAACTGAACGTATAAGCTGTCCACAGGGTTTAGTGTGACAGGGTAGTAGCTTTATTTGCTTTGCAAGTATTAAATTAGTTGCTTGTTTTATGTGTTCACTAAAAAAAATATTTAATTGTAGTGTATGTAATGTAATCAGTGCTTCTCCCTCTGTACTGGAAAAATGTTATAGCAAGATAGGAAGTTTAAACAATATAATTAAAAACTATAAAAAACATTTCACCAATATGTACAACTAAAAGTAATGATCAGACAATGAATAATATTCTTATCTACCTCTAAACACATTCACAAACAATTAGCTTTTCTTGTCTTTTATGGGCTGTTATTGAACAATGGCTGTTTCTACTTATTCCAGTATTCACAAATATCATCACACTTACTATTAAGAGACTTTACTCTCATAATGCAATTACAGACAACATTTTTTTTTTTTATTGCAGGCAGAACTAATCAGGTTCCAGATATTCAGAAGACTAACCCTGCTATCACAAGATGTGACCAAACTATTTGACGTAAAAAAAAAACAAAACAAAAATAAAATTAAAATACATATATAGAAACACGACTTGCTGATGAAATGTTTTAAATTCGAATATGTTGCAGACACAACAGAAGCTGCATCAAATCAAATCCAATCCAATCCACTAATGACCTTCATTTGCTACATCAAAGCAAAGTCTAAGTCAGATAAGTACATTTTAAAACAACAACAACAATATTTGGATTCTCCTGTCGCAATTATCTTTAATTTGCTGCAGGCTGTTTGTCATCTGTACTCTGGTGAGACGGTATGAGTGTTAACCAAAAGCCAAGTAGGAAGTGATTTCCTAACAATGCCTGTTCTCCCAGCTGGCATACATTAGACCCACAATAAAACAGAGCATTGTATTTTGCCTTTTTCAATCTCTGTAGCACAGTTGTGACCTTTCTGAAATATTTGATTGCGGATAAATGTCTAAATGGGGTTCTAGCAAAATGGTAAAAGAATGTTTGACAGTGTCACCACACTACAAACAAATCACAAGTGTCAGCGATGCTTGCCATGCAAATCTAACATGCATCCCCCCTTTGTCTTCCCCTCGCTCCTTTTAATCCTCACACTTCTGAAGTCAGAGCTTGAAAAGACAAAGGTTTGTTTTTAGTTGGCAGGGCTTCCTGATCTGCTGCCGCTAATTGACACTCACAAGATTTGTAAGTCAGAGCGGAGGCAAACATGTCATAAAACTTTCATGATCAAACAATGTTGGCTTTACAGTCTGACAGCTAACGGTGACAAAACTATGTCTGTGCTGTGAGGCTCAGGTTCAAAACTTTGCTGCAACAATTACTGTTTACTATTTTGCCTATAAGGCTGTGTGAGAGTTGGGGGGGGGGGGGTGTTTAGGAGATGTGTGTACACTGTATGTGCGTGTATGTAGAGGTAATCCTCTGTAATCCTGTGTCTTTAAGATGATTCTCGAAGCCAAAACTCCTCGAGTACTTTTAACAAACTGTGTGCTCAGGTCTGTTCAGGTGAGTGTGTGTGTGTGTTCATACGGTTGTGTATAAGAGAAGGGAGGGGTCCCTTCTGCACTAACCCCAAAAAGTCATCTTCACTGAGGCAGCTGCTTCTGATGAAGGGGAGCCAGATTTTGTTCCACGCCACCAGTCTCTTGCTCCTCTCCTTCTTCATTTAACCCGCTCTCTTACTTGTTCTCCACCAATAGCTCTTCTCGCTCCCACCCCACCTGCTTCAGCTCCTGCTCTTGAAGCCTCTTTGGACTCCCCTCTAAAGAAGCTCATCTGAGAGTTCCCACAAAACTTGATCCTTTTTTTTTTTCTGTGGTCGGGGAAAGAGTGGGAGACTCTTTTGAAGCTCTTTGAGGCAAAACTTAACATATTCTCTTCATAGAAAGTTAGAGTAAACTTCCATGGCGACTGTCTGAAGCTCTGAAAATAAATCTTAGGAGACTCATCTTTGGTGGAGGACTATCAAAGCAAATGTCTTCAAAACAGTTATTATGATGTTTTTTATGTGTTGGATTTCACAGCCCCATGATATGCACAGATGCCATTTCTTAATACTGCAGCAAGCATAATGGATGGCTGTGCAGCAGAGAGATGATACAGAAAGTGATGCATAGTTACATGAGACAGACACAGGGTATGACACAAACACACACACAGACACACACACGCACACTGGGTTAGCAACAGTAAAGCTTGAAAGTGCAGGCATGTTTCTAATTGCAAAGTCTGCATCCAGAATTCTAATGATCCCGAAAGCCTTTTAACATTCGCTTGATATTCAAAGTGCCTCTCTGTAGGTGTTACTCAAGCTGGGTTTCAAAACACCACCTATCTTCTCTATGTCTTGTCAAGAAATTATTGTCATTTGATGGATATTATTCTGGGAAAATCACAGAGGAAACATTATAAGCTGGGTGGCTTGAGTCCACATGCCTCTCTGCAGATGAGAAACATTTTAGCATATCAGAAGGTGGAATGTGGGAGATTTCGGTTTCTATGATACAATTTCTGCTTTTATTTATTTTTTATTTCCACAGTGAAAGTCCAATCAATCTGGTACTGCTGCTCACCGTGACGCTTTTCTTTACACTCCACAGCGACCTTGCTCGGGTAAGGTCTCCACGCTCTTTTCTTTGCACAGCTTTTGTGAGCATTAAAAGATGTTTTTCCAAGCTTGTGCTTCTCTTAACTTGGCATGCCACCTCCCCACACAATCCACACACAACTACACCATGCATTTATTTGGCTGTAAGCATTTAAATTAAAGGCTTTCGCATCATTTGTTTAAAGGTACAATATGTAAGAAATCTACTGCAAATAGCCGTAATATCCTCATAATATGTCATAGAGACTCAGGAATAATGTTAATATAACATACTGAACTCACCAACAACAACAGAAATCCCGGTCTCCAGCGTGCTGCTGTCCACAATACGAAATTCACAAAAACAAGTGGAAATAAACGGGAAATTATTATAGGCTATTACGTTATTTAGCTTTAGCTTAGGATCAGTTCGGAAGCGCTACATTTATGCCACAACCACCGTGTTGTTCAGTACCAACTAGAGAGTTTGTTCAGTAGGTCTCTCTGTAATTGCAATAAATAAATGATTACTTAGCAAACAAACGATGAACTTACAGTGTAGGATTCATCGCACGCCATAGTTGCTCCTCGCTCGTTGCTGACGGAGGATACGCCAACTGCTCTGGCAACCTTGAGTCTGGAGGGGAGGCGGATACGACTCGCCGCAGTATTTTGAATGTGAGTGTAGCAACCGTTTTTGGGCCACAGTCTTACATATAGCGCCTTTAAAACAAAAACGGCGTAGAAAACCCACAACCTTTCCGCAAAGGGTTGGTTTGGTTTTGGTGAGTGAGTGCTAATGTTAGCTAGCTGACCTTAGCATCCTCTCGCATAAACCAAAACTTTTTCTTCATATGTTTAACAAAATTTATCGACTGCAGACATGTCCTCTTGTCTTTTTCATCGCTAGGAAAGAGGTGGAATAAAAATCGAACTGTTTGGTGCTTATTTTTACTCAGATCTGTTGAAACAAAATGGGACACAGCACCAGTGTTGGGGTAACGTGTAAAAAAGTCGTGCCATTACAGTGCTATATTACTTTTAGCAGTAACGCAGTAGTATTACGCATTACTGTTTGAATTTCAGTAATATTTAATCAGTTACTTTGTAAGTACTGTGTGTTACATCATGTCACCGCCCGAATTCAAGTGGCACAGTGTTTTTTCTTTTTCGTACTGCAAGCAACCACGAAAAATCACCCAGGCCCAGACTATTTCCTGCTACAGCAGAGCGAGTCAACGAGCAGCAGACATGGCAACAGAGATGGACCGTTCGTTTAGAAGATGGATGTACTCCCATTACTTTTAATCCATCAGAGAAAAGGACAAGAACATACTTACATGAGTAAAAATTGCTGTTTTCTTTGTTAAGTTCGACTTGGCAGCAACATCATGTGGTCCATGATTGAAACTGGACCCATTCTGGTAAAAAAAAACAAACATAAATGCCTCTGGTCATGCTAAAGCACATAGCCCCCCACTGGATATATAATGAACTGCAATAAACTACAGAACATGATTTAATGCTTTTCTATTTTAGAATGCTTAGTCATGCTTGCTGGTGTGCATTTTTGTGAAAGTAACACAAAAGTAATGGAATATATATTACTATTCACACACAGTAATATTGTAATATAGCTAATTTCTTTCAAATGACAGTTACTAGTAATATTAATGTATTACATTTTGAATATTAACTTGCCCAACACTGCACAGCACTGCAGTGTTTTGAAAAGATGAGGCTAGGACCCGGAAATAGTATTTTGAAAGGGTGTTTGGTCCTCGAGTGAGTCAGGCTCTCCCCCCTCTCCCACCTCAGTATTAGGTGGGTCTGAAAATTATACCGTTCCCATTTACCAATCAGGGCCACTCTTGCGCCTCTCCGCTCTGATTGGTTGAGGGGCTTGTTGCTTCAACGGCGGACAACAAAACTTCAGCAGCGACTAGATCAACTCACTTCCAGTTCCTCTGTTTCCAACATCAGCACATACAAGCAGAAAAATGTCAGTCTTCTTATTTAACCCAGGTGTGATGAATTTACATGAACACACGTCGGGGGAGAGAGGAGCGGTAGAGAGCGAGAGGGAACAGGATGGGAGGGGTTGTGATGTTTCTGTTCAAAATCTGTGTCAAAACTGCTCTCGCTTGAACTTTTCTCCAAAGTAACCAAACCCTGCTCCAAAAATTTATAAAAACAACTTTATCTCTGTTCTAGGTTTTGTTAAATCCCAAATGATTCCAACAATTTGAACTCAGAAAAATCTCTTTGTTCAATTAATTTCATTTTGTCTCCTGTCGCTAACTGCCGGGGTTACAGCAGTCAGAGAGGGCCAAAAACAGTCAGCAAACAAAACTCAAAACGAAACACAAATCAAGAACATTTGAGTCACTCACAGAGATTTTCATCTGACATGAAGGCTGTTTAACAATGAAACAGAAAAATCCCACGATGCCACGCTGCTGCTTTCTGTCCTTTCTGCTGACCTGCATTTGCTCCTCGTGTCTCATCAGTGTCTTTGCTTGTGTTCCTTGTTCTTCCAAGTTTGGGTTTTTGAGTTTTTCCCTCCATTTTTGTTGCCTGCTAGTTTTTGTGCTTTGGCATCAGCTTTGAAATTAAAGTGTGTTTTGTTTCCTCAGCTGTCCATCTTGTTGTTTTTGCTTTTGTGTCCTTATTTAAATTCGTACTTCCTAACATTTTAATCGACTAAACAGGCCCCACCAAGGGCGTTATTGGATTATCAATGAAAGAAAACTTTTAAAAAGATGCTAAATTTTAATTGACAGTGACTGCAGTACTGCTCACTGTATGTGTTTCGTAGGCAACATTTATGAACTTGATTAAGAGGTTCTTTCTCTGTGTGTCGTGTCCATGGCCTTTTATTCTCTGTCAGTCACTTTTGTTTAATCGTCTGAGTTTTGTCCTCCTTGACTCTGTTAAGGCTGCACAGAGGAAGGACAATGTGTGTGAAATTAATAAATACGCAGGCGGAAATGCACAAGCTTTGAAGTGCCGTCTAAAAAATAATTTTTATTGTTGGCTCAGACAACAGAGCCCGGTGGTGTGATGTTGTTCCACTAGACTCGTTCATCCTCTGAGATGTTTTTTGATTAAACAGAAATATCAAAGCATTTGAAATCCCTCCCAACATTTTTTTTAACAAAAAAACTGCAACACATGACACGTTTCATGTTTGATCCTTTTCTTAATGGAACTTTGCGCTCAAGTTTTTGCTTTTGCACATCATAAAAAAAAATGCAGGTTAATTAAAAAAAAAAAAACAACCCAGATAAACGTGCAGGATCAGATGTGCAACTTTTATTTGTGACCACAGTTTTCAAGATCATACAAATTCTCCTTTAGATGAAAGTTGTCAAAGTTACAAAAATAGTTAAAAAAAAAAACTTCCTAAAAAAAAAGCATGAACTTAAGAATGTTGTTTCATACAGTAACTCGTAATTATTCATACTCATAAATACACTTGGTAATAAATACATTAATACTATCAGTACTGGTCAATTAAATTACGTTGATAAATAATTTAATTCAAAAGGCATTTAAAGAAACTAAAAATCCTACACAGAGTATAATTTAGCACATTTGTGTTCTATTCAAACATGAGTCTCACTGTTTGTTAACGTCTTGACAAATTCAGCCTTTCTTTTCATCGGCTGGAGGTGGAGAAGACGAGGGTCTACTCATTGTTATTTTCGGAGAAGGTTTCACCAGCAGGCATCTCAGATCGGGAGGAGGAGGAAGGAAGAGAGGAGGATGAAGGAGAGGCGGTGGATGTGATGATAGAGAGGAGGGAGGCAGTGGAAGAGGGGACCACCGAAGTGGGTGTGGCCAGAGCCTTTGCTTTCCTGTAGGAAAAAATCAATAACACGTGAGACCATGAGTGAGGAACTGAAGGATTTAATGAATGACAGAAACGTTAAGTGAGAATGTGAGTAAAACATTTGTCATAACAAACTCACTCGAATGCAATAATCTTGCGGCGAACCCAGGGTGCGTTGATCTGACTGCAGAAAATGCCCTTTTCTGTTTGAAAGCTGCAGGACAAACAAATGTAACATTTAAAAGATGGTAACAATCAGATATTTGTAATTAAAAAAACCTTCTCTTTCAATCTAGTTTCCTGTTTTGGTGCCAAATTTTGAACATGAACATTTATTTTTTTAACTTACATGACAGCTCGGACACATTGGAGGCTGGCTTTCTGCACCATGTACCCCGTGATCGGTTCAGTTATCTCCTCTCTGTTGACTTTCTTACAGCAGGTTGCCAGCTTCTCACCTAAAATAAACAGATAAGAGAGTTTAAAAAAAAGAAAAAAAAAGGGCCAAAGTTTCGTGTGATCTTGGCTTGTCTGAAAAAAGCTTCAGCTCACCTGCTGGTCCAGACTCAACCACAGCCAGCATGACCAGGGCGACCAGCGCGCTCTTCAACACGGTTCCGTAGTTTGCCATTTTTAAAACAAAGTTTGAGTTAAATATGAGATAAATGTATAATTATTAAGTTAAATAGTCTTTGCTGGTCTCCTCTTGTCCCTTCCTCTGCAGAGAGCTCAGTGAACTGACAGTGAGCTGGACCTCAGATACTTAAGGCCTGAAAAAGCAGAAGCGGCGCCTCCGGTTAGTCATAGTCCTACATTCTCCTCTTTCCTTCCTCTCTCTTCATCTGAACGAATGACCCACTGATTTGCGTGATTTCCATGAAGTGGCCGAGAACTTACCAACAGGAAGCACTTTCATCATGTTGTTTCGTTCGGAAAATGAAGTCAAGGATTTCACTGATGTTCGGATTGTTGGGGTGTGTTCGGAATCCCTCGCAGGTCAGAGGTCACCTCACGCCACAGTGCCTTAAATCGGGACATTTATTGAAGCGGTAACGAAGAAAAGAACTTGTGAATCAGTCACCGAACTCACTGCAAAGTGGTCACTCAGTGTAAATCTGCCTCATTCCAAGACGATGAGAGTTGAAGCTTCCAACAATGGCTACTTTGCTTCTAAAAAAAATAGATAAAATAAAGACTCTTCCCTTTATGAGGAAGTCACTTTGTGGCATTTGTGTCATAAAGGGGCCCAGTGACACACAGACATGTCACAGCATGTTCCTCTCAGTTTCCACTTGTCCTTATTATACAACAGGGCATTTTTGTAGTGAAAATCCATGTTAGAGAGTTTAACGAATATGGAGAGAGGAGCTGAAATGCCCTACAGCACAAGAGAACTGAAGGAACAATGGTGTTAAATTGGAGTCCTTTGCGGTTAGATGAGGTGTTTTCCATGCTCTCTGCTGAGTGCCATCTTCCGTACAGTGCGCACGGACGACATGACGACCCTCGCACTGCGCCCAGCTCTCTGAGACTCAGGCCTGTTCTCAAGTCAAACAACACATGTCCTGTGACTGGGGCTGGGGTGTGCACATTACACATACTGCGTCCTATCTGCAAAGGACTCATGAGTTAGTGGGAGTTACACGCCGACAATGTCCATTTCACTGACTGCATTTAGTCAAACACTGCTTTAACGATCCCACACTCTCCAGTAAAGATCTAGTGTTACACGTATACTGTATTGTACAGATTGAGTATGTGTAGTTTTCTGTTAGTTTATATAAAAATACAGTGAGTGTTCTGTTAAATGGATTTGGAAATGGCTCAAGGTTCCAAATGGGAACAATAACTTTAAGTGTTAGGGTAAACAGGCAGCCTGATTTCAATGTGAAATAAAAAATCACAAAGATTTGTCGAGCTGTACCAAATAGTTGAAGCTTTGTCCAAAATATTGACATTTGAATTCTAAATCTGCATTCGACTGCAAAGGCTGCTGGGTGCATGCAGGAGCTTTGAGAGTTATGGAGGTTGGATGAGAGCTTCTGGAGGAATGAACACCTGAAATCAAACCATTCTGTCCTGATCTGGAGCCAAATATCAACGGAGGAGAGCTCAGGCAGCCAATTAAGGATGCACCAAAGCAATTTTGGTTAGGCCTGTTTTAATTACAGTAGTTTGGCCTGTATTGTTTCTTGCTTAAACAAAAACAAAACAAATGTGTGCATATCAAACTGTACACATAATTCAGACATTTATATCTTTATCCAAAACATTTTTGATGCTGAGCTTATTTTTTACTCATGACAGTTTCTATTCATGTAAATGGCGCGTGCACGGTGTTACTCAGTCATGCGAAATGAAATGTTGTATATTTTTTAGCATGTTTATCTTTTGCTTAGCAATACATTCATTCATTTCACTGACATTTTTTATCATATTTAAGGAAATATCTTGTTTGGGTAATCTAGCTGCCGCGTTATCATTAATTTCCTCTAAAGTATCAGAGAAAGACTACATGCGTGTGCTGTTAATGAGCTTGTCTCAGCAGAAACTCTCTTGAGATACTTCACCAAACAACATTAAAATTTGTCCCTTACTTTTATTTATTTATTTATTTTTGTCAAAGGGAACAAGTATTCAATCTTAATTGTGTATTTAAATGTGTGCAAAAAAAATTAATTGGGTGGGCCCAGGCCTCGTAGACCTACGCCTGACGCTGCAGCTGAGCCAGCCCCGGCTGCAGAAACAAATTAATGGGGGGGTATTACATTTTTCCAGGGGTGCACATTTTTTCAACCTATTTACTGTTTAATGTAGTCTCTCTCTCTCTCTCTCTCTCTCTCTCTCTCTCTCTC
>JAQLOL010000002.1:7828608-7838738 GCA_029783665.1 Naso thynnoides
ACTACTAATAATAATAATAATAATAATAATAATAATAATACAATTTATTTGTAATGCACTTTACATTCAGAACAAATTTCAAACTGCTACAGGTAAAAGCATCAGTATAAAAGGCAAAAGCAATTATCATTAGGTCAGAAGAGTGCCAGATTATTAATTACTTTTGAACGTAAAAGTTTATGATAATTTCCAGTTGTCATCTGTTAAAAAAAGTTGAACAGTTATCATGTTTTATGCTGAACTTATGTGCTGTACCTCTGCACAATGTGAGTGTGCGCCAGTGAGACAGCATGAAAACATCCTGTAGTTTCCCTGCAGCGCCTCTCATCCTGTCAGCCCTCTGCAAGGCCGGGTCACCTCAGGGTCAGCCCATTTCTGATTATCCCAGATGATTGGCGGCTCTGTCTGCGGCCATGGGTGAATGCCTCGCTGTGACATGAAGCCTTATTGGAGGAGACCTGAGTTCAGGGGCGGGGTCAGAGGTGACAGAAGACTGGAGGAGGGAGATGTTACCTTATGATTGGTTTATGAGTGACAGCAGAACACAGGCGGATAGACAGGAGAAGAAAGGAACAAGGGTTAGAAGTAGCACTTGTATGTTTTGATTAGTTGCCTTGGTGATGGTATAAGGTAAGTTTAAAATACAATTTGCATCAGACTCATCATCAAGTTTTGTCCATTGAAGGACAGCTGAGCATGCAAATTATTGTGATAATGCTGCCTGAAAATGTAAGATAACTTTATTATATAGTGGAAATGTATCAATAGAAATGGATATGTTAATGGTTAATCTAAACAGAAAAAAACTCATTAATTTAAAAAAAAAAGTCGATTACAACAGATCACATTTTTCATTTTAAATCCAGCTGTAAAGTTGCTATCACTAAAGTAACTGCTTTATGACTGCAAAACAATACTTGGCTCTAAAGTACTAATAGGTCAAGTCAATCAGGTAAAAAGTTACATTTCATTCGCTTAAAGGAATTTAATTTGAGTGAGTGAAATGTAACTTCTTACCTGATTGACTTGACCTATTAGTACACACACACACACACACACACACACACACACACATATATATATATATATATACATATATTTTATATATTTGGCTCTACACTGAACAAATCCCAGGATTATAGAAGTCCAAGATCCAGTGATGAATTAAATACATTTAGTCAATTTAAAATTTTATTTTTAATCAATGTACAAATTTTTCTTTCATTTTTTGTTTTTCTTATGACTGCTGGCTGACAGTCTTTCATTACATCATTTTGTTGCGCTATCTTCCTCTGCGGTGACACCAGACTTAAGAACTGGCACCACCCACTGGCATACTCAGGATATTTGAGAGGCAGGGGCGAAAATAGTAAAAAGGGCACTTGTCATATGCAGTGGGGCACCAGTGTGGAAAAAGTCATCAGGCATGTAGCTGTGTTCTGTCCACTGGAAGGGCACCCTAGAAGGCGCTTTATCATGTTGTATCTACCATAGGGGCATCCAAGAGGGCAATTTTGCAGCAATTTTCTAACATTAAGGCACCAGGGGGGGCGATTGTGTCCCCTGCCCCCCCCCTCTGGGTTCGTCAGTGGTGCCACCTGCTGTTTATCTTGATAAACCAACTCCAATAGTGGCATAACAACATGGATGAGAACATAAATAATGTCGCATTTCCTTTTGCTGAATTTCTCAAAATTCAGTTTTACTTTGCATTGCATTTGGATGATAATCCAACAAGAGTGGCACTAATTCGGCATAAAATTAAATTAAATGGACTGCAAAATTACTTATGTATTTATTTAATCCTATTTTTGGGCGTGCACTTTTCATACTGTGACAACTTGAAATGTCTTTTATCAGAATGTAATAACTGAAAACATTTTTTTATACTTCATATGTCTGCATAATGAATGTCTACTTTAACCCTCTAAGAACTGTAAACCCTTTTTTGCTTTCAGGTGAAGTATTGTCTTTCTACATTACTGTGTGACAAAAAGTAGCCTCCTAATATATGAAGCTACATTTCTTGCGTTATTCATGATATTTAAAACTTGGGTATTAGGTTGTATGCGAAGGTGAAAAACAAACAAAACAATGCATTGTAGTGCCTCAGAATTTATATATTACTCAAAAGCACAATATATTTATAACAAAATGAAATAAGGAAGCTGCTTTATTTTAAAATGTTGAACTTAAATTTTTAATTTGAATTGAAAGTAAAGTAAAAAAAAGAAAGAAAACAAATGCTAAATGACACATTTTACTTCATTATAATGGAGAGAGAAATTGTGTACAAACAAATTGATATATTTCTAGTTAAATACATCATTTTATGGGTGGCATGGACCTTCATTATGACACAAACTACTGCTAAAGTGCCTTTGGCCAAGACACTCAAACTCTGTCTATTCATTAATTGACCAGTTTTGAATAAATAAACGTAAGATAAAATAAAATATGGATCTTGTAAGTATAAGCAAGCCTCCGTTACTTACAAAGCAGCAAACAAGTGGTGCAGCTGCCGTCGTTACTCAGCTCCCTCTCTTGTGCTCTTAACTGCTGTCCTCCCTTTCTTAATCATTCCTGCACTTTACCCCTGCTTTGATATGCTGTCTCTGATCTCCACCTCTGCCCACGCTCCTCTTCTTTAAAGCCTTCATCCTTAGGTTCTTCTTTCTGTCTCTGCACAGACTTGTCCCGTTTTCTGCCTTTCTCTTCGTCTCCTCCTCTCACGCTCTCCCCTCCTATTCCTCTCCCTCTCTCTGTCCATCTTCATCTCCATCATATCTATCTCTCTCCCCTCTCTCAACCTCTTACTAATCAGTGTCTCATCCATAAAAGCTACTTACAGCTGGGTAAGGAAAAAAAAAGGCTGAGATTGAGTGAAGAGTGAGCATGAGGCCAATCGTCTCCCCTCTCTCTCTCTCTCTCTCTCTCTCTCTCTCCATGGTCCATCTCAGGTAAGAGTTCAAGTGCTGCTAAGGGCTGTTCAGATCACATCAAATCCACATCTAACTTCACCCCAGAGACTGTTTGAAAGAGTAAGATTCTTAATAAAACTACCTGAGCATACTGTCAAATGTCAGAGCCCTGAGTCTGCAAAACTTAAGCACCACATTCTCTGTCCATATTAACGGCTGACACGAGAATGCCAGGTGAAAGATTAGATGGATTATTGACCTGACCAATAGCGCCCATCTCAGTCAGGGGATGTAAATGCCATATGGAAGTGTTACTGCTTTGGAAGCCCTCTCATGAGAACAATAGTCTAAGTATGGCATTTAAAATGTGACGTGTATAAGAAGAGTTTTGTGCATATGTGGTGTGTGTAAAATGGAAGCGCTACAATTAAACTAATGATTTGATAAAAGAAGGTGCCGACAACGCCACCTAGGTTAATGAGCCTAGGACTCTAAACAACAGGTTCTTTAAAAATCAGGGGGAGCAGAGTTAAAACCAATAAGAGCAACAAACAACCAGTCTGATGAGTGTTCACATAGCTGTGGCTATGTGCTAGCATCACGTTGTCACTTGCCTGTAGGTATTTTTTAAGATTTGTCATTACTTTTTTAAAAAAATCATGTAACCCTACTTGTTGGTTCAGTTTTCCATGCTCTTACTTTATCGTGTTTGGTAGTCATTGAACATGATGAAGCATCTCCCTGCAGTCTGACACAAGTCATCATAAAAAACTGAAGGTCCTCATGTGGTCACACACTTGCGTTCCCTGCTTGCTCAAACTCTCTTCCATTAACACTAGAAGGGCCAATATTTCATACCTACAAGACAGGCCATGAGTGGTCATTTTGACCGCCAGATTCCAAATTCTATTATCTTTCATGATAAATACCCAATATAGAGATTAATGCATTTATTGTTTTAGGATATCTTTAGAAAAAAAAAAAAGAAAAACACCTGAAGATATGCCAAGAAGGATTAAAAAATGCCTACTTTGATTGGAGGCAGATCATCCAGATCCGCTCCCAGCCGATACAGGTGAGGTCTGCTCCACTGTGCTGCTGTGCGCTGCGCTGCTTTCAGGGACAAAAATTGCCTCTGTAAATTCACAGACTCTCTCGAGTTTTATCTTTGACAAAGACAATGATAGTTGCCAAGCAACCAAGATGCAGCTGCCACCTCGCAAAAATGTATCAGTGTACTCACGGCAAAGTTTGTGTGGTCATTCTGACCGCCTGTGGCCGAAATAGGTAGAAATGATCCCATTTTGTTTGCCTTTAGTACAATTTGTATAAATAACATCTCTACTGTATACAATTACTACCAGTGTGCCAAATAATACAAAAATAATAAGTGTCGTTATGATCATTTTAAGGAGGCTTACTCACCTTTTATAAGCGCTGCCAGTTCCAGCATTACAAGTTTACACAGTGGAAGCCAGCATAAGAGGGTCACTGTCTTCCACTCACAAAGAGAAAGCTTGAAAGCATGGCTAATTATTTTCCATTCAGAAAGAGAAAGCAAGGACAGATTGATAATCACTTGATGCAAACAATGCAAAGTAATGCAATGCATCAAATTCATGTATTGACCTGAAAACCTATGCTTGAAGTAAACATGCGTGCATAGATATTTTTTGTCCAGCGCACACAGTATGCACAACGGTTGCACACAATTTTGAACAGCAGCATGAAAAGCTTCTTAACCTGAACCAGACCCTGTAAATTGCTTACACCTGGCTGTAAAATGCTACTGACTAAAACTCTGTAGGATGGGCCGACTTGAGTCGACAACATAAAACAAGTACAACAACACAAGACACATAATTTAACAAGAGTGCTAATATTACTTAGTAGTCCCATTAGTAAGAAGTCCTGCTTGTCTTTCTTGTAGTCTTTTATTTTGCAAAACTCTTACCAATGAATGAAAGTCAGTAAAACATTGTTCTCTCCTCTTGCTCGGTCCCCCCCTCTTTTTCTCTTCTCCAACAACATCCACTTCTGTCTTTTCACATTTCATGATGTCTGAGGCTGCTGAGTTTGTTGATTCCGTGGGCAAAACCCATTTGCCATCTGGGTGGCAGCATTCCTGAGCTGGCTTAACAGTGAAAAGGGCTAACAAGCAGCTAAAGTTAGCTGCCATTACAGGTTTCCACTGAAATCAATAAATTTCCACAATAAAATGTGATCCAGTTTCAACAAAATTAGTGTTTGCTTTGCGTACTGCAAAGTGTTACATAGAGTTTCCTACTTTCTCACTCAACTTACCTAATAACAATCAGGTCACAAAGTAACTGGCAGAGAAACACTATTCACACTATTACATGCCAGTGTACCATTGTAATGATTATTAAGCTGGTAATTTAAGGAAAACAAGACTGGGCAAGCCTGGTTTTGCCAGACCTGAATATATTGGAAGTTGGGATATGTAATGAAAAATGTACACCACTATCTGTGTATTATGAAGATTATCTTTGCTGAATTCCAAGTGTAAATTATTCAAAAACGTGACTTTTTTTTTTCAAATTGACAGCAGTGCAAAGTTGAATAAAATAACAAATAACAGGTTCCTCCTTGAATGTCCCTGAGTTGTATTGATAAATAATTTTAAAAATTTTAAAAATTAAAAATAAATTGAAAACAACAACAACAACAACAAAAAAAAACCCTAAATGTTGACTTGCTGTCATCTCAAATTCATTACATTTTGGTCAGCTTTCATTCTAAATGTTCTCTCTTTAACTCAGTTAGTCAAATACAGACAATGAAAATTGGAATTGGGATTACAGAATCAATTGTTAGAATTCATAAAAGTGCGACTACACTTAACACTTTTCCTTGTGTAACATAGGGATACCTTGTATAAGCTGTATACAGGGCTGGCGCATGCCCTTCTGCAGCTCTGGGCGAAAAACAATTGTTGCCGCCCCTCTGTTTGCAACACCATAAACGAGAGCCACATGTGCTTAAAGTATAGTAGCGAAGGAGGAAAGAGTGGACCTTGAACCTAGGTCACCTGAATCACAGACCACAACACTGATCAGTCAGCCAGAGGATTGAGTCACGTAACCATGGGCCGAGACATTGTGTGTTTCCAGGATCATTATAGTATAGTATGAAGTATACGCATTACACAATATGTGGACATTTTATATGCATATGCTGACAAAAACAGGAATGGGCAGAGTCCGTGGTTTTCTAAGAAGTCGAGGAGGAGCAGAATTGACCAGGGCAGAGAAAAGCCAGCAGAGCGTCACTCTGTGTGGAGGTTGCCTGAGCACCTTGAAGGGCAGTGTTGCTCTGGCACTGGCGCTGAACAGTTGAGAGTAAATTCAACCTTTAAGGGAGTTCAAAAACGACGTGAGGCATTTTGTATCCATATTTTACAGGCAAAAATTCACTTCATCCCTGTGTGCTGAGGAGTGCTGGGATGAGGCGCTTGCATTATTAGAAGAAAAAAAAATAAAAAAGCTGTATAAGATTAAACACTCAGTGAATCTGTCTGTTTAGAAACAGTGGTGAATACCCTATGCAAGTGCTGGCACACACCTACACAAATACATCAGCAGATATCGTTTGATGGGCTGATGGTGGCCCGTTGGAAAGTTTTAGCATATGGCCCAAGGCTGTTGTTAGTCCACATTTCCCCGCCCTTGCCGAAATGCCAACTGCCAATTGCCTAGTTTGCCTATAGGGACGCATCAGCCCTGGGTGTATATCTGGACAGAGGGGAGGGTGGTCTGTGTAGGTCGCATCAATCTGCACGATATAACAGTCAAAGATCAGGATGCATTGTGTCCAGTTTGAGAGACAGACAGGATGCACAATTAGGGGGAAAAGCATTCACTTTTTAATGTTAGATAAAGCTGACCACATTGCAGATACACGATGGCCACAGCAAAACACAGCGACAAAGACGCTCTGTTCACCTTTGTCTGCATGTAAACAGTTTCGGGACTCAGTGAGAGATGCAATAATTAATAATGACATTTGTGGCCAACACTTATAATTGTTAAATTTTAGCGATTTTATTGATTTGTTGTTGCTGCCCTAGTAGTCTCACCAGCAGCTTTGATGGTCTATGTGGGGCGGAAACCAAACTGAGTCGCGGGGGTGAGAAGCACACAAATTTCTAACAACTTAGTTCAATCAAAATTCAATAGGAAGCTGCTTCCTTAGCAGTTCTGCCTTTGAGTCAGAGCTTCACATGTACATCAATGCCAGTGCTGTAGGATATCAGTGGGATGTTGTGATTACTGTGTACTACATTGTTAGGTTGCCCCTCCCCTCATCCCCCCACCCTTCACGTAACAGCTCTGCACTTTATAATGTTATATTATTATGTCACCACGCTTAAAATTAAGATTATGCTTTTTTAAGATGCAGAACGTATCAGAACAAGGAAGCAGCCATTACTAAAATGTTTTGCTACACTGAGTCATGCCAGAGTCCTCATTAATGAGCCCTTCAAAATATCAGTAAGTAGGCAGGGGATTTAAAACCTAGCAAAAGGCTCTGTTTCATAACAGTTTAGTCAAAAAGGTATATTTTTAAAAAAAGAAAAAAATGGTAATGGTTTATTGCTAGTAAAGGTTCCCAACATTTTTTAGCTGTATAAAGATCATTTTGTGCAATGAGAAAGTGCCTCGGAAATCTTACTTTCTTCTCCATGACCCCTTGAAATCACCTGAGGAAGTGGAAGCAGAAGGCTGGCTGTGTGATAAATTCGACCATATCTTAAAAATAAAACAAGTTTGCTCTTATAAAACAGCACTTCTGCAGCAATGGACATGCATCCTTGTATAGCTATATTCTATTATAGTTTTTCACTAAATCGCTGTCTCAAATTTAAGGTGAGTACATCCAAAACACTTTGATAAATTATCCTAAATCAAGTTCACTCTTTTGCTAATGCATTGAACTTAATGTCCTCTTTGGGATAATTAAGTTTGATTTGGCATGTTGTGCCTCAGGGTTGTAATCATACAGGATGCTTTTTGAGCAACAGGGGGTGCATTTTGTGGTTGTTTTGAACGAGTCTGAAGCACTTTGAATTCTGCTTTTGCACTGCAGGCGCCTCTCATTTATCCACTTGTGTTGCGCTGCTTTTATTGAGGAAGCACCTGCACTCCCAGTTGAAAATGGTAATCCTTCACCGAGCTCTAAGCAGAAAATGACCCTTGATTTTTGCCTTTTGCTCTCCAATCAGAAAAAAAGAGGCGGGCTTCTTGCCTTGTTCCGAAATGAGAGAAAATTTGTAATACTTGTTCCCATCCTTGTTGTTTGAGTATCAGAAAAATGATAAATAAAGAGCATCAGGCTAAGGCTGAAATAGATGCTATGCTTCTTCCTTAGTTATCTAATTCCTTTACTCAATGTCATTCTTTGCTTGTTAAGTGATTGACAGAAGGTGAATATGCCTTGTTGCTTAGCAACACCAAAAGGGACACCTCAAGCACTTCTGTCTGTGCAAGCTTTTCTAAATTCAAGGCCTTTAAAAATGTTTTGCATATTGGACCTGATTTAGAGCAAAACTAAGCAGAAAACTAGCTGAAACATCCTGTCGAGAAAAAAGGTACATTGAATGTGAGGCTTGAATATGAGTAAGAACCTTCATAACACATAATATAGAGAGTTTCTGATAAATATACAACTCGTCTTTCACACTGTCATAAACTTTAGGGTTTTGCCCTGAAAATGTCAGTCCAGAATGGTCAGTATGTGATGACCTTTTTGATCAGAATGTTTAACAGCAACTACCAGGTTATGAAGTGTTTAAAGCAACACTTCAAAATCTCTTTAAAAATATCAAACAGCAACCTGCAGACTTGAAGGGTGGCTTTAAAATGGTTGTAACTTTAGAAGGGCAGTGTAGTCGCTGGTGACCCAGTTTTCTGCAGATAAATAATATTGAATCAAAGAAAGTTCTCAAATACTTCTTAAGTTAAGCATAATCCACTCCTCAGTTCTCCATATATGCTCAGTATCAGAGGAGGCAGGTCTTCAAAAATAAACCATTACCAAATGTCAGTATCATTTATAAAATATTTTTTCTCTACTCTTTAGGAATAATCCATTACTGAAACGATTTAGCAGTGACACCTGCAGGCCAGAACAGGCGTGTCGGGAGGGGGCAGTCTGTGTTAATGGGGTGGTTGAGGTATGAGTAGCCTTCTCTTGAGGGCGGAAACACATAAAATGATGCTGCAACCAATCACAAATTATAATACAATATTGACATTGTGTCTAGACACCTCACTTAATTAGAGACTGCTGACATGCCCCCAGTTTTCATTGCTGCACTGGGTGGCAGTGACAGTTACATAGTTAAAAAAACTAAAAAACAAAAAAAAATCCTTGCATTGCAGAACCTATTAAAAGTCTTAGGGTGGTCCTTCATATTGCTGACATGACTTTAATTTGATAATTTGATTTGTTCTTTCATTCTTTCTTTATGCTGAAAGACTAATTGTCCTGTTTGTGTTCAAGTTGTAGTGTAGTTAGTAATGTTTTTGTTTGTGTTGTCCCTTTTTGTTTCTCAAGCCATCATCTACAGTATATTTCTCTTTGTGTTCAGTTCAACAGGTCTGTTTTGCTGTGTTAACGTTTACTGAGTTAGTCGGTTCATGTCTATTAGTAATTCAAAGTATAAGTGTACAGTATGTATATCAATCAATCAAACTTTATTTATATAGCACTATTCATACATTAAAGAAATGCAACCTGTAGTGCTTTACAAAAAAAACAGACAAAAACAGCAAAATAACAAACAAAAAAACAGAATTGAGACATCCCATCCCGTCCGAGCCACTCCCACATACGGACCCCCCCCTGCCCCATACATACACACGTGCACACACACACGCACACACACATGCACACACACACACAGTAAATGGACTGATGACATGGCATAGCACTGAGGATCCAGGCGAGAAAAAAAACAAAAAAACACCAATGGGTGGCCATCCACACTGAGAGGCGTCACAGTCCGCAGACACAACTCCCAGTGTGGAGAGCCCCCATGAGGAAACACTGGAGCTAAAAAACTAAAAGATTAAAAGAAAGTATAAAATGCCTAAGAATGTAAAAAAAATAATAAAAATCTAAAGAAATGAAATATACAAAACTTAAAATAAATAACACAAATTTACACATTGAGAAGGTTTAAAA
>JAQLOL010000002.1:7838838-7854152 GCA_029783665.1 Naso thynnoides
AATGCAAAGTCACTTCTTTGGACTCAAACATAGTCCTACTTATACCATAACATGTATGTGCAAATACACCACACCAGGGCTATTCAACTATATTGTTCAGGGGGCCACATTTTCAGAAAGCAAAGTTTCTGGGGGTTGGACATTACCTTCAGCTATTATTCTCATAATGAATGTATATAAACTGGACACAACTGTAGGGATAATGATCATTAGTTTTTATTGATACTGTCATAATTTCATCTCTAATACCTGTTTATAGGCCTATTGCTGGAAAAACAAACTCATTTCTTATTCAAACAACTGCTGATTTAAGTTTCTCATCAAAAGCTACATTTTCTTTTTCTTGACATTACATTTGAACACATCATGATAACTTTTTGTTTATTTTTCCCTATTAGTCATTTTACTGACAGGACCTTGAACTCATCACAATGTGTAACCTTATGAAAAAACAGTTCAGTTTGTTAACTAGCTCTTATCCTGCCGATTTCAACATGGATGTCAACATTGGATCACTATTTTTAATTTACAAATGGACGTGCTACAAAGCTCATGTGCTCTCACAACGGCTGCTTTGAGTGGAGAAGGTGGAAAACTGTCCCCAGCAGCAGGAGACGGAGTATAACGGAGATTTATTTATTTTATTTTTATTTTTTTTTTAACTTAACGACGGTCGAAGGTGATATTACTCCATTTTGGCTTAAGTTGAAGAATAATGTGGCGGACGGAGGTTGTATTTTCTGATTACAAAAAAAAAAATAATAATAATAATAATAATAATAATGTGCGACATAAGTTGCATCTCGCTTCCCCCTTTTGCACATTCAGTTATTCTGGCAATCAACTCACCTCGAGAATTCTTTGTTAAGTTTACTACCTGTTAGCTGGCAACTCAGTTTCACGTTTTATTTAGCAACTGTATTAGACAGGTGATGTATGTTTGTGCACAAGTGGTTTGATTTAAATGACTCGACTCACTAAATTGTAGAAGACACTAAACTCGACAGTGCTTTTGATAAGCTCAAATAATATTGATTTCAGGTTTTGGAAAAATATAGACAAGGTTTCGATCCCCCTCCCTATGCAACACCAAGGCTGCTACAGACTGCAGGGATCAAAGATTCTTTATGACAGGAGCACTCTCTGCTGTTTTGAAGGAGTTATTGTGGTAAAAACGTCAATCATTCACAATATTTATTTATATCTAAATTTTTAGGAGATGATCGGTGGGCCAGTCTGACTTCATCCAGCCCGCGGGCCGCAATTTGAATAGGCCTGCTCTAGTGTTTATTTGGTTGCTTCACACTGCAGTCCAGTTGTTACAACGGCAACACTGACGTTTTCAAGTTTTTTGTTTTTTATTTAATGGGTATTTTTCTTCCCAGATGTGCTCGCTTTGATGCCTCTCAGTCTTTGTTGTCAACACTCCTTTTTAGGTCAGGCTTGTACTCTGTCTCAAAGCAACTCTTTCACATACATGAACAGAGAAATATTTTGATTTGTTTTACTGTTTAAAAAAAAAAAAAAAAAAAAAGATTCCCAGCGTATGTCATTTCAAGCTGAAATATTTTTCATTTCATTCAACAAAAAATATATATATATATAATTCCTCCTAGTCAGGTAAGAAAATGCTTTTCTTCATGTCTGCAGAACCTTTTATTTCCTCCTGTCTCTGCTATGTTAACACACATTTAGTTGTGGCTGCAACATTTTTAGTCTGGCTGAAAGAAGATAAAAGAAGTGTAGCCATAAACTTCTGTCATCTTTTTTTTGTCTCTACTGCAATCTGTGCACTGCATATCACATGTCACCAGGCTGATGCACAACATTGTTTTAAATGTGAATGAAACTGCTTTCTCTGTCCGTATGACTGGACCAAAATGCCAAAAACATGTCGAGACTTCACAAACTTCAGACGAGCGTATGGGGGCATTTTATGTTTTTTTTAAGTCTTTCTTTATGTTTGAATTCTTGTCACCATTGTCTACAACTGTTTGAGAGATTACTACACCTTTTCTTCTGTAAAATTCCAGTAGTGTTTTTGAACTTAAAAACTCTAACTCTAAAGTCTGTAGTGCTGTATGACCTTTCCTACCTTCACCATACCCAAGACACATTTTAATCCGGTGGGCAGACTTTCACTGAGCACATTCATGTTCGCAATAGGATGAAATACTTGCCCAAATGTTAACTTTTCACAAAGGGAATCTTGTAATCCTGAAGACAGAGTTGCACAGCACATGTATTCCACATTTAAGAAATTGTTTTACATTTCTTTCATTCATTCTGTCATATCATTGTGTGGATTGAATATATGAGGCTGTAGAAATCGCTGGTGTAGATTCACCCTGAAATCTAAACAATTTAATTCAGTTACCTACCTCAATCTTAATTGGCATGAAAATCGCTTTTTAAATTGTCCAGTGTAAGAATTAACAGTGTACTATTATATATCACAATGAACATCAAAACTGTGATTCTCTTCAAATTGAATCTGACTGAGTTTGGACTGGTTAAAGGTAAGACAAGATAATGCATGAGCCGATATGGCTGCATTACCAGCAAAGTAGTACTGTGGGCACACTAATGGGACCACAAAGCATAAAAAGGTCCTTGTCCCACCTGTGACGTTGTAACAAATACATAAAACACGCACATAAATTTGAAAATATAAGCACATTAACTCCCTTCCTCCCTCCCCCATCTATTGCTCACGCATGCAAACACACACACTAGTGAAAAAACACATTCCTGTCCACTAACTAATGCATGCTTTGAGGGCTGCTCCTCTCCCTCTTCATCATTAATGTTCATCTGATGTCTGGTGCTCAGTGAGTGATCAATCCTAGCGTGTCAGAAGCTCCACAGATATGTCTGATTAGCATAGATGCACATACCCAACCTCACACCCTATGACTGACATTTTACTGAGGCTAATGAAGGAGACATCTAAGTGGTGAGGGCTAATAAACTCATTGACTGGAATAGCAGGAGGAGTTATTTAAAACCTCAGATCTATCTGTGCGGGCCAACGGCATGGCAGGATCAGGACGATGATTATTTTTGATATATATCGGGTTCACTGAAAGTCTAAACACAACACCAGACATTTTCCATTAAAAGTTGGCTTCTAAGGAATAGTAGTTATTTCTTAAATACAAATAATTTTGTCCATCATATATTTAAAATCCAAAGATGCAAAAAACACAAGCAGCCTGATGATTTTAACTCTAAAACAGATCATTTAAACTAACTGATTTGCCTGCAGGTTTGTCACAAGTATGAATGGGTAGTGTCAGGGATATATGGGAGGCATTTCAAATGCACTTATGTTTGGTTCACTTTAGAAAGATTTCCATAATCATAGTTTTCCTAAATCATGGTTTGTACTATATGATTGGCTTGTTTACAACCTTTCTGGAGCTACTTGTTTACACACGCAATTTTTCAATACATATCTTTGTTTATGTGTTTTGGCTTTTCATCCACGCTTAGCTCACTGAAGACCATTAAACAAACAAACAAACAAAAAAACACTGGTTTGGGTGAATATATTTACAAACCCTGTTTGCAGTGATGATGTGTAGACAGGTGATGGCAGATTGTGCCCAGTAACCGTTTTTTTTTTGGTTTTTTAATTTTTTTTTTCTAAGAGGAGATATAGTGCTGATGCTAACCTTGCTAAAGGGACTTTGGTCTCGTTCTCCCATAATTGAACTATTACACTTTCACTGTATTGAGGAACAGAGATGTCAGAATGTGCTGTTGAGGTTACTGCATCCATCATTGCTGTAATACACTCCCAACTGCCAACAATGCAGGTTTTGGACAAGGCCCAATCACTACTCTTGTTGCAATTAGTAAACCAATAATAGCTTTTTCTGCAGGCTTGTGAGTGGCTACTATGGCTTTAGTGTAAGATTGTATTGCTGCCTGCTGGTTTGGATGCTCATCCCAGTGTTTCAGTAATGTTTTTCAGGTTTTCATTTGTGTGGAGACTTCCTGGTCTGTGTCTGTGTGGTTTATTCAGAACAGAACAAGGAAAAACCTTGTTTCAGAAAATACACACGTACGTGTGGGACTGATCATCTGAGCACACTTTTTGTTTTGTCTTGTTTTGTTTTTGGTCCATCTAACATCTTTGTTTTAAAGTCTCTGTGTCTCAAGATCTCAGCAACTGTTTTGGTGACTTCAGCTTCATCCCAACTGATAAAATAATGGCCAAACTACATAAATGAGAGGCTGCATTAAACCAGCACTATACTTAAACAAAGCAGAGCCAGTGAATTATAGGTGGGTTACTACCCTAGCTTCTTTCTGCTGAGCTACATTCAGAGAGACAGATCTTCAGTGACCTGTTTTAGCTCAAGGAAAAAGACAACTACAAGAGATAAAAGTTCAGCCAGTGTGGGAGAAGAGCCAGAGAGGTGAAAGATAAGGAAGAAGGAGGTAGCTGGTATTAAATATGAATACAACCCCATCCATCCCCTCCCCTTTCTCGGTCCATGAATCCATTTCAGATCCAGTCCACCATACACTCTCACTTGACAAGCCCTAAACACCTGATGCATAATTCACCTCCCTACACACACACACACACACACACACACACACACACACACACACACACACAAACAGACAGAGACACTAACACACTTTTTTTTTTTTTAATTTCAAACTAGGATTTAACAGGGAATGTACTTACTATTACAGTGGTGCAAAATGTTGATAATGGTTCACTTGTATGGGACATTTAAACCACAAAGCGAGAGGCATGTTTGTTATCATCAAACAGTTGGTTGAACACTTAAATCTGTATTTTTTACGACATGAAATTGGATGCAGTTCTCTGATATTTAAATATCCATCCTTCTGAGGGGCTTTTGATCTGCTTGTTATGCATCCTATCACACTTCATATACAGTGTGACTGAAGTGGGTGTGTGCTGTGTTAAATTTATGCGTTGAGAATGACTAGCATAATTAGAACAATGGGAGCTTCTATGGTAATATCATGTTGGGAGAAGCCTTATGAAGAAAGCCAGACATGTGGCTGATGGTAAGAGAGAAAGGGCTCATGATAAAGAGACCATAAAAGAGGCGGAAGGATGGGAGAGAGTCATAGACACTCAGAAGAGAGAGAAAGGGAGAGAAAGAGAGGGCAGATCAAAGCTGTTTTTCTCACTTTTTGCAGCTCTTGATTCGGAGCAGCGGGAGGTTGTGCGATGCAGCGGCTTCATCCCCAGTCGTAGCTTTCTGGCTTTGGTGTCGTTCTGGGAGATTCACTGTCCCCCCTGGGCTGCATACATGCCAGCCAGCCAGCCTGCACAACCAGGCCACGCAGAGAACAGAGAGAGAAGTTCCTCTTCCTGCAGTATCTAGCTTGCTCTCTCACATGCTCCTGAGTTTTTTTCTGCTGTCTGTAATAGTTTATCTGTTTCCTCAGTACTCCCCTTTTCTTTCTCTCCTCTCCTCTTTCTCCCCGCCGTCATATCTTGAAATCATTTTCTTTTTTTCCTCTGAGGACAAGCGCACACTTGCAAAACTTTATTCTCAGCAAGACAGTTTGCAGCATGGCGGAGGTGGTAGCATTTGTTATAAAACTTTTAGGTGTGTGTGTGTGTGAGGGAGGGGGGGGTGATTAAAGCTAGGTTTGCTTCTTTGCTTCGTTGAACAGCTCTCTTCTTTTCTTTTCTTCTCTTTTTTTGTACTCTTCCTCACCTTTTATTCTCCCTCTCTTTTTCTCTTGATGCAACGCCATACAGCGGGCTGTGAAACTGGAGGGATTTTTTTTCTTGCGTTCTTTAAAAAGAGCAATTGGGGGCAGCCAACAAAAGGGGCCTCTAATAAGCTGCCTACATATCACAGCAGAGGGTGAGTCTCGTGTTGTGTTGGCAGAATGATTAAAAGTTACCTGTGCCAAATGATTACTGCTGCGGTGCCATGGGTTCAGCCGCGTTGAATGCAAGGCGGCCTTTTACTAAGCCAGCGCTGTTTAATTAAAACACAGTCAAATGAGATTTTGCCACAATAAGGGAGGATAATGGGTCAGCCGACTGATAGGGGGAGCTTTATCCGTCCTCATTAACCACTCCCTTGATAGCATTCATGTAACGGAGAAGTCCATCACCCCATCTCATTTGGGAGGGAAGAAAGAAAGAAGCGGAGGAGGGGGACGGTATAGCAGATGGGGGGGCAGCATGTTGGAAATAATACAATTAAGAAAATGCTAACACTTTGAGAGTTATTATCCCTGTAGGCAAACGTCAAGGGATGCAGCAGGTAGTTTTAAACATCAGCGAAGCTGTAATTGCTATCATACATTTAGCTGGACTCCCTATCTGCTGACACTGATAGGCCCCAGAGTGATTGTCTTTTCAGGTGTCACTTAACATCACCCAATCTGATCCAATTACCACACACAGTAATTGTATATCCTCGTATGTTGAGGGCCCATCTTTCTTCATAAAACATTGCACATATTTTATTTAATTAGCAGAATAGAAAACCTTGGCACAAATGTGCCCTGCTTTCAGGCATGTGCATGTATTTTTTAAATTCATTATACAAACAAAGCAGGGACTTATTTATTTCCTTCCGTCAGAAACGAGTGGTCAAAAAGTTGTTCTGACTTTAAACGAAATATGCCCTCAACGTATCTCAGCAAATCCTGCATATACAGTCATATGATGGCCTCGAATATAAATTCTGGAATAAGTCCCTGAAAGCACGCAGGTCAGAGGTAAGACAGCATTTATTGAGATTCTTTGATAAATTTATAATAACTCTTAAAATGAGAGCGGAATATAAATCTTGCAACTTGTAGCACTCCTGTGGCCTTCAATCTGCTTCTCAGTAGAGACATAGAAAGTAAGTTAGCACTTCAGATGGCTAAACTCACACTCACTTTAAATGAATCCCAAATCATTACATGCCCTTGGCACTTTAACAGCCAACTAAGAACAAAACACTTTTCAGAACATCATCTTACTCTTGAGATTGCACTTGGCATTGGCCTTCGAACACCTCTCATTCAGAAAACAGCTCATTGTGAACATATGGAGGGTCACTTATGACTCTGACCTCGGACAAATGCTATGAATAGGGAAAAATGAATGACATGGGGATGTGCGCACATTTGTAACTGACAAAACACTGAAAGGCTTTTAGTTTGAAGGAAAGATTTTGAGGGAGGATGGAAGGTGAGTGATGTGAGCGTAGGATGCTACTTCAGACTTGAATCCTTACAACACACACATAAACAAATGTAAACAGTAAAAACTCCTGTTGTTTAGTTATATCTGTAGTCGGGCTTTTTTTTGTATTTTGATTTTTTAAATTTATTCATTTTTTATAAACTTTTACTTTTTGTAAGTTCAGTTTACAGTCACACTTTATATACAGGTTATCAAATATTCAGTTGCATGTCAACAGTGTGTCAGTTAATATTCAACAAAAGTGTCTGTTGACTGTCAATATGTTTTGTTGCAACATGTTATTAATCAATATTTAACCAACTACCTGTAAATTAAGTCAACATCTTCTAAACTGGACATTAACTATTGTCAGTTGAAAGTCAACAGTGTGATGATTACTGATCATGGAAAATCTAGTTTTAACACAGACTTTGTTTTGTCAATTAGAGGATAATTTCACTTGTTTCTACTTTAGTTGAATTCCTTTATTGTGAACACATATCAAGATAATGTCTTTTGATTAATAATGATTTGTTCCTCGGGGCTGTGTACGTCAGGTCTGCACATACAAGTTAAACTCCCCCCCCCAAAAAAAAATCCATTTTAAACAGCTTTGCTCTTGGTACTATATTTGCTGCCTTTTTCTTTATCTGTCAGATTGTGGCAGTTTCTTTTTTACTGGGCAATATGATGATCTTTGTTGGGAGATTTCTTTGGTAGAGCAAATATAAAATAAAAATAAAATCACACTGGAATAACAAGTGCAGTCTTCTTTATATTATATTTTGACAACAAAACATGACAATCTGCGAAAATGTAAAGAGTTACACTAGATTCGAACAAAATATGTGAATGTTTTCATGGAAAACATTACATTGGGTATGGCTATTTTTCTTTTGTAAGGTGTTTTTCTGCTGATTACCACTTACAATACACATAAATCCTTGTCTTTTTTATTTTTTACCAACTTATCCTTTATAGAAAGCTTTTTTTCCCACCATTATCAATTTAATTTTAACTTATCGTTGAGAACTTTTATATTGATTGCACATGGATGCTATTCTTTTTTATCTAATTATTTTTATTTGATTTTCAACAGTTTACAAACATACATTTATGTACACATATTTATACAAGACAACAAACACACACACATACATCTACCCTATGGGAATAAACAAAGAGAAATGGAAAGAACAAGAAAAGGTGGCGGGGGGTCGGGGGTGGGGGGCTTAGAAGAGCCTGGGAGAGAGGAGAAAGATGATCATATGAATATTTATATTAATTGTTCATCTAATCCACTTCAATTTGTAATTATCTAGCTATGAGGAATAGTGTGCTGATGTCACTCCTAGGTTACCTTCATCATATCGTCCATATGGGCTCCAGTGCAGAAAAATACATTTAATTATCTTTGAAGGACACTGATTATATCACTCCATATCTGGTTAAACTGCTGACTTTGTTTCCTTTCGGTAGCTGCGTCTTGCTCTTTTTCCAAAATATGTAGCATGTTTATTTTCCAGCGATATACAGAAGGAGAACAATATTCCAATATTGTAATATAAGTTTTTTGATGACTAATGATGATAAGAGGATAATCCACCCCACAGGGTATTTTATTATATTATCATATTGTGTGTCATTGATTAAACAAACTGATGGAGATAAATAAATACCACCTTCAACTTCACGCAGATGTTCTTTGAAAGCTGCAACTGTGCCACCATCCAGCTCCTCATCCACAGCAAGAAGAAAATCCGCAAGTGTCGGGAAACAGTCATACTCCTGGCGATCCAGACGGGCACACAAGTCCATCTTGAGGTTTTGAGGAGACTTTCATTTTGTCCTGCACATTGAAGACGGTGATGGCTTTCCCCTGCAGTGCTAAATTCAAAGCGTTAAGAGTGCTGAAGACATCAGCTATGCCAACTTTGTGAGCCACTGGAAATCATGCATTCTGTCATAAAGTTCATCAGTATGATGCAAAAATAACATCACCTCATCAGTTCAGATAGACGGATGAAAACTTTCCAACAAGACAGCCAGTGTTCGAGTGATCCAGTTCTTTGTGGTGTTATTGATGATGAAATTATTTGATGTTATTTTTTCATTTTTGGCAAATAATTTGAGGAATAAGTTGCTTGGATATAACTGTGCATTCTCTTTTTGGATCCAATGTTGTTCTACTGAGTTTGCTATAACATGGTATAGGTAGAAATTTTGTGATGCTAAGCAATATTTTCTAGATCTGGTAAATTAAACCCCCCCTTTGTTTTTTGTAATTGTAAAATCAACATTTTAATTCTAGGGGGTTTATTTTTCCATATAAATTCTAACATTTTGGCATAAGTTATTTCGTAAATTTTCTCTGGTGGTTTTATAGGTGTTGTAGAAAATGTAAATAACAGTTTTGGAAGGCAGATCATTCTAAAAAGTTAATACGTCCTATTAAATTAATGGGGAGGTTTTTCCACTTAGATCTATCTATCTATCTTCGATAGATCTTTTATTATTTCCTTTAATATTAGCTCCAAATTGTCCTTGTATAATTGAATTGTAGATGCTCTTATGTTACAGCCTAGGTATTTAAAACCTTTCTTGTTCCATCCAAAAGAATTGAGTGAGTCTGAATTTCTTTTATAATTTCGTTAATGGGCATTGTTTCTGTTTTATCTATATTAATCTTATATTCTGATAATAATGAAAATTCTAAAATCAATTTTAATAATGTGGGTATAGATTTATCACATTTAGTTAATTAATTAATTAAATTTAGGATGGGTTGTGATAAGGTTCCATTTATGCATATATTGGCATAAGGTGTTCTGTATAATGTTTTAATAATATTTACTATTTCTATTGGCATTTTAAGTATTCGACTTGGTTGAATGCTTTTTCAACTGCATCAACTGCTACCACTGCCAGTTTAATCTTGTTTCTTTTAGCATATTGTATTAAACTAAGGCAGGTTCTTGTGTTAGTTTAAATATATCTGTTTTCACAAATCCAGTTTGATCTGAATGAATAATGTTTTGGAGGATTTTGGCAATTCTGTTACAGATGATTTTGGCAACAAGTTTATTATCACAGTTAGTTAAACTTATTGGTCTGTAATCCGCTGGTGTGTCACCCTTTTTGCCGGGTTTTAAAATAGCAGTTAAAAAAATAATATAAAAATAATAAAAAATAATAGCCATTTAATTTAAATTTATTTTATTTTATTTATTTTGGGTTTTTTTTTTCATTGTAGTAGTTATTTCTTTGGAGATTGAGGTGCTCTTGTGACATTAAAATAAAACTTGTTTTAATATTTTGTCGATCAAAATATGTCACGTCCTGTATGCGACACCTGTTACAGCCAGACAAGTGACTTATTTTGACCCCCAGTAAGCTAGCAATGGATTAATCTAAGAAGAGAAATGTTTAATGTGTCATGGACAGATCCATTTGCTTTCACTGCTGACAAAACTGGTTTACCAGTATGCTTAATATGCGATGAGAAACTAGCAAACATCAAAAAATCAAACATTGAAAGACATTTCCATTTTCCTATTGGTACCTCTAGGCGTATTTTCTTTTAGGGCCTACTGGCTCCTTGCTGTCCTTTCTACTCCTACGGCACTGATCAACTGATTAGTATTTGAAAAAAAAGAAGAAACTATATGTCTATTTGAAAAAAAACAAAAACAAACTATATGACAATATATGTCTAACTAAAACTACCTATGTAAGGTACTCAAACGGTTGTATTCGAGCCAGGATTTCTATTAAAAGTAATTAATCCTGATCAGTTAATTATCCTTGGCCTTTCAAGAGGGCCTGCATGTGACATCTGCCACCAGTTACAGGTTGCCTTGACAAACTTAAGGCTGCATTCAAGCTATTCTCCCCTCTTATAAAAACTAAAACAGTCCTAATAAATGAAATCTTGTACCTATAGACCTTGATGGTAATGGTAGTAATTGACTACTGGTAGTGGTGGCGGTGGTGGCAGTGTCAGCGGCGGATGGGGGGAGACTTGGGGGAAGGAGCAGCGGGCAGAAAAGCGAGGCTGGCCCCCGACTTTTGACTTTGCTTCAGCTTGGGCTGTAGGTTTTATGTTCAAGATACAGGCGTAATTAAAGATTTAGGCTACTTCCCTGTTATCTGTTATCTTTTAAGAGAACAAAAGCTTTCTTTTTCTTTTTCTATTTTCCTTTTCTTTTTGCTTTTTCCTTACTTTTTCTTTTCTCTTCATTTCCTTCCCTTTCTTTTTTCTTTTCTTTATCATAACCACTCTTTTCCCCTCAGTATAATTGCTTCCGTCCCCTCATCTTCGATTTATGAAGGATGATAAAAGATCTTACTCGTCGATGGATGGAGTCCTTCACCACTCCCCGTGCTGCTTGCAAAGACATACCTCTTTTATGTTTGAAGTTGGTGTATGGTCCTGTTCAGTTGTACCCCAATATTTATAAGCAGCATGTTTTGGGGACATCATGAATTCTTCATATTCTATGACTTCATCTTTGCATTTTGAATATTCGAGCTGTATAGGTCTTGATATGGTCTGCGTGTATATAGCAGAGGAAGCTCGAGGAATACCGAGTGAAGGTTGCATGTAGGATAAATAATAGGCTATTGTCTGACATTTGCCCCAGAGTTATGTTCTAAGTGCCCCCCAACGTCTTTGTTATATAGGCTTATCTCTGTTTTGATCTTTTGGATTGTGGTGCCAAAGTTCCGCTTCCGCTTGCTGCATATCTCAGTTGTGACTTCAAGTTAGCCTTATTTAATTTTCTCCTGATGGGGATATATTCCTTTCTCATCTTTCTGAGTCTTGGTGAGAAGCTGTACTTGTGTTTGGAGTATTTCTATTTTTGTTTGGTCGTTTGATAATTTTAAAGCCACTATTCTTTGGTATTTTGCATCTGGGTTTTTTATTCCCACTCTGTGTGCTCTCTATGTCTCCCTTCGACAGTTTCAATTTTGATTTGTCTGCGATCATGTTTATCACACATGCATGGAGGTAATGCTTTTCATTCCTACTTTAAAACAGGTAATCAAAAGATAATTTTCAATCAAGATGAGTTTCATGAATATGAGGTGAGAAAGCAGCTCAATTAACATTGAAAGTACAACACCATGTTTTTACAGCTGTTTAGGGGTTTAAAGTACATTTTTCAGACTGCAGTTTTGAAGCAACCAACAACTTAGGCAGCAAAATGTAGCCCGTCTTACCTCCCTCTGCAAGCAGGATAATACCATTTGTGGCTTCACATGACTCATAATTGTTCGCTTAGAATGATAGCAATATGACATATAGTACAATCTAACCCATGAGTACAGGCCCTCTCAATTTGATGCATTAGCATTTTATAATTATATTTATATTACAGTTATGCTGTACATTCAGTTGATGGGTTAAGTAGTAAGTGGGTAAATGGAACAGACTCATCAGTGAACCTCCTCACTGTGCCTGTCTCATCACGTCTTTTAACACTAAAGGCTCAAGCCTAGAGTCACCAGTTGGGTGTCTGCACATGCCTTCCTGTAATACACATGTACAATATGGTACACACATACACACACAATTGTGCAAACATACATATCACACATTAACACAAGTTCTTTTTTTCTACAAGCCTGATTCTAAACAGTAAGGATGCTTAAAAACTGAAATTAATCATTTGTGAACAAAGTGTTTATTAACAATTGTTTTGAGAAGAGTTTTTGAGTCCAAATAGTAAAATCTGTTATACATGTGCTACACAAAATTGTACCAACATCCTTACTTGTTAACATCTGAGCCTTTTGAGGATGCTCCTTTCATACCCAGACATGATACTTTTATTTGAGCAGAAAAACACTCGGGTGCTGAGGAGTGCTGCGATAAAACACTTGAGCATTGAGAGAAAAAAAAAATGCTGCCTGTGGGTTTTGTTTCTATGACAACAATATCTTGACAAATGCTGATTCATGACAGACTTTATTGGGCCCGTGCTTGCCATCTCTTTGCTTGAATATTGTTTTTACTTAGACCATTTAGAGGATGCTTGCCCTCGTTCTTTGCATGGTCTCTGAGCCAGTCCTTGTAAAATAAGGCTGAACACCTTTGTAAGTCACGCCTTACATAAAGTGAACGTATGAGAAACCCTACATGAACTTGTATTAGAGTCAATGGTATTTCACTGTATCAGTCACCAGAACCTCCACTATAAAACCCAAAAGCTACCGTTTGTTTGTTTTGTGAAACAGCTGAAAAAGCGACCTTTAAGTTATTTATCCATGTTTATCTTCGTGTTTCAGGGTTGGAATAGGAGAGGACACCACTAAAAGAGTTTCAGGTCTTTTAAAATGAGCATTTATTGCGTTTTTTGATGGACTGTCTGACCGCACATACTCCTCTGTTGTTTTCAGCTAGCAGTGACATCAGCAACGAGCTTCAGCTCTCAGGACTGCACCTGTTGTCATAATAATGCTGTAGAACATTGTACATTGATTGTAAATATCCTCATTATGCTTAATATGCAAAAAAACCCCAAAACTTCTCCTTTAACTCTGTAACATACAGAGTGTTTATCTGATTCATGTTACATATCTACAGATGACAATAATGGCACAGGTGCATTTTAAATCAGTTAAATCAGTTCTTTGAACTGTTCAAGCATTAAATACTGACAAAAAACAAAATTCTACATCTTATAAAATAACTTAAACTTGATAAGGACAAGGCTTTTTTAATTATCTAATCTTTGAGAGCCGGCAGCATACTCAACAGTAGGGATGGGCGATATGGAATTAAAATTTTATCATCATATTTTGTGGTATTTATTGCGATGCCAATATAAATGACGATAAAAAAAATGTACCATTCAACACCATCTTTTTGGCTGGGTAAAGTTTTTCAAATGGGCAACTAAACTACACCAGTCACATGTAAATGTACTACTGTGCTGCAAAACAATACACAATAATGATTCCAATGACAATAACAATAACAAAGGTTTGGGTCAAAACAGTGGGAGAGGCATTCAGTAAATATTAAAGTTGCTCTGTAACATCAGTTGGTAAGATGAGCCGGTCAGCGCTGTCACAGAAGTTTACTTTCTGTTTCATCTCTCCCCCCTCTCTCACGCTGAAGCAACAGCCACAAATATTTTTCTAGAAAACTACATGCGACAGTATCCTAAGCATTTATTTCACATAGTACCGACACAATTAACAGAGTGATGACGTAATGTTAATAGCCCACCATTGTCGTTGACGACATAACTTTGGGTGTTAATGTTAAATGCGCTGTAACGTTAGTTCCCTCCCCTTACACGATAAAATAACATCATCTTTTATTAGTCTTACAGCTGAGAAATTGTGCTGAACAGCAGCAGTAAAGTGGATGGCAGAAACGAAGCAGTGCACTAGTAAGGAAAGCTTGACAAATAATAAGTAAACACGGAGAGAGCAGCCGCAACATTTTGCGCTGTCTACCGTTTCTCTCCGGCCTCCTCCCTCTGCTGCCGACAAAAAAGACGCATGTGCGAGGAGAGTTTTCTGAATGGGCGGGGGAGGGAGCTGTATGCCGTGAGAGAGCATTAGAGGAGAGCGAGAGAAGTGATCATCAACTAGAATTTATCGTTATAGCAAAATGACAAATTCTCATCATGGGAATTTTTTTTTTTTCCGCAATATATCTCAAACGATACGATATAGCCCATCCCTATTCAACAGGACTTGTTTTGCTCGCCATCGCTCTTCCTGTTAGAACACAGGGAGGGCTGCTGTCGGTGTTAGAGGGGCTGGTGAGACCCTTTTGCTCCCCAGATGAACTCCCTGTAGGGGTCATGCAGACGCAGATGTAGGATTATGGCAGCACCAAGGACACAGCAGCTGACTTTTGGGCTCAGCTGTGTTTCCTCCTCTTACACCTGCTTGCGTCGCAGTGACTGTGACCTCAAGTAAATCATTACCTCTGTCATATTAAATGATGGTGATGTGAAGCAAGGAGTCCACAGTGTCTGCTGTCTTTCTTCCTTAAAACTTGTGTTAAATCAATCCCTAGAAGAGCCTTGATATTCATTTGTATTAGTTTTTTTTTTTATTATTTGCTTTTTCTTCTGCCATGCTTAAGCCTTCTCTC
>JAQLOL010000002.1:7879101-7890968 GCA_029783665.1 Naso thynnoides
TGTATTGTGTTGAAATTTCGGATCAAGTCGCGAGTTTACTTACACTTTCGCCAAGTTACCTGCTGGAGCTTTAAGGCTGTCAATCGATGAAAACATTTGATTGCGATTATCACATGATTGTCCATAGTTAATTCTTTATTAATTGCACTTTTTTCAGTTCTAAATGTACCTTGAGGGGATATTTTTTTAAGTTTTTTATATCGTTTTTAATGCAAATATGCTTTCTTTATGCTAAAGTACATTTCATATTATTACAGCAGTCCAAAACACTGACAAATACTGTGATATATTTTGATTGTGCAATTGACCCTTTGCGAAGCGCTGTCCTTGAACGCAAGCGGGCTTATCACAGCGCAGCATTTGCCGGCTATGACCATGGTTCTAACAACTACACGACTATGCTCCATCAAAACTCATGCAGTCTTTTCAGATTTCTGTCATTTTCTGGCTGGTTATGTCGATTTCAGCTCATCGTGGTTATGCATTGAGTCTGGGGGATTTTTGAAAGTGATGCTCGTCATTTGGCGAGGCTCAAAGGAGATATACGTTCTTTACCTTTTCAAAATCAAATGCTAAGAAGTGTAACATTATGCTCTGGGCAGAACTGTTCAGGCATCCTCATCAACGTTGAACACCTCACACTTGAACAGGCATAGCTAATGTTACATCTGCTACGGTAACCTTTCAATAGACATTAAGGCCACGCCACGTTATTAGTTAATATTAGTTGGTTAATTTGAGTTATTTATCATTATTAAGAGCACTAGCAAGCCTGACCAGCTAAGCTTAAGTCTAAAGGCTGGAGTCTGGAAATAGCAGCTCTCAACAGTTTGTAACCCAAACTCAAACTTGACCAAAAAGCCCAACTTTACATTTAACATTAATACACGAAGAGAAATGTCCTCTGCATGTCCTAAATGGGTCCTAAATCATTACAGGGTCCTTGCTTGTTTTATGAATGAAGTGTAACACAAGCTGAAGAGGCTGCATATGAGCTGTAGGCTTTAGTGTCTTTCTGTATAAATCATCCAAAGGCTTATTGCAGACCTGTCTGCTTCTGTCTGAAATAGCATTCTTGTTTTTCCAAATATTAAACAATATTTCGCCAAGGAGTGTAGTTAGTTACAGTGTAAGCTCCATGCTAGCTCTGAAAGCTTGAAAGACATAGCAACAGTAACTAAGGGGAGCATAGCTTAACGAAAGGTCGATTGGTGCTCTATTGTGATTAGGCTGTTGTGAGTTCATGTCTGTTGTTGTTGCTATGAGCTCCACTAAAGCTCCTTCAGTCTAATCTCCTTGTTTTATTAAATATTAGTCATACTGATAGTTATCACAGCTGATATTCACTGGTAACCTTATTATAGTGTCCCAGTATATACAGACTACATCAGATATTGTCAAATATACTTACTCCTCCTTTTTAGCTTTCTTGCCCCCCTAAAAGTTGTGTATCTTGGTTACAGTGGCGGCTGCATCGCTTCCTGATTTCCCAAACTTCGGGACAGGCTGAGGGTTATAAAGAACGTACGCGCCTTAAAAAAATTAGTGACGTTAAATGAAAATTAATGTTATTATCCCATTAACTTCGACTGTCCCAGTAAATTGTTGCCAACTTAAAGTCAATTTTTTCAAAGCTTGATGGCTCCAATTATAAATGAAGAAATGTTAACAAACTTTGGAGTGATTTCTCTGTCCAGATGTCCTTGATGATGCTATGTATCATCCTGAGTGGCAGTCAGAAGGAGCTCAAACATTTCAAAGAATTCAGAGAGAATGTTGAAACTTTGTCATATACTATATAAACACCTGTGAGAAAGCCTCTGGCATTTACAGCTGAGTTTCTTGAAATTTAACACTTCATATATCCCAGTGCTTCAATGTTACTGGGGAAGTTTGGATAACAACAGGTGGTCCTGCTCATTTCTGTTAATTTGGGGTCAGGTTCATGAGTGTTTATGAGATGAGTGTTTATCCTAATGGTCATTACCTTTAAAGAGTGGGCCAGCTTGTTTTCTTGGTTTCAGTCATATCTTTAATCACCTGCGCCTCTGCCTAATGGCTTTACTGAAATACTTACTTTTTCTCTTATTCATACTGTCTTCTACCATTTTAAATGGGAACGGAAACAGTTGGCTGCTTTTGTTTTTCTTATTCCTGAGCTCAAGTTCTTGATTTTATTGGATTCCAGAGCTAGCATGTGCCCTCTCTGTGATGAGATGTACTGGAAAAAGTTACTTTTGAAACATTCTTGTTTGATCAGTTTATTATGAAATACTGTTTGTCTTTAGGTGAATGCGTATGCATGCCTATAGTTGAGGAAATGTGCCTAGAATAACTTGTAATTTACTGTTCTGCAATGCACAGTATGTACAGTTACTGCTCAATTATAGTTGTTATACAGGGTTATTGTCCTCCCATGGGCACAGGCATACATAAGTATGCACGTGCTGGTTACTTTTGTTTCCTGTCCGCAGCAGCTGTAACATTATGCATTTCTAGGTATTTATTTCCCTTTTTTGAAATTGCTTCTCTCTAGTTTTACTTTCCTTTATTTCAAAGTCTTCTGTTGTACATGTACTGATTAGTTCACTTATTTGTCTAGAACAATAAGTAATGTCCTAAGACGCTGCAGACATAGCTTTTATACAGAGACATCCTATTGTGCATGCTATCTTACAAGAATGTCTTTATTTGTTTTTCTGTCCACAGGTATTGTGATTGCATAGATATCCAATAAATATTCTATGTGCTACAAACACAGTATATTTGGTGCATTTACAACTGCATAAATGTCAGTAAAAAAATAACTGCAAAAATCTAGAAATTATACCAGATTCAAAGATTAACAGGCCTCAAGCAGGCCTTAAGTCAATGTATGTTTAACAGAATCAGAATTGTTGGGGAAGTATGTCCACACATGCCTTTAATTTGGCCCTGGTTTTACATTGTTCTCGCTGGGCCTCATACACTAATATATGTGTAGAAATGTTCTTACTCTGCGTGTGAAATAAATGCGTGCACAAAATAAACGTCAGATTCATGACATGTGCGTATTGCCTTACTTTGTTCTTGCCACCGTGCGTATGTTAGTAAATCAGAATCATTCTAAATTGACAGGCTCGTGCCCAGTATCTGTGGTATCAGCATACTGACACGCCCCTATTTCTCTATATAAGGACAGCCATTTGGCATACCATGAAGACAGCGTTTAGGTGAAGAGAGAAGTTGTAAAGATGAGTTGTAGAAGATAGCCCAAAAGGTAGAAAAAACAAGAGGATTTCACAACAGCGGAAATTGAAAGAAACATGTCTGAGGTAAAAGCCAGAAAGGCACACTTTTCCATAGTGTGTCTTCAGGAGCGACGACGTTCAGGAAAGAAAGAGGAGCTTACACGGCATAAACTGCATGGTTCGATTATAAAGTTGATTCAAAAACAAAAACGAATTGTAAACCAGAAAAAAAGAGGAAACAGGTGGAGGACAACAATGTGACAGCCAAACTAGCATTTGAACGGTCATCCGTAAGTGGAATTTGTCAAAGGAATGAAGGTGAAAGTGATGATATTTAACAAGAACAGGTAACTTATTTTTAGAATTGTTGAGATGCTTTATTGCCTGTTTCTTTTGTAATTAACAAGCACAATTTAGCAGAGCAACAGCAGGCTATACTCAGGTGGAAATTGCAATTTAAACAAAACTTTTATTTAGAAATACCGATCGCAAGAATGACATAATTATAAAATTTAAACTGTCGGACCAGGTGATGCTGTAGCCTAGCCTGTAGGTAAAGTTTTTATTTACAAAAATTATTGATAAGGATGAAAGGGCTTCAAGTTCATTATTATTTAATACCTTTGGTTGATGCAACAGACAGTTTTAAATGTGTATAAAAGCAAAGGATGCTGGTTAATTGAAGAGGAGCCAGAGCGCACCCATGACCCATGCACGCAGGGATAATTTCATCAGTCACTTAGTAAACATTTGTTCAAAAATTATAAAATCTTTTACCTTTTTAGCTGTTTTGAAAAATGAAAGATGCTTTGCAGCCTTTTCATGTCGATTCTTCCAGGAGTTTAACGTTAAGGGTAAAAAACAAAAAACAAAAACAAATCAGTAGGCTATATGCGCTGTGGTGCTCAAGCGCATCTTTTAAGGTTGAATGTTTTCTTGTGAGTTGTTGAGTGCACGAGTTAATTTGCTCATGAAATAATCAATCCTTAAAAACCAACATAACAACTTGAAGAAGATTAATTTGCCACATATGTATCGTACACGTATGGTAGTGAAATGTCTGAACATTAACCATAATTCATTTGCTTTTGAATTTCTTGCATGATGACGCTTTAGGAAAGATTGGATCTTCACTTTATAAAATGTGCATGAATTTCTACTGGTTTAAGCAGGTGACATTTTTTCACCTGGAGAAAAAAGTGGTGGAGCTCTGTTTGGTTGCACTCTGGCAGCATCCATGATTACAGCATTTTAGTTACATTTTAAAAGACAGCCAGGCCTTCATGTTTGTATGTACGCATTGTCTGAGGAAGCTCTAAATTTGTTAGCAGAGTAAGAACAAATTTAGGTAGGAATATTTTGATGAATCACAGATTTGTGCATCAAACATTCGTACGCACGGTTTAATTACAGATTTGTGCATATGCACTGCTAGTGAATGAGGCCCCCTGTACTTCACAGAAATAAAAAATAGAGTTTGGAACTGAAAACTGGACAAGTAAGTTCAACAATAAAGAGTGGACTCAACTGAAAAATCATGTGAAACTGATATAGCATGTCATAGCATTCTTACAACTTTGTTTACATGCACTAGCTTGCTAGGACAGAAAGAGGTCTTTCACTATGAGAACTTCTGGCCATATATAAAACTTAAAACATATAAAACATGCATTTAATATCACCACCTGAGCAGCAGATATTTAGTTCAGGAACACATGAAAAGTGAATTTAGCACCAAAGCCATGATTGCAGTTTATCTAAATGGGTCATCATGATCCCTCTTACTGTGATCACTTTGTAGATTGGGAAATCCTGTCTCATTGTATTAAACATGACTGTGCAGCTTCCTTCAAACTTTACTTTGTAGTTCTCATTTCATCTTCTCACCAGTATGTGTATCAAAATCCCCACACCACCGCAGACATCACCATGGCCTTTTGAACTCACTCCACGGCTGATCCTACACCCAACTGTACAAGGACGTCAACATGTCTCCTGAAGTGAGCCTAAAAAAGTAATCCAAGTATATCATGATAAATCATTGAGCATCCTCTCCAACTCCAGGGCCGAACGGATTCTACTTCAACACTGCCTCTGTGTGTGAATTTGGTCCAAAAAGTCTACTATTCTCAAGAATCTTATCTCTTCTCTCCTTTAAAACTCTCTCCCCCAAACCAGAGTCACTAAAAAGCCCTTCCACTATCATTAATTAATGCAGAGTTGATTGGTTTTCCCTACTTGCCGCTTCAGAGCCCAGTTGACTTTTCCACACGCTTATAAAATAGAGAGAAGCAGCGGTGCAGTGTTGAAATGTGGTCGATCACTGCTGGAAATTAAAGTCCAATGAAAAGCGGACTGAGTGGGTTCAGTGGTGCGTGAGGAAGGAAGCCTGAAGGGTGTGTATGTGTACATCCATTAGTGTGTTGTAGTAGAAATTTTTAAAAAGGGAGAGTTGTGTGTGATGCATAAAGTATCATCACAGGGAGGAGGGATGCAATAAAAGCAACATCTGCACAGTGTAATGTGGTTTAATAGTTATGGTCAAAGCTTGTAAAGTTATTTTTTTGTTTGTTTTTACTGCCAGAGACGAGTGAAATCAACCCTACTTGTAGTTTTTGTTGTTGGTCTCAAAATAAACTGATTGTAATGCTTCACAAAGGTTTGGATGATATTGTTTAGGTGCTGCTTATTTGTGTATAAAGCCTGCAGATATCTCTTGTTTAGGAATTGTTCTCTTGCATACAAGTGTCTTTCTAAACCCTGTACAGGAATGTATGAGAGCTCGAGGAAAAGCCAGAGCAGGCCAGAGAAATGAGCGAGAGAGAACGAGAGCGAGAGCGAGAGTGAGAGCGAGATCGAGATCGAGGGAGAGAGATCTCGCAGTAAACATACAGCCTGGAGCTCATTAAAAGTGTCTCTCGGAGTGCTTCAGAGGCAGCAGTGGAGCTGGGCTCTGAGTCTAGCCCTTGTCCTCCCGGCTCCATACTAAACAGCCTAATTAGACCTGGATTCTCCTGAGCTTCCTAATGATAGCTCTTCACAAAGACAAATACAGCACATTGGGAGCCTTAATCTGATGCTCATGCTCTGGTGATGCTGGCACTCTATTCTTCTGCCACATCAATAATGTCAGCTTATTCCCATTGTTTCTTTAGCTGTAGTGGAATTATGATATTGCTTAGGGAATTGAGCAGTTCACCTGTTGTTTCATGCTATTTTAATGCTTGTCAAATAGAGTACACAGCTACTGAAGAAGCTGCTTTTTCGAAACACGATGACATGACAAACTAGAAGTTAAACCAGCTGCGATGCCTGTCAACATGTTGATGTTTTTACCCATGAGTACTCAGCAGTCACTAATAAGCATGATTACGCAGCAGAGCTTGTCCCCTCTCCTGATTGGACAAAAGTGGGAGTGGGATACCAAAACATGTCTTTTCTGTGTACAGCAGAGCGGAGGACCCATGTTACTGACAAAACACTCAATGTAAGTGATGTCTGGCTGAGTGTAGAGCTATTTAACACTCATTTTAAAAAATTTATGGAAAAAAAATTTGAATACCATTTACAGCACCTTAAAATAAAATTAAATGGGTTTTTTTGGCATCTGTGGTGTCTAAAGATCAGATTTTCACACTGTCAAAGTAAAATCAGCATAATCACAGACCTCCTAGTTATCGGGTTTAATGATAATCACATTAAAATTCCCCAATGGTTCATACCATTCAAATGATAATAATCACAATAACCATGCTTATGGTAAATCCTGTCCAAATGTTCACAGCAATTGCTATAGAGGTGTCAACCAAAGATGTAAGCAATTGTCTCCCAGGCGCTGAGTCAAATGGAAACATAGCAGACAGCAGTAACGAAGACGTATTGGAAATTTTTTTTGTCTTCAAACAGAACAGAAGAGAAATCTTAACTGTGAATGTATTTTGGGTTTTACAGGAATGCTGAGGGAAACATGATTGAGGAAGTTTGCCCTGTCTGCGAGACAAGATGCAAAAAAAAAAAAAAATCTTCAAAAAAGGAGGAAAAATTTCAAATCTTACGACCCATCTTTGTGAACCCCACCCTTTACACTTTATAGCAAATGCAAGGTAGGTTAACTAACACTGTAATACGGTAATAGTAATATAATAAACAAGTGAAGGATTGCTACACTTTACAACTGTGTCTAATAGTAATGATACAGAGTTGAGGCTGAATGACCAATGCTAAAGCAGTGGTCCTTTACTTTGTCCGGCTCATCACAATACAGGCATGACAAATTGCATCGAGTGCTTCAGATGACAGTTGGAGTCATGGGTGTTGGAAGCTCAAAAAATTCGGTGGGGTAATTTAACAGGAGGGTTTGGGGGGTGCTCCCTGAGAAAATGAAGATGTCATTTTGTGAGTTTCAAAACCTTTTTCCATGTGGTTGCTACTTTTCTTTAGCAAGTGGACCAGTATGGCTATTTGTTGTTAAAGTGGGAACCCATGTTACAAGGGGACTGAGTTGATAATTGGTTAAAATGAACTGATTCCTTTTACCAGCAGTGATTAGCCTACTACTAACTCTTCTCTTTTTGAAAACTGTCCTTATGTCCATTGCCCAAATACAGAGGATTCTAGCATCCCTCCTCGTCTTCCTCCTCGACCAGGAAACATTAGCGTTTTTCTGTAGGCCTGTGTTGTAAGAGGTGCTGGTGCTCTGTGTCTGATAAGATCTGACTGGAGGGAATCAGCAAAGTAAAAACTTGTTGTGGATTTTCATTGATTTGGCCGTTCTCCCTATGAAAAAGTGGATTCAATGAAATTCCATCGATTCAACTGTTCTGTCAGTGAGAAAACACATTGGATTTAACTGACAGCACTCTGAAAATAGTTCTGAGCAGAGGGACAGATGCGCTGACTTTATGACATGGTTAAAGCGGGAGGAGCCCAAAAGCATGATTTTGAAAAGTGGGTGGGACTTGTCCCACTTGTATCCAATGGTTCAATGCCCATGGTTGGAGTTGAGCTGAAAAATGCGGCCACAAAATGTTGGTTTGCTTAAATAAAGCTCTTATAGTACATCCTAAAAGGTAAAAACAATAGTTTATATTAATGTGCCTCCAAACTGTTGCAATAACATGTGGACCAGTTTGCACTATCTTCACAGACCTATGGCTATTGGGCATGCCAATGGCTAATGTTAGTTGTTTTGCTAAGCTAGACTGAGTACACTCAAGACAAAATCCTACTCTGTAGCAAAACACTTTTCTATAAAAAAAATCTGCCAGATGGTCCCTGAGTGGAGAGAACTGATGCAGACAGAGTGGAGGAGATGTAATTATTACAGCTGGTAACTGACTGTTCTGACTGACAGTATGCATGAAGCATTGTGTGTATTGTTATTTCTGCTGCAATGTCATAGATATGTTCTAAAAAAAACAAAAACAAAAACAAACCTAAAAACAAAAATTTTCAAAAATGAGTGTGTGATCACTTGCGCCAAGAAAATATTCCACCCTTATAATATTAATAATTTTGGTCAGTATAACATTGATATCAAATTTTCATTATTACATCTCTACTCCTGACATCCTGACAGAGAGCTTCCCCATATTCAAAGTAACTCACCTTCACGTTTGCACGTGTACACAGGGCGCAAGAGACGAGAGCAAATACATTGCAGCCAGATGAGACACTGACTCTTATCAGTCCACTGACTCTTTTCCTGACCTTGTCAGTTATATATTTAATTTTCATTATGTTTGTCTGCAGGGCATTTTTAGTATTAGCCATAACACATGGAAAATTCTTTCCTGTTTGCCACTAAACAAGTGTTGACTTAGCTATCCGTCCACTCTGTCACCTGGTTTTTAACTGACCGTAGTTGATAGTCAGCTCAGAAAATGCTGACTCAGTACACAGATAGTTAGTTGAATACTGGTTAATAGCATGTTGCGACAAAACATATTGACAGTCAACAAACACTTTCGCTGAATATTAACTGACACGCTGTTGACATGTGACTGAATATCTACTGATAACTTGTAGAGTGTAAACACATGGACTATCAAAATAATGTGTGATCATAATGATACTTTAACATTTTTTGTATTCTAAAAAAGTTCACTGTTCTGCTGAGCCCAAGAAAGGCAAAGATGCAGTGAGCAAAGATGATTTAATATTCCACATCTCTAATCCACACCAAAAACATAGACGTCACCATTGCTCCAAAAACAAAACAGTTTTGACTCTTCTCACATTCACATATTTTTTCTGGTGAAGTACATGGAAAATATCACATACATACTCTGGCCTTTAGAACAGAATAAAATTATATCAAATGCTTTGATATAATCTTTTAAATCAAACATGTAAAATTAATAAATAGCTTGTACAAAAATAAAGGCTTTTAATGATCCAAAAGAATATGGCTGCTTAGTCTGCAGGTGAAATGCAAAGATGAAAGTCTTATAGACTGATGTTTATAAAGGAAGGGAAAAGGGTTGGAGAACAGCTATGCTGTCCTGAGGTCATGAAAGCAATTTGAACAGGGAATGTTGACGAAACTGAATGGCTGTATTTTCATAACTAGATAATACATAATAATCAAAACTTCTTAGAGCCCAAAGTAGTACCTTAAAATGTCTTGTTTTGTTCAACCATGTGTCCAAAACCCAAACTGTAATATGTCGAATTTTTAAAAAAAGCATGTTTGGCTTTTTCTTGCCTATTCTTTAAATCGAATGTCAATTAAGTTAGACTTGCTGCAGTTGGCTTTCTGTCACCACTTCTCCTGCTATTACTTTTGTACAGAAGCATCCATATGAAAACTTTTGTTCCAACTACTGTTGTTTAGAACCACCAAAACTACTATCCCATAAAGGCAAAGCATGTCTTGACAGCAGAGTGAAAAAAAAGAAACAAACAAAAAAACAAAGGCAGAGGGAGTGAATCACTGACAATAAGTCAACTCGAAGAAGACAGCAACAGAGAAGGTTTTCAATATTTGTCCTGTGTCCTTATCAGACCCGCAGTTACCATCTATCATTTGTCTCTTCATGCTCTGCAGCTGCGAGGAAGAGCTGAAACATGAGCGGAGAAAGATGAGGAGAGATGAAGAGGGGGAGGGGGCAGGGGAGTGAGGAGGAGACCAGAAAATTGAACGATCAGCTAACAGGCTTTGTTGAAACAAAGCTTGCTGGGGGCATCAAAGGCAATGGGGGGATGAGGGGAAGGAGGACGATGAGCACGGGGTGCCACAAGCAGACAATAAACACTATATCCCAAAGGGAAAAACAGGAAAAGAGGATGTGACAAGAGTTCTGATACCTTACTCTTACTCTCCTGCTATCATGTAGTCCCATAGCATGCTTTCACAGCTGGTACAACACACACACTATACATGAAAGGGTACATTAACACACAAACGTATATGTATTAAACTCAGTCCATACAGGGTGTGCATGACTCCTCTGCAGGCCTTCTCTGACATGCAGGATTACAGTGATTTGCTGTGATTAAGCAGCCGCCAGTTAAGTTCAAGCAGGTTTTTGTAATGGTTTAATTCATGGGCAAGGAGACGGGCTTAAATGAGATTGCAGAGTGTGGTCGATTAAGCTCATTAGGCGTTTGAAGAGGCATCCTTTCTCGCATCCTTCTTTTCCTGCAATCAGATCCGGGACGAAAATAGGAATTCATTAGGAGAAGAGGCTACTGCTGTCCTGTCCCAGAGTGTTACAGGGTGCGTGTTTAATTTGTGTATGTGGCCTTAAGGCTCATTGCTTTATCAATCCAATTTTTTACAAAAATCTCATTCACACCTGTGTGGCTATTTCAGGTCCACACAGTAACAAATACAAATGTGTTAAAGCAAAGCTGTGTTGCTTTGAATGAAAACAAGTTTGATTTTATTAGCAATGAAAATAATTACCAAACTATCTTGTGATCTGGCTGCTACAATCTATGTTTCTAAAGTGGCTGAGTACAACGTGGATGTGCTCCAGTCCCCATAACATAGCTTGATCTCTTGACTTGACTTGGTTACTATGAAAAAGTAGCAAAGTGTGCGGTTTGCAATTTTCTCTTATTACTATCGACTACTACTACCATTATTACCATTGTTCTGACATTAGGGGGGGAGACAATTACACATCAACCCTCCTGTTCTGTTCATTTCAGCTTAATTATCCTATTGTTCCAGGTCAAAAATGACCGATCTATTTTAGATGATTAATCCATAAAAACACATATTTTATTACCCAATGTTGTGTTATATATCTTTGTTAACTCAAATTTTTGTGAACATTACAAGTTTTGTACTTCCATTTGGTATTTATGGGCTGTAGGCCTCACTGACCTCAGCTCGTACTCTCGGAATCCAGTGCCTCACATACAGTACATCACTTGGCCAATGTGCTGCCACAGAATGAATTTATAACAAAGACTCAAAAAAAGTTTTGTATACCAGAGCTGCGAGAAACTTTTATGTATCACCGGAACAATGTTGCGTGCTTTTTTTTTGAGTGGACCTCCAACAAGTGTGGTTCCCATGGCGTAAAAGTTCTATTAGAGAAGGTTCCCGTGGGGGTTCTCATAGAAGACAAAGAGGGGGGCATAAGGTGTGTGTGTGTGTGTGTGTGTGTGTGTGTGTGTGTGTGT
>JAQLOL010000002.1:8031200-8052394 GCA_029783665.1 Naso thynnoides
TCAGTTTGAACGGATTACTCAAACTGATTGGATGAAGTTTTTTAAGTCCTGCCCGTTACACAGATGACTATTTTTTTGGTGTTTGTGTCATATCATTTAATTCATTGGTATCAACCTGTGTGTAAAGGGTATTTTAGGCAATATATTAAAAATGATCCAGGAAAACAACATCTACCCTACCTTTAAGAGAAGACTGTCAGCAGACCATTAGTAGACATTTGTCACAAAAAGATTTGTAGACGTGTGTTAGGGACTATTTAATTGAAGTGAAAAACAGGTGAGAACAGTAGAAAGTCTATACCTACTGACAGAATGCATACATGCTGCGTGCAGTAATTATATGTGACACATACAGTATATTAACCATTTTTATAAAATCAAATGTTCTGGTTTAGGCACTGAGACTACTTGGTAAGGGTTGGCAAAGACATTTTATTTATTTATTTTTTTTGGGGGGGTGCATGTGTCTTGTATAGAAGTGAAGTAGTTTGTGGTAATATGTCGTCTGATTCTTCAGCTGGACCCTTCTCAAAACTGTAGACCACTAGAAATGCACCCTATAGTCAACTGGCAGTTAGCTAAATGCATCTAACTTGTCTGTTGAAAGAGTGTTGTTGAATACTAACTGACAAACAGTTGACATACGACTGTCAACAGATGGACTATTAAAATGTGTTAACAAATTATCCGTGGGGGCAGCAGTTATCTCAGTACATGGGGTTTCACTGCATACAGTAACGCACTGACAGGCTGACGGGTTGTTAGATGCCAGACTACACGTAGCTTTTGTTGGTCAAACACCTTTTGATGACACAAAATAGCAATGCACCAACAGTGCTATGGGCACACAGTTGAGTGTAACTACATTTGCTTTTTAGACAACGTGGGCACACGGCTCCGCCCTTGCACTGGGTCCATGAAGTCTATAAACTCACTAAGATATGGCAGTTACATTAAATCTTGTTTTTATTTCTTTTAAACTCTAGCTTCTTTTAGCTACCTTTAGGTAAGCAGGTAAAATATTATTAGTGGGCCTGGCCTTTACCTGCTGTTGTAGATGAATTCATCCTCTGTGATGGCTGCAGAGGTCTGTGTGAATGTGGGGCGAGCAGGGTCTGTTAGCTACCCCTGCCGGTGGTTGTAAAGCTCCTGAACTGAAGCACTTTTTCATTCACTGTATATCTTATAATAATAATAACTATTGTAATTACAATAATAATACATTTTATTTGTACAGCTCTTTTCAGGTACCCAAAGACAAAAGATCAAAACATAATAATAAAAAACAAAGCAACAAAGATTCAAAATTTTCATAAAACTGCCATTATTCAAAATCTGTACAGTTGATCTCGCTGACAAAAAAACCGCCAGAAGAGAGAGAGGTATGTAAGGTAGACTCCTTTTTCTCCAATTGAGAACATCATCCTGATATTTTTGGCGTACAAAAGATTTTGTATCTTTTTTGTATCGGAAAACTGCATGCTACTTTGAGTCATGTCAGTTTAGTATAATAAAACTGACTCTTGGCGCTAGTTGAAATGATCACACCTTTGTTCAATGACACATAACAAGCACAAACAAACGTACTGTTTGTGTTATGTTACCAGCCATCTTTCACTGCTGGAGCTTTTTGACGACCGGTTATGCTTTTTTTAAAAAAAAGAAACGACTCACCCTTAGATATAGATTTTTAAGGTTGTGCTATTTTATCATCATGAAAATACAATATGTGGTCAAGATTTAGCTGAGAAATACCCCTGGTGTTTTAAAAAAGCGGACTGTCTCCAATTTTAGATTCTAATGTGTTTAAACTTCCCATTTCCTGCAAGAAGTTGCTGTTAACTGCATTTTAAAGACATTAAGTCCTCTTGCCAAGAGGAGAGCTTTTTGATGAAAAATCTCACACTAATATTGTGATATAAATAACGATTTTTATTTATTTATTTATTTTTGTCTGACGCAATCTGAATTGTAGAGATGTACACAGCCAACAATCCACTCAGCGACCCAAATGCCTCCAATTAAACTTTGTGCTTTAGGAGAAACTTTCACCTAAAGTCAAAACATATTGACTGATTGGTTGAAAGTTTTTTTTTTTTTCTTTGTATTATACATGATTTTAAAACTTTTTCTTTCGCAGCTGTAAATAATGTGGCTAGTAGGTTGTTACTGAGAAAATCCACATGTGTTCTTGATTTGAGTACACAAAGACCTCAATCAGCACAGAGGGTGGGACATGAAGCCGCAGTATGAAGGGTAATAACAGCCTGGAATGTTTGAAAGCTCGTTTGTGTTTTGTTTGCTTTAATATGGTCATACAGTATCGCAAAGAAAACAACATTTCCTTCCCTGAATTACAAAGTGTCACGTGCCAGTCAGCAGCTGTCATATCTAATGTCTCACTAATTATCCATGACTGTTAATATGCTACTTTGGGATGACAGTGTACTGAGCAATGCCTGCTTCTCACGGATGACTGAAACAAACGTCCCCTGTCTCTCCCTCTCACGATTCTTCGAGCGAAGCCGACCTCACGCACACACACTCCCGTTTGCTATCACAGATACACAGCGGACCGCCCACTTCATCTGTTCCCCCACCCACACACACTGTCTCGACCCTATAGGCCAGCGGGGAGTACAGCATGCAGGGCGGGCTGCTTTTCTGACGGGGGTGGAGGTGGTATTAAGGCCATGCTTCACTTCCTGATAAACTGAGAGACTTTATTTCGATTGACTTGATGCCTGTCTAACGTCTCATTGTGGACGGATCAGGGTGAGCTTAAAACACAGCGTGACATCAAGCTATGAGCACTGAAAAAGTAGGAAAACATGCACTGGTCTGACACCGTAGTACTTTAAATGAGAATTTTTGCAGGTTTTTTTTTTTTCTTTGATAACTGATCCTTGGCAGCTAACGGAACTCTAGACTAGGGATGTATGATACTGGATTATGCCAGTATCCGATATGCCAATATTTCACAACTTAATTGGCCAATAATTAATATCGACATCAATATATATGTACATATTTTCCCCACACCTGATTGCAGAGATCATCAAGTCTCTTCTGTAGTGGAATTTACATACAGTATTATTATGCACACTCTTACCATGTTGGCCCACCAGCAAAAGCAGGCATTAAATACAAAGCTTAAAATGATGTAATGTTCATTCTTTGTACAAAAGAAGAAAAATACTTGAACTTACGTTATGTTAAACGGGTCATATTTATTTATGACAGTTTGATTTAAACAAAACAATTCACATACATCCCACTTAAAACTGAATGATTCTCTTCCAAAGACAACCAAAACAACACTTAAAACCAGGACAAATCTGGCCTGTTGCACAAGTGACAAAGTCAGTAAACATAACATCTGTCCACGGGGAACATGTGAGACATGATTTTGACTCAAGTGTTTAATCAAGGAGACAGCAGCCTATTTTAATTTATCAGCTATTATTTTGGTAGATATCGGTGTGCTGGCCGATATCTGATTAAATTTTTTTTTTAAAGAAATTTTTTTGGGCTTTTTGTGCCTCTATTTCCAGGACAGGACAGCTGAAGAGTGGACAGGAAACAGGGGAGAGAGAGGGGGTATGACATGCAGCAAAGGGCCACAGGTGGAATTGAACCCGGGTCCGCTGGGGGGAGGACATAGCCTCTGTATATGGGACACCTGCTCCACTGACTGAGCCACCGGGCGCCCCAAGATATCTGATTAATTTTAAAGTCAATATTGGCTGATACCGATAACGAGCCGATAACATCATGCATCACTACTCTAGACACTGACACAGACGCACTCATGACTGTGGTGTAATCCTATTATAACCTTATATTACAGCTGTGCTTGCCTCTGTCATTATACTGAGCCTGAGCTGTTGTTACATCAGTCATCCACTCTCTGCTACTAAAAGTTCAACCTTAAATGAGCTCCCCCTCTCAGCCCTCTGCCAAATGTTTGTCTCTCACTCACACATCACTCTCCTCACCTCTCATATCTCTGCAAACAATGCTCTTGTTACTTTGACATCATACGGCCTCTCTGTCACTGTCGACCTCCCGACCCTGTCTGCTGTCTGTCTTTGTCTTAGTATCTTTATCTTTTGCTGCACAGACAGATGATGGGCATGTTAGCCAGTGCTCATCACCATCATCAGAAACACACAAATAAAGGGAGAACCTTTGGGAGAACACGTGTTCACCCCCCCAGTAGAGCTGGGAAGCTTTCCTTGAAGCTCAGGGCGGAATAACATCATCATGTCATGTCATAATGACTTTTCTATTAATTTGTCCTGATCTGTGTTTCATGTCTGTGAGGTTTATGGTTTTATATTTTTACTTTGTTGTTTTTATGGTTTTGCTTTGTATAAGTGTATTTTTGTAGTATTTTTTTTGATAACTGTTGCTGTTTTTGAAAGTGCTGTAAAGACAAATTAAGGATGAAATGGATTGGAGAAACACAGAGGTGGACCAATAATGGTTTACATACGGCACCGTGTGGTTTGCCTGCTGACTGCATTCCTGTGACGATGTTAATATTACTGTAACTAAACTGGGTGCAAGTTTCTTTTGTTATGTGTACTTTACATCAGCCTTGTATAGTCATCACTGAAACTGTTTCTGTTTGTTATGACAGTCATATATTTGCTTCTGTAAACACACCCTGCAGAAAACCTCTGTTGTCAGTGATGACGGCAGCATTCATCTGCAGATTAGTTGTGTCTCTGTCCGCAGTTTCTTCACATCTCTAAACATCCTACTGTGTCTCTGGATTATTGTTTAGGCAATAACATGCCCTTTTGGTTTTTAACTATGGAAGATACTTAAACATCCCCTGCACAGTCATAGCATTACACCTTAAAATGCTCTGTCGTCGTGTTTAGTTGCAATCACTCCTCACAGACTCACAAAGCTGAATCACTGGCTTGCCGGTGGCTGATCTTGTTTCCTCAGGCGACCTGCACATAGGCATCATTAGATGAAGACCGAACAGTGTTGTGTGACAGCTGTCTAATTTGTTTTATTTGGGCCTTTTCTTGTCCTAAAGCTTATTTAGGTGAAATTTGAAAATAACTTTAAAAAGTGACAACCAACATTAATAAAAATCTAACTGTTAAAGCTAAACTTAGCTTAGCCTAGCCTACAGACTGGAAACAGGGGGCAGCTAAAGCAGCTAGCCTCACTCTGTCACTCTATCCTGTCATTACCGTGAGGTTGCCAGGCAACCAACAGAGATCCCACTGTGCCCAGCAAAGAAATAATTCTGCACCAGACCCCAGAGGACCAAATCTGGCCCTTTGGTAAACATATGTACTGTACAACATTAAACACTGTAAATAAAGTTCTCACGCAAACCCCAGTATGACCTGATAATATATGTCAGACCGTTTACTGCTGTAAGGGACAGTTATCAATAGTTTTAAAATCAATCAATCTTATATCAGTAGTCTACCAGTAGACCCATGAATAAAACAAACGGTTGAATCATTCAGTTTTAATTATAAATGACTTAATGGGACCAAAACAACCATAACCACGGCTGAAGCTATTTGTTGAGCCTGCCCTCTGCAAAGCTTAGCTGATCAGCTGCTTTCTCTGGCTTCAGCATCCAACTCAACAGTGAAGTTGGAATCTCTAATTACTTAAGATTTTGTTCAGATTGAAGAAGTTTTGCACATGCTAACATAGCTATGGTCTTGATAGCAGCGATCTTAACTGTTTATAAGCAACCACACAACTAGATCTACTGTAGTTTTAAGCAGGTGAGGTGATATTAGTACATTTAAGTTTACTTTCAATGACTTAGTAGAATGAAAAAAGATGTTTTGACATCTATTTACTGGAGTTACTTCTTTAGTTAGTTCTTTCTTCTTTTTTTTTTAAGCAATCAATATTTCATTTAGAGCGAAGCTGTGGATAAAAGATAAGACACACATGGCCTACCTTCTTTACACTCCAGGGCCACCCTGGACTCCAGGTTGTCCATCTGAAGCTGCAGACGTTTCAAGGTGCGGTCAGCATCCCTGGACTTCCTCTTATAGGCGATCAGCACAGCGATGATGACCAACAGAAGCAGGCCGCCACCCCCTCCGATGCCAATAATGGCAGGAAGAGTCAGCAGACTGTCTGAGTAGATGTGAAGAGTCCCGGGTGAGTATTCAAACCCACCAGCACGGATCTGAAAACACACACACACAAGGCAGATTTTTGACTATTAAGCAAGTAATGGCATACACACACATTTATTACCCAGAAAAAAGTTGTTTCTTTTTCAAAGCAACTCCGTTTTATTCAAAGTGCAGTAATCAATACGACATGCTGTAGAGCTGAGGGTTCAGTTCATTGCTCAAAGGCCGCCCCACCACAGCCGTTAAGGGAGAGGAAATTGCTTCTCATTTACTTCTCCCTACCAGATTCTTTTCAGTCAGTCTGGGGATCTGATCTATCGTCTTCCAGAGAGACGTAAAAACACAGGCGGCGGTCACTTCTCTAGCAGCAGATGGTTTGGGAAGAGATGAGGTGGTCTGAAGAGATCGAAAGTTGGTGGTCTGATGAAAGAGAAGTTGGTTGACCCAATTTCTACCACAAGGATCATTAAATTTTTATCTCTTCTGTGCTCAAACTAAACAGGCCGATCTTTGACAGGCTTATACTGCGGAGGCTTACATCACCTTGACTGCTGTGAACATTTCTTGTAGGAAAGGTTTTCGATTCTTGCCTTTCAGCGAGCAGCTTCAGAGGGTTTTAGTAATGAAGATTTCACGAGCTAACATGCTCAGTCCTTCGAATGATTTACCTTCATCTGAAATGTCCGGAGTTATTAGGTTCTTATTGGGGTTTTAGAATAGATATTTTGTCGTTAATGTCCACATATATCACTGTCAACTTTAACAAACTGATTTAGGTCAGAAAGTGAGCTCTGTATACGTGCACAAGGTTAAAGGAGTGCAGTGATAGTAGAAGCAGAAACTTTGAACACTCACACACACACACACACACACACACACACATTTAGGACACTCAGAACACGTGCACATACACCCCAAACACATACTCACACTCACACACATAAGCAATCAAACAAAGTAATCATCAGCATTTAAATCTCTCCCCAAGGAGTCTTGGTAATTATAGAAAGTCAAACACATGTAATGTGTTTTTTTTCTGACTAAATACATTTACATAAGTGCAGTGTGTCTCAGAGAAAAAATAAATAAATATCACAGCACTGGAATGCATCAAATCAAGCAATCCACAAGGGGGGTTGATAACCGATTAAAATGAGGTGTGATTATGCACTTTGAAGCTCTTGTAAGTGCACTTGCATGTTAACAATATCAAAGTCTGATTAAAAAAAATAAAGTAGAGAAGTTGTTATATCAATATCAATGTAGTCAATACCTACAAATTAAATTTGCAATAGTAGAGACAATTATACAAGCTTATATAAGATCAAGCAGCTAATTAGCTTTGTGGCCTTGAACAGGTTGCAAACAAAGTTGGTTCGTGAGGGAGACTGAACTAAATCAACACAAACCGTACAAATTTCTTTTACTGAGTTTATGCTTGGATTAGTTAGGATGCACTCAAACTTATGACTTTAAAGAGTTTGCAAGTAAATCAGAAGATATCAATAAAGCTCGTGTAGAGCAATGTAGCATTGTGTAGCAAAATAAAAGTGAAACAAATTCAAAGTTAAACTTTCTGTTAGTTGCCACAAGCTACGCAGAGGTCAGACTACAAGATATTTTTGTCTGTTAAAATGTTCGCTGTGTCAGATGAGGCGAACACAGAGTCATAAATTCTTGCAGTGTCGTGGCCGAGGGACACGACAGACTACACCTCGCTCCCCGATCAATCAGCATTTGCAGTTCAAGACCTGCGTGACATTACCAGCAAGCAAGTGCTCGCCACTGACTACTACTCCTGCTGACAAGCCGTAGTGGGAGGTAAACAGAAAATGAAACACGCTTGTCTTTCCCTCCTAAGATCATGAGGTGTCCTACATGTGGTATTGGTTGTCGTCCATTATGACTCACTGTGCGAGATGAAACGATTGATTGTCTTGCCCGATTCTCATTGATCGTTTCTGAGCCTACCCCACGCCCGACGTCTTCCCAGTCAGGCTATTATTGGGCTGACATCATATTGTCTGATCTCAGCATTAGTTGTGGACTTGCAGGACAGTGGGTCACCCAAAATTCAGTGCTCAAATATTGGATAAAAATTAGGAACCAAATGCAAAATGAATTGATAAGGAAAGGACACTAGAACTGTGTAATTGAGGTATCAAGGTGCTTTGTTAACCCTCACGTTACCGGCTGGTTATTATACTCTAATCTGAGGCCGCTGGTTTGATTGATACAATTACCCAGTGGAAAACATGCCCTTAGATATGCATAAGTAAGCAGAAGCAACATTAAGTTGGAAACATATTTTCTAGGCGTTTTTCTATTTTTATTCTCCTGACAGACTGAAGGACTGATGGAGGAACTTAAAAAGCTGAAGGCCAAAACAACAAACAAGTTTTGTGGAAAACTCGAGGGAGGCACACAGCTGCCAACACACAGCTGAGCATCTGAAGGGACACACAAAGACACAGTGATCCACGCATGCAGCAGTTCTCTCTGTACACCCACGCATGCAAAAAATCACACACAAGCCAAGTGTGTCTGGACACCCATTGGGGTCCCCTCTATGTAGGTCATTCTACATGGGGAATATTACTGTGCTACAGCTGCGCCGTTCTCTGCAGCACTGCGCGCAACACACGTAAGGACGTGCACAGAAGTAAAAACATGAAAGCGCTCACACACATGCGAGAAACGGGCCATAAACACAGTACATGCGCTAACACACACACACACAAACACACAGAAGAAGAGATAGGAACAGACAGCTCTATTTTTTCTTCGGCTATTGTCAGACGAAGGACTAACTCCACCACCCCCGCTAACACATCGCATCGCTCCGATATTCAACATGACATTTTGTTAAAAAAAAAGAAAGAGAAAAAAAAGAAAAAGATATGAGAGTTCCACCTTGGAACTGGCTGGTTATGCTGAGAGCTATCATACTGAATTACATGGATGCACTGTCAGTGGCTTTCTAGGTATACTGGCTGTAGCTAGTGGGGAGTAAATGTCATAAAGATATAGTGAAATAACTGTTAAAGGACATTGGTGACAAGTTTAAAAGGGGCAGGAAGTGGGGGACAGTTGAGTGGGCGTACTCGCAGGATAATCAGACAAACATCCAAATATATTAGAGCGAACGCCACGTCGCCGGGCTTAGGTTTGACCTTCCTCAGTGCAGATGCTGCAGGATCTGTGCGGTGATTCTAAAAGTCTGCTCGAGTCAAAGTGAATCAGGGATTTCAGTCTGCAGCCTGCTGACAGCTCGACACTCTGGACAAGTAAAGCTGAACGGTTGCCGGGAGGACTCACTCGTAAGCCCTTTCCTGGCTTTTTCATCCTCGATCGTAATTTCGGAAAAAGAGAGACACTTCAAATAAACAGCATTCGCACAGTAGGTGGTGATGAAAAAATAAATAAAAATAGTTGCAACTTGTGACACTTCACACGGAAAACAGGAAGTACAAGTCAACAATGATGTGGCAAAGACTTTCAAAAAATGCAACTTCAGCTTGAATTTGCTGAGACTTGGACAAAATTTGCACATCAGAAAGGTTTATGCAGCGAACGTGGCTCCTGGATTAGAGCTTAGAGACGAGCTTAGTGTCTGCGTATCAGTGGCATCCTGGAGAAACAATTCTATTCTTAATACCACCTTTTATGTCTCTGCATAACTTGAGGACAGAGCCCCACTGTTGACAGCACCTTGTCATGGACATAAACTATAGCAAAAGTGGATACTAACACGCTTTACTTATCTCTTACTACATATGCCGCACATAATTCAGCTCTAATTTATTTCCTATTCTAATAATTAAAATGTTTTCATGGGTCTGATATTATCATCCCGATAACATATTTTGAGAATTAAATTCATAACCTTATACTGATGTAAAATTCCCCCCCAAACCCTAAATTATTATGTTAGCCAGGCAAAATGTCTTTAATTGACACAGTGTGGGCCTATTAGTGACTCCTCATCTAGTCAGGCAAACTCAAGTGAACTCTAAAGTGACAATAAGAATAATAAAATATGTTTTTTGTTGTGGATTTTTGTAAATGATTTAAAAACATCTTGACTTTGGCAGAGTCCCTGACAACTAACCCACTACACAGAGAATCTGAAATTCAGTTTACCAGCAGTATGTTCTAATGCATAAGCAGATCATGACTCATCTAACTGACAAATTTACTATTCTAATTACTGTTTACTTTTTTTTAAAAGAAATATTTTTGTATTTGAGACTACTAGTTAAAGCCATTTGGAAACAGCATTATTGACAGTGGGATATTAATGAGGTTATTCCCACCATTAAAGCTGCAGTTGGTAACTTTTGGAGCTAACAAGCTAATGTTGGCTGTAGCATGAGACTCACTGGGAGGCAACTTGGCCACAGCCTTCTTTCCTTGTTATTGTTCCGTCCTGAATTTTATTTAATTTGTTGTCGTTCTCTCCTTTAAGTCCTGTTGCAGGGAAAGTTGCAGCAGAGTAAACTGGTCCATTTCAGTTCCAGCTCGAGCCGACTGACAGTGTGCCATGCAGATGCTCTGTTGTTGGCAAAGGCAAGTCACCAGCTAATTAGCTTGTACAGACATCACCTGTTGCTAACAGGTGCAGTGTAGACCGGCCAATCAGGACAGTGAGTACAGAGGGCGTCACTGATTGGGGCAAATAGAACGGGAGTGTTAGGATTTTTACCAATCCTAAATACCGAGGCATGATGGGAAAACACAGAGATCCTACAATACTCTCAGACCACGTCACTTACTAATAGCTATCTATGAGTATTATGACAGTATTCAAAATAGAACACAAGATGTTATTAATGCTTACCAAAAAGTTACCAACTGCAGCTGACAATTTATAGTTGGAGGAGCATTGTGTTACATAGTGTGATTCATGTGATTTTATGGATGAAACATGCAGATAAAAGTTGTAGTCAAAGTGAAGTGACGCAGATAAATCAATCCCAGGAGCAAATGAGACAAAACTGGTGCATTTCCACGAGTTAGGACACCTTGAGTGTGCAGATATTTTAAACAGAAACAATAGATATAAGTGTTTTGTTGCATGAGCCATTCAGAAGCCTATCTCAGTTTGCATTACAAATATGAGGTCAAGTCTGCACAAGCGCAGGCATAACTAGTTTACTGCTGAAGCACAAGGCATTCACAATCCCACTATCATCATATATTTTCATACAAAAAAACAGCTAATTTAGTTTACAGGCGTGTGAATGCAGGGATGACAAAGACATTTGATTATCGAGTGATGGATGACATTATTATATTTCCTTGTTTTACGAAACCTGGAAACTAAATCATCTGCATGAATGATATTAACAGACCATGCCTGGAGTTACAGTATGCGTTCTGGTCTCTCTTTGTTGCAGCACCTACAGAATCACTCTCAGAGCATACCAAATGTTACAAGTTGGGGTATAATTCCCGGCTCGGTGTGGGTGCAGGGGGAGATGTATGGAGCAGTGGTGAAGAGCATCGCTTCGATTAGACATGACTGTGGGTGGCGGATTGGCTTGTGGATTTAATGAGGGATGGGTGCATTGTATTTTGTGTACTATTAAATGTCTACACTGTCAAAGCAACATCTAATAAAAATACATGAAAACGGAGACGGCACCGAGGGATTTGAAAACTTTCCAAATCTAAAACCAGCAGCACCTGCAGCAAAGAACTGCTGACGCCGGCACAGCTGTTGACGTGGACACGCTTCAGCGGATAGAGAGCAACATGGTCCTCAATCTGCAGTCACGTCTAAAGGTTCACTGTGGATGTGTTCTCTGCTTTATGTGAACAAGTAAATGATTTCCTGGTGACTCGCAGCATTTCGAGCGCTTAATGCATTTAACTGAACATTAACAGAAATGAAATGGTGTAAAGTCTGCAGACCTTTGCATTTTAAATGTATGTTATATACTGTATATTTCTCAGGGTTGTGGTTCCATTGACAGAAGTAAACTTCCACTGCAGGCTGGCTGCAGGCCTGTGATCAGGATGTTAATTAAGCATTACATATTTAACAGCAGCCTTGATGTTGAGCTCAATGGAGCATTATCGGAAAAGATGGGAAGGGTTATTTACACAACTAAACAACAAGGTTAGAGTGACATTATGGCCTGATATTGTTAGGCTGGAATATTTTCATACTCGCAAAAAATAATTTACTAGGTCAGTGTGGATATACCAAGTAGAGCAGGTGGTACTTTTTCGTCCTTTTAAAAATAGTTTTTTTAATAAGTTCTAAAAAGTGAATACTGACCCAGTTATTAAATGACAAAAAAGCTGTTAAACTTTAAAAAAAAAAAAAGGCATTAAGAGAGAAGTCTACCATGAAGTTTTCAGCCCATGATATTGAGCAAGTTCTATTTCAGATAATCCATTCAATGCATGCTGGTACGAAATAGGTCAGAAAAGGGCAACAGCTTAAAAAGCTGAAGTCAGGTCGAACCAAAACTTTAGAGATAAAGACAGAGAAGAAGGGACGGAGGATGCAGAGTCGTGATCTGACCGTGACTTTGTGTTGTCCTGTGAGGTTGGGCCATTCGCACAGCAGCTGGCTCTCCGACAGGGTGAGGACGCAGGGAGTTTCTCCAATCAGCACTGTGTAGTTGAGGCGACTGTTGCCTGGGGCTGCTGGGATCAGGTTACGACCCTGAACACAGAAAGAGAGACGTGATGAGGAGGAGTGTTCCGCTCATCTACACATCAGCACACTTTAGTTTCACACAGACATTTGCGAGACCTGATCAAACTGTATTGGACTATGTAAGATTTACACAAGTACGGAACTGAGACACTATTGAAACATTTTCTCTCTAACTGCTGAAAATGACTCCACTGATGCGATTCTCTCATGAAAATCACGTCATTTTCTGTGTATATAGGTGGGAAATGAATTATTAAATACACAACTGTTCGTTATCAAAGTATAGGGCTGACCATATGCTACTTTTTATTGCTTACAATCCCAGTGAACAGAGTTTACATGTTCACACTTCTAAAAAGACTATGTAACTTCCACACTGCAGTTTATTTGAAACCCTACTTGTAAAGGAATAACTAAGTGGATTTCTCAACAAATATTTTCAGCCAACACTCTGTGCTGTTGCTTCCAACAGGAGGACTGAGGATGTCTGTGTTCTTCAAAATGAAGGAACAGGTCACCCGATGCAACAATGCGGTTCACTTGTGTTGTAAATGGTATTTGGACAGTCATGGAGCTTGATGGAACAAAGGAAGAAAATATCAGGTGTTGGATACAGAGATAAAACTATAAAGGTGACAGTGAAAAAGTGTAGAATAGCAGGATTTATATATTTTTAATAAAACTGCTTGTTAGCTATTTATTATATTTTTTTAATTACTTTTTTAACCCATTCTGGATTGTTGTCTTTTCTGTGGTACTGATATGGACTGGAGGGAACGATATTTAGTTTCTTTTTTTGTGTGTGTGTGTACACAAATGCACAAGAAAAAGACAAATAAAGAAATCTTGGTCTTAATCTTGATCTTTTGCAATTTTTTTCTTTTGTTTGTTTGTTTGTCCATATGATGTTTAAATGTATAAACTGTGGTTTTCCAGGATGGAATACTCTTTCATTTTATTTTTATTTTATTTATTTATATTTTATTTTTATTTTATATTCTTTTCTTTCAGAAAAATCAAAGTAAAAGCTGGAGAATAAGACAAGATCAAGAAGAGAAAGAGGATGGTACAAAAATACCCTGCATACTTGGGAGGAAGGCACGCAAACTCTACTGTTGATTCCACACTTGAAGTCTGTACTGTAGGTGTGTAAATTCTAACATTCATCAATTTCAGATCCAGTTTTTCATTTCAACATCAAATGCAGTGGTTCAAATTTGACGCTCAGTTTGTCTGTGATGGAAGAGGGCAGCTCAAAGAGAGACAACTCACGCAACATCAGAAAAAACAAAAAGCAACAGAGAGAAAGGTGAATACAAATAAAACAAGACAGATAGGAAACATGGCGGGAAACATCAGGAGAGGAGGCACGAGGAGTGGAGAGAGCGGGGAAAAGATTATGAGAGGGGTAGAGAAAGATGAAAGGGATATACTCTAAAGCGAAAAAGAAAAAGGGACCAAGCTGAAAACAGAGTCGGTGAGCGAGCGAGACAGACAGAGCGAGAGAGAGAGAGAGAGAGAGAGAGAGGAGATAGCTGCCGTGTCTCCTGCTGGCTTAGCAGTGGGACGCAGAGACAGACTCCGTTTTCCAATCCCATCGTCTCTGCAGGCCGCCACCCAGCCCCACTCTGCAGCCCTGTAAACATGCATCCCATTCCATCTTGCAAACACACACACAGCCTGCTAGCCACACACACGCCGAGTTCAAGCCACACACGCACTCAAGTTCTTGCCACACGTGGAGCTGTTGCCACACATGCATACTACAGGCAAGAAACATCGTGTGGGGACATGATCTCGATAAAAAAAACACACACACACACTCTCTCACACACACACACACACACTCACACTCACACATAGGAAAGCGCTCCCAAAACCCCAAGATCAGATGAGTGTTTTTTCTCTTCTGGCTAACACACCTCAGTAAAAACACACCCGACACTTCAGATGAGAAATTAATTGCGTTGTGAGCAGGGTGCACGCATCTCTGAGAAATGCAGCCCCCACATTCCACCCCGCCAAATTGCATTTTTGTCCATCTCATCAGTGCTTCCAATGGGTAGGCAGCTTCACCAACAAGCCAAGCAGGAGATTTGGCAATTACTGAGAGGCTCTTTGCTAATAAATTATCATTTAAGAAATAAATTACGACGGTTACGCTGCTTTCAATCTCTTCATGGAAATAAACAGCGTAGCAGACTCTCTGTGATAACATAGGAGATAGTCAAGGCATATTCTGCTGCAGATAAAAGCACTGAATGCTGGATTCAAAGCAAGATCAATGTGACATTGATCTGACGGAAATTAATATTATATTGACCCTCTTTTGTGTAAAGTGTACAAGCTCATGACAGACAAAGTAAAACCATTTTACACTACTTCCACTGTATTGCCCTCATAGTGTCAGCGGTTTCAAAATTGCATTTTCTTAAGTTATTTCCAGTCCCTGATCTGCTGCTTATTTCAGTTGCACTGGCAATAGTAATAGCATATATATTCCCTTCGAAACATTCACACTAATTCTTCTCCAATAACTCTTTGACTAAACATTTCAGGTGCGCTCCACGAGATAACACTCTGACACATACACACAACTCCGAAATTGCCAATTAATTTCATATACTTATGTCCAATCGCTGTTAATGAAAACGCAAACCAATATAATCCAAATCCCCTGGACTGTGGGCCTGTGTGCTTCCACACTGCTCTCCAGCTCTAGAAATTAATTACACAAATTGAAAGGACTTTTACTGAAGAGGGCTCGAGGCTGCAGAGGAGGATGACAGTCAAAGAAGTTGCTGTTAGTTACTGAAGGACAGAAATTGGCCTTGAAAGGTGTGGATGTTTGCTTTCAGCTTTCAATTATGACTTTGTGAGATTTTTTTTTTTTTCACTCCATGAGACCTTGTAAACACATTTGAGAGCTTTTCTCTTGTTTGAAAAAAGATGTCAGTGAATGTGTGTGTCGGCGTATGTGGGCTTTGCCATTATTAATACAAGATAAGTTCAATATGTTGTGACTCTTGTAGCCAGCCTGAATGTGGAAAAACCTTGAGAGAAAAACATCTACCATAACCTGAGAGCCAGGTGCACATAAAACATTAAGTATGTGTGTACAAGTGAACATCCACATTATGCATTTTAACATTTGTTTGTATGGCTGCTCAGCATCAATATTCTGTTAAAAACTAACAATGCCTCGATAAAAAAGGAACAGAAAAAAATAGAAGTATCTAATAATTCTAATAATATTTACTTGAAGGACTGTGTTTAAGAATGACATGACACTGTCAAGCTACTGAAACCATGAAAGAGTTGTTATGAATGTTTACAACTGTGCTATTAACTAATATTTGATCAAATTTATAATTTTACTGCAAAGTCAACATTGTTTAAGAATAATGTGATGGATTAAGTGTGCTTGTCTCTCCATTTTTAAATGAAAACATTAACTCGCTTACTAAATACAGAAGTAACCTTTTAAAGGTTACTTTAAAGCTGAAGAGCGCTTCATTAGCTAGCTCACACTTAGCACATCTGTTGTGTAGTATTTCCTTATGTACACTGTGGAAGACAATCCTGGATGCCAGTTAATTCTTCTGTTAGCTGTTCTGTTCTGACTATAAAATCATGTTGGTGGCCAAAACATAAACACTTAAACAGATTCTCATTCAAGAACAAACCCCCTACAAACTCTTAGGCCATGTTTAGACAAGAGCAGCAATACTAAAAATGCAAGTCTTTCCTTAGTGTCTTTAAATAAATTTACATTTACCTGAACAACCAGAAGCGCTGTAGTATGCATGCCAGGCCAGCGATGTAACTTTGTAATGACACACCATCAAAGCTGCTTAAAGTTGTTTACTCCCTGTTGCTGCTTAGACCTAGGCAGCCTCAGATGACAGAAATTCAGTCGTAGTTTGACTTCTAACATTTTGCTTCAAACACTCAAATTCACCTCAACAGACTGCCGTCATATTCAACTTGCTCTGGGTGCCCTGTGGACTGCTGAGTGCATTGACCTGCACTAGCATTAGCATTAGCATAGTCACCGCTTTCACAGGCTTTGCAGTTTGCCAGTTAACACAGCGAGAAAGAAGGCTGCGGTTTCAAAAGATTGCACTCTGGAACCCGGTTTCAAATGTTTGCGGTTTTAGGAGAGCCAGCACGCAAAAAAGTGTTTCATTTGATGCGAAAACTGGTTCTGTCTAAATGGGGTTTTAAAGCATACGTTTTCAACAAACTCAAGGGTTAGGTAATAACTGATTAAAAGTGTAAATGACAGCAGTTGTGGCAGTAGACAGGTTTCTGAAAGGAAATTAAAAAGCTCGCTTTTGTCCTCAAGTACTGACGAAATTAACCGAAATTAAATTAAAAATTAATTTTTTCCTCTGACCTTGAGTATGAGAGGCGACGTGGGTTTGAGCTCCAGTATTCCAGAAGGACTCAGCGGCTCAAACACGGGGTCAGGGTAGTAGCTGAATGTCTCATTAACCACCACAAGAGCATTCACATTGTCCATGTAGAACCCGATCTCATCGGGGCCGGTGCCGGTCTCGGAAAAACCCAGCTCTGAATCCGCCACCGATGGAGCCAGGCACACCATGACTGAGTTGTTATACACCGTACAATTCTGAAGGCAAGAGAGAGGAAACAAGAGAGAATTTCAAAAACAGGTAGCTTGGTCTCCTTTTCAAATACTGAGAAAATGTGTGGGCTATTTTCTTTTAAAACAGATCTGCTGGGTATAAAAATCCATCCTATTTGTAAGTCAATGCCCTGTGAAGCTACAATGCTCTTATACCTATTGGAAATGTAAATGGCTTGCAAATTTATGATCAACTGTTAATAATGGGCAATGTGCTGTGCTCCTTTGCTTGTTCCTAGGAATACTTCGCATCATTGCTTTAAAGAATACATGAATACATGATGTCATGGCCATGGCCATGCTTCAATATACAGGATTTCTTGGAGGACCATTCACTTATTTTCTCATCTTTCCTTCCTATCCTGCATGCTTTGAGACTATTTAATGTAATTGCCATTGATAATATCAAGTCTTGCATTTTGAAGAAAAGCTTAATATTTGCCTGATTACATCTGATTTATTATACCTATGAACAAGTAAAGTGAAAGAAAGTGTAGCAAAACACACGACTGTTTTGCATCTATGTTTACACCGAGAAGAAACTGTAGACATCAAATTAACAACACGAGTTGTTTATTGACTGCCTTCATGGTTTATTTCTAATAAGACACGTGAAAAAGACACTTTTCCATCAAGTCTTACTCTGAACACACGTTGACATTTGTTATAATGAATAACCCATCTCGTCAAGTCTCTGCAAGCTGATTGTCATGCATAAATGACTTAAATGAAAAAAAGGCTGCCTGCAAGGTTTGAAAATGTTCTGAAACATGTACAATCCTATAGTATGCTTCGGAAGATGGCTCTGGTGAAGTATTTACGGTTTGTGATAGGTTGGCGACAACATTAAAAAACATCAGCGCGGTCCTTTATGTGTAAAGTATCACTTTGGCAAAAAGTTGTGTGGGATGCATCATGTCGGCTGTTTGCCTCATAAACAACGACTTTATCTGCAGGCTGAAGTGCCTTAGTATGTTTGAAGATCAGTTCTTAACCCTGAGAACTAATGAGCTTCGACTCACTAAGTGCTTTGTGAACATCATCCATGGAGTTGATTAAAACCTTGGACCCTTTAAAGGGAACTGAGGGTTTTTGATGCTGAAGGGTTGTTTTTTTTCTTTTTTTTTTGGTCTTCATTTGTTAAAAAACCTACTCTGTCTCTCTCGCTTTCTTTTACTTTCACACACACAGTCTCCCTCATGTTGTCTCTTTCTTTTGGAGACACAAACACTCATGTGGTGCGGTGACATTTGAAAAGCTACGTGGCCTGGGGTAGCGTCAGATGTCTGAAGCTGTAGCTGTGGAGAGAGAAGACGTGAGCAACACACAGAGACAGTCTGTCTGCCACCTTCGGCAGCTCTATAGAAATGGTTTACTGCAGATGTGCCTGTGTATGGAGGAGTATATCTGAATATATTTGTCAGTGAATGTCTGTGCTGCATGTGTTTGTGAATCTGATTAATGCATTCAGCATATACTGTTTGCCTGAGTGTATTTGTGAATTTATATTGTGCATATGTTTGTCTGCACTTCCTGCTTGTGAATGTGCACATTTTGTTTGTTTGTCCGTTTGCTTGTGCGGTGTGTGTTTACATGTGTGTGTTTGTGTTTATGTGGTGCCGGAGTCATACACATCAATACTCACATGAAAGGATTCGGCCTGCCCGTACTTGGCCCTGATTTTTGGTTCTCGAATGGTTGCGAGGTTGGTGCCGCTCACTGTCAGCAGAGTTCCACCACTGCAGGGACACAGAGGAGGAGAGCAGGAGAAGAGGAGGAGGGAAAAATGTCCAGTTAGTAGGCACACGATTTTCTGGGCCAAAGGGATCTCTGCAGTATTGAGAGGTACAGCATTCTGAAACACTAGTGTAAGTGCTGTGTGTTACAAGTTTTAGGCAGTAAAACTATTTTTGATAGGGTTAGGCATAGACTGTGGCTTCGGATGAGTGTCAATTAACACATATGGTGTTGTGCTTCTAGTTACTCAAGACGTTTTCCTTAACAAAAACCACGGCCATTCAAAATGCAGTGCTGTGAATGCCTTGATATTACATTAAAAAATGTAAATGTTTTGGCTAAAAAAATGGCAAGGAGCTATTTTCTTGTCAGATACATTAATTAACAACATTTCAAAAATATGGTCAAATGAAACCTTACAGTGTGATATTTTTCAAATGAGTGAAAAACATGGTTGGTTAACATGAATTATGATTAATTAACACAAGTATTTCTGTATGCAGAGAATAAAGTTAAGTATCAAAATGTGTAGTTCAGCACTTCACATGTGCACTTGTTAATGAAATTATTGAAAAGTGTAGCTTTACCATTTTGATAAAACACAAGCGCGAATTCACAATGGCCGCGACCAACAGCAAAAAATGCTGGGATGCAAAATACTGTGTTCTTGTTTGAATGTTAAATCCTTAATTCACTGTATATAGTAAGGAAAGAAAGAAATGACGTAAAAATTACTGTCTGCAAGTATTTGGTTAGTTGAATGCCCAGTCAAAGTGATTTCTCTCACCATTGGGCTAAGTCACCAATATAACATTCTCCACCGGGCAAAAAGTGACAGACAAGGGCTGAGTAGTGCCAACGGTACTGGAGACATCATAAAAAAAAAGGGCCACAGATGCGCACCAAAGGCCCGGCACTAGCTGAAGGCCTTCCATCACAGTAGTATGTCAGGGTCCTTCGAGATAAACCCTTAATTATCAAGTTTACAGAGAAAAGAAGAAGTGGCTGGGAACACGAGGGAACACACAGTTTGTGTGAAGGTCAAAGAAAAAAAAGGGGGAACAAGAGAGAGAAAGTAAGAGGCAGAGTGAAAGATTCAGTGAGGGAGAAAGATCCACAGAGATACTCTACATACTGAAATCACAACTCTGTAGACAGTAAATATGTGTTTGCTTTGAGTTTGTGAAGGTCGCTGGACTGAATCCAGTAAATAATGATGCCAGAACTTGGGTGAATCCCCGAAATTCATTTTGTTTTAAGTAGTACGTGAAGACAGGCTTAGACCCTTTTGGTGCAGAAATGTCTGTTTGGTTGGATCGATCGTGAAACATTTCAATGTTTTTTGTCCTTGGGCTCTATTTTTGTAAGTCTGGGTGATGCACAGATGCAGGTCCAAGCTCTCGGTACACGGGGTCAAAGTAAATGTGGTACTCTTTTTTTGCAATTTGATGAACATAAACACAGGCGCATCTGTGGTCACCCTGGTGCAGTGGAAAAGTAAGAGGAGACAATTAGGTGTGTCACAGCTGATTTGAATCACGACCAATAGGATCAGCTCCTCTCACTCCCTTTAAGACAGCTGTGATGCACCATATTTTGTAGTGGCTGAAGAAGAAGCAAACAGGTGCAGCCAGCCAAACTCTATGCAGAAAGGAAACTGACACACTTGTCCAGGAGGTTCAAGCTCATAATCACCAAATATACAGTGCTATGAGGAAGCCTCCAAGGGTTAAAGTCAAACTGGCTTGGGAAAAAGTTGAATACTATAAATGGCTCTTCCGCTGGTGTTATGAGAACTGTTGCCCTGTGAAGAAAGCATAACGATATAAACTGCTGCGTCATGATACAACTGCCCCATTCACATCTAATTCAATAGACAAGATTCAGCTTAATATTTTATATGGTTAACAGAAATAGAAGGTTGCATTCAAAATTAATGTTTTGATCATTTACGCGAGTGGCCCACTAAAGCCATGAAAATAGCCCCTCCACTGAC
>JAQLOL010000002.1:8067199-8092012 GCA_029783665.1 Naso thynnoides
CACACACACACACGCACACACACACACACACACACACACACACACACACACACACACACACACACACACACACACACTCACACTTATGACACAAAAAATCTCTACAATTTCATGTGCTGGCCCCACTGACTAGTTTTAAGTCTAAAAAGATTCTCTCTTACACACACGCACACTCACACACACACAATTTCATATTTTAATGAAGAAAATCACTTTCCTGGCTTGTAAAAACAGTGAAAATGAGATAAAGAGAGGCAGAAAAAACAGCTTGCTCTGGTATGAAGGACCAAAACGGCATCATCTCGAGGGTTTAATTGAAACTTATTACGCCGGCTTGGCTTCATTGGTGGGACTGTGGCGTTCCAACGCTCCGTCGCACCTCCGAACCATAATGTGATTTATCTAGCCAGATTATGGTGCGTAACGGGGACAGGTGTGGTGTGACAAAACAAATATGGTGACTGATGGACGGTGGCTGTCACAAACATGCACACACACACTCCAGCACAGACACGCACGCACAAACCTAATCCCTAACAAGCATCGCAAGGTAATTATGTGTAATCTGTCCATTGCCCTGTTCTCCTGCAGTGCTTGGCTGAGCAGACAGCGCAGTGTGTAAATGCAAACTCAGGCGGCCAACCATATGAGGGCACAGCATTATTATTGTACAGAGACAGTACTGAACAACAGATAAATTGTAATTTAACAGCGTTAACTAGATTTGGAAATGAATGATTTGTCTTGCCAGACATGTAAGATTTAAACTTTCATGCAGAGAAGGTCAGCTAAAATCTACACCCTTTTTCTGCACCCTGCCTCAGAACCAAAGGCAAGACTGTTCGCTTATATACCAGTGGAGCAGCAGGAGGTTAAATGCCTTGCTTAAGGGCACCTCATCTGTAGTCACTGAAAAAGAGAAGAGCAATACTCATTCACTCTCTCCTCAAAAAGGTAACCAGATGGTCTACGGTTTTCATACGCAACCTTTAGTTTTACACACCGACAAACATATGGAGCATAATTTTACTCAGGAACACAATCAAAAGGGGGAAATGGAGAAGATTAACGCAGACAATCGGTAAGGAAAGCACAGAATCAAAAAGCCTAAATGAAAATGATCAAACTGGAAGCTTAAATGTAAGGGATCAAATTTTAAAAAAAAAGGCAATCGGAAATAATAAAGAAAAATGTGGTTAAAAAAAGGATAATAAAGAAAATTGAAAACCCAACTATACATGAACTTGCTTGAAAAATAGTAGTAACACACTCAGCAAACCTTTATGGGCCTGATTTACTAAGATTCCAAACACAGAGTACTAAATTGCGTGTGCATTCTAACGTATTGCATGTTTTGCAGGTGATCAGCTAAAAATAATTGGGGGAGGGGGCAGTATTTTAATGAGGGTTTTGCATGTTTCAGTGGTTTCTACCACAGAGAGTTCAGAAAACGAGCAGCACAAATGCAAAATGCAGTGGAAAAGGAGGAGAGGAGCACACTCGAGGAGAGGCGCACCAACTGCGAAAAGAAAAAGGAGATATGAAGATACAGATTTAATTTTCTTTGGGCTACAGTGGTGCTGAATGTTGTGTTTCATTTGGCTAAAGGCCACAACAAGAGTTTATTTGCAAGGACATAGAAGAGCTGTTCTCAAAATGAAGGAATAAATAGAAGTTACATTCAAATGAATTAAGATGACAAAAATTCATTAGATAAAATACAATTAATTTTTCCATGTTTTTGTTAACCTAAATCATTTTGTTCATTTCGCAAGGAATGATTTGACAAAGCACATACATTTTCTCGATGAAACACCGGAAAGCAGCCTGGAGCTTCTCATACGAGGCTCCACATCAGCCCTGAGCTCGTCCAAAAGCCCCAAATTGTAGGTGACATGTTTGTATTATTTTTTCTTCCTTTCAAACGTATTAAATACAGATGCAATCATCAGTACTGAAATCGCCTTCAGGCTTGATAAATCGCAATGCTTGTGCTAAATTAATGTATTAGTGTTTTCTCCTCCCTGTATTTTGCATACTTGGGTAAAAACACCCCATATTCATTATATATATGCATATTCATTCAGGCAAATGTACCAAATCTTAGTAGATCAGTTTGCACAATTGTTTACGGGTGATATCAAGTCTACATGTGTTTTTGTACACGCACCTTTAGTAAACCAGACCCTACAAGTAGAATTTGACTGTTTCTGACGTCAGCAGCTCCCATAGACTGGTTTGTGGACCATTTAGAAGCCTCGTGTTGGCATAATGGCTGTAGCCATCTTGTTTTTTGGATTGGAAATCCATCTTGTTTGGAGGAGCTGGGAAGGATACGCTTTGCTATGCCACTAACCTGACATGATCTGACTGGAAACGCAAAGACACGCTATGGTAAAAATCTACAGGGTAGCCACAACTTCAAGCATCCCATACTTCACAGTTTATTTTGCCTCTAAAATAGGCAAATATTACAAAATGAACATCATGCTGTAATGATTAATACTTGAAATCATCAGCTGAGAGAATAAACTCATTAGAAAACTGTTTGCCGAGGTAATAAATCAAATTGAAATGAATTTCATTATTTTGTAAGCTTACACAATCTGACTTGTCCTGGGCCAGCTGGCATTCAGAGAGACTGCAGGTTTAAAGCAATTCAACACTGGCTTCACTTTCAGATCAGGAAGCTCCACCCACTGTTTATACTTTTTATAACTGCCAGTGGTAGAGATTTTAACCAAGGGTCTTCTTATGTTTATACTTAAAAACGTATCACAATTTATTCATTTATTATTACTTTAAAAGAGGCTATAATTACATGAAGTGAAGGCCTTTACACGTGATCAGCTGCAAAACCGCTTTGCACTGTCTGTCCTATTGTTTTCCAATGGAGAGGGGCTGTAGCAGCTGACTAAGCAGCACCACTACCCTTGGCGTGGCGCACCGCTTGGGTCCCCCCCAAGCCACTGCACCAAAGGTTCAATTGATTTGAACTTTGACCTAGTTTGCCACCTACCTTTCAAAGCACAACCAGTGAGATACCAGCTGTGATGTGCCAGGGGCAACCTGGTAGCAACACATGCAAGCAGAGGAGGGAGAGAAAGATGGAAGAGGAATCTGTGGCCCTTTGACCAAGTTGACTTCTCCTTTTTCGTAGCGACATAACAATGTTTCACGAACCCAAACCCTTTCTGGTCGTTTTTTTCGCCACTGTCGGATTAGAATGTCAAGTGCAAGAGCCTTCTTTGGAGACAAGCTTAGCGAACAAACTCTTTTTACTCTTCTTATTTTTCTTCGGTTTTCCGGGGTGACAATTGGCGTTGCTGTTGCCTAGAAACAGTGACTGGCCCCAAGCCTCAGCTGTGCCTGCTTTTTGTGCCCTACCTGGTGGTGAGGAAGAGCAAAGTTGTTTTTTTGTTTGTTTTTTTTAATGTGAAAGCAGCTTTAAACATATGGAAAATTTAAAAATTCACTATATTAAGTTCCAGATGCCTTTCAATGAACTAACATTTAGCTCGCAAGCAAATGATAGTACAACAGACTGCCAGACAAGTCAGGTTTTGGAGGCTCTTCCATGTCAGGAGCAACAACAGAATATTTTTGGCCCATCATGCTCCTCTAGATATAAGGTCATATTAGCTGCTGTACGTGTTTAAGAGAAAGAGTATTAACTGTAATGTAATAATCATAGTAATTTTGAATGTTTGAGGTGTTACATGCTTGGGTTTGAATACTCCTACCTGACGTGATGCTACAAAAAACCAAACTATAAAACAAAAAAGAAACTGGAGTGAATTAGACGACCAAGAGGGAGACAGAGTGACAGCAGTCTGGCCGGGAAAACGCTGCCGTCTATTTGGAAGCAGATTGACTTTGGAACCTCAGGCGCCAGTAGAGACTCGGCACTTTGGTTCCACAAACACAATAGCTGGTAAACACTGACCAGAGTGAGCAGCCATCATGCTCTAGGGTACAATATGGACAACAGATGTCACGGTGTGGAAATGGGGCTTCAGATGGTTTTGGAAGAATGGAGTTATGATACCACAAAACACAGTATCAGCTAGCCACCAAGCCCTGGGATATAAACACTGGCAGAGCCACAGACAGACAGGCAACAGAGAAAGAGTGCTGTTGAAAAGGATTACCACCATCATCTGAGGGGGGCTTTGAAAAAGGGACCAATGAAAACTATGGGAACATACTATATTATCACACCATATACACACACAATAGTCACAGGACTGTGGCAAAAATGTCTTGGGGCATGTTATGCTTATGCTATACATTGCTTTTATTGGAACAGTTTGAGGTTGATTTATTTTCTCTTCTAATGCGAAACACATTTCAGAGAAATGAAAGAGAGTGATGGATTCCTTTCAACACATGGGAGCAACTATCAATATACATAATCGTCTTAGCTAGTATCCACTCTTGCATGAAAACATACTAGTCATATTTTCCCAGTACAAGATCAATAGAGGATTGGTTGGAATCCCAACAAAACACTTTTTACATGTTTAAGGGAACTGTAAACTTGAAGCAACACCTCTCAGTATTGGATTATTGACTAATTACCAGCAATAAAACCAATTAAATAAAGCAATAAATAATGTTAACATCACATTAGGATTTTATAAAGATTATATAACACATAAAAGTAGGAAATGCCCCCTCACACCCATAGTATTTGCTGTCTGGAAATTATTGGGAATACTGATATTATTTAAAAAATACACATTTGATGTATTTGATATTGCGTAAAAAATACAGGGTCTCTTGAATAAATTCTGTTTCTTTCCATTTACTTTCAATCAGAGTAAGTGGCAGTAATTCACCTGAGCACTGGTTGCCAGCCGCCATGAAATGCCCGAATTCATTAAGTGTAATTGTTCTTCTGTAAGCTTAATGAGTTATGGTTAGACTTTAAATTAAATTAAAGATGAACTGACGACTAATCACAGCTTTCTTAAATTAATATCACCTTGATGTTGTAAATTCTTTCAGGCCATAATAATCGTGTAAATCTGAAATTGCAACAGTCCTAATTCACATACTGTACCTTTACACAACTTTTGGAAGTGTAAAAGTATGGCTCCACGTTACAAGATAGCCACTCATCACCGAGCTGTGGGCATGCAGGCAGACGCCGAAGTGTGGAAATGGGACCTCAAACTGCTTTGAAAAATGTAAAGTATGGAAGCTGAAAACAGACCTCAAGTGGTTTTTAGAGTATATTTATCTGATGCAGCATGACCACATTCTAGCACCAACTAGCAGCCATTGGACACACTTGCAAAGTGTAACAGATACAGTTGTTCCTCATGAGCAGCCAAACTGATCTAGGACTCTACTGACACCAGAATCATTGTGGATGCATATCGCAATCTCTACCAACTACTAGCCACAGTATCTCACGTAATATTACTCTAACCAATCGGTAATGATTTACTTTGTATATCTAAGTAATGATTACTTTTAGTCAATATGGGGGCTACATTAGCCAGAACAGTTAGCATGACAACAAACAGAAAAACCAAAGTCAAAATCAATAGGGGGTGCAAAAAATTGTTTTCACAATGTTCATTGTATTACTACTTCAAACCACAGGAAGAGTTTAGCTTTATGTTGATATAGTCTATGGGGGCACAAAACACTGAAAGTAGCAATAAATCTAATTTATCTTTCTTCATCGTTTATGCAATTTTTTTTTTTTTCCTGAGAAATCCACTGGAGGTAAAGTACTGTGGCGTCACTCTGTGGTGATGTGGCCTTCCTGACCACATAGTAGCCACATCAAGTCATAAATTTTACAGCAGTGGTTTCCTAGTCTGTCATCCAGCCTGTACACACATTGAGTTTGTATGTGTATGTTTTGTAACAAAGCGATCTTGGTGTGGTCTGAGCACTAACCAATAGCACATGGAAGGCCAGCAGCTGTTAAAAACTGGGAAAGTTGTTTATGTGGCCAGAAAATGGCGTGGGAATTCTGCCAAGGCATTCAAAATAAACAGGAAGTGCGGGAAATTCATTGGGCGGTGGGGTTTCGTTTTCTTTCTTGGGAAAACTGCCTATAACAAATGATCTTTAAATAAAGGCAGTGTGTTTTAATATTTGAAAAACCTTGAAATACTAAGTTGGAAATATTTTCCCCTTAACTGGGGATTTTTGGTGTTTGGTGAGTAGAACATTAATAAGGGTTTCTTTTTTTCATACTGGACTAAATTTAGCAATTTTGGATGTGGATTTTTGTAATAAACTGAATAAAAAAGTAATCTGAGATCTTTTGAGGAAGCTGAAAACAGGAATGTTGAGCAAATAAAGTTATCTATTTAGTAGGATAAAAAAAAACATAACGTCCAAATATCTGTCAGCGTTGATGTGTAAATAATGATCCGATTAAAGACAGACATTAGCATGTTATTTTTTCATTGCACTTTATCGCATGCACTTCTACACACCCTTATGCATTGACTGGGCTTGTCTCTTAAACAGCATGTGTGCTCAGTGGTTTTGTCCTGTTCTGCTTCATCATGTCCTGGAAGGGTTTTTTTCAGCAGGGGAACATAGCATTTTTGAGGACTTTAATTTTTGTGCTTCCACCATGGTTGAGTGGGCAAAGCGTCCAGTGTCCGGTTGATTTCTGGCCTGCTGCGGCCACAGGTTGTGACATTGATGTAGTCCAGCGTAACATGATCTGTACAGGGTGTTTTATTTTAAAAATTAACTAGATTCTTCATTATTTATGTGTCTAAAAAAAGACTCCAAGCATTTTCTTTGTGGAGAGCTGCATCGGGATTATAAAAGAAATTTACTCTTTATGTGCATTTGATTCTCATTCAAGACACTCTGGTAAGGCTTGCTTTTCACTGTTAATATGGACACTGGCAGACTCAGTTTGTTTGAGGGGCAAAATTAGTAAAAAGGGCACCTGTCGTACAACTCGGAGCACTTGAGAGATTAGGGCACCCTGACCTCCCCACCCATGTGCACCAGTGGCACACCTTGAGCAATAAAATCATGAGTAAGATTTGAATGAGAATTACTGCCCTATAAACGAATTAAAAAGATAAGACCAGTGACCACGGTGAATATCCTGAAGTGACACAGATTACTCTATTAATATCAAGATAAGGATTCGTTTCATTAAATGCTCATTTTAGGTGGAATCATGCAAATATCTTATCCTATTCCAGATTTTGTACCTGTTATGTTTCCAGGCTGGTGTTGTTACACAATTATTATTATTACTATTATTACTAAAATTATTTACAGTTGGGGTTATGTTTCTACTTCTCTGAAGAATACCAACTACGACTTAAAATATATAAAAAAAACGGGAGGAAAAGGGCCCATGAATATGTGAAAGAAGAAAAAAAAAAACAAGCCTGAATAAATCAAAATACCTGTCTAACAATTGCTGGATTTTGACCCTTAAAGCCTTTCAAATACATCCTTTCTACTTTGCTGGGTGGAGCAGTTGCTACGAGTGCTTTAAACTGACATGGAGGGATTTGCTTTGCTGTTTGTTCAAAGCCCTGTGCGTCTCATACTAATGCCAAACGGCACCTTATGCATCTGTATGAGCGTCTGTATGACACAATATCTGTATTAAGGGGTATAAGACCGAGCTGGAGAGACAGTGTCAGAAAGAAAAAAAAGAAGAACATACTTACAAGATGTTAAAAAAAATCTAAACCAAACAAACCTCTATGCGTCTCTGTCTCTGTAGTACCAGCTTGATGTAACAGTGAGTAATAATACCATTTCTGTGCCAAGGCCAGGCACAAGGTCCCAACATGGGAACGTATTAAAATAGAGCAGCTTTCATTCTGGGTTCAGGACACATAGGGCTTTTGTGACCATGGGGGTTTCAAGAAAGACAGCTGACGCAACGGCCTATCAATGTTTACCAGCCTTGGATCTCCGCGGGTGACTTCACACTCTTCATGAGTTGACGAGATTATGGTGTGGCACTCAAAGGAGCCGCCGTGCTTTTCTGTGCAGGTGATTTTAAAACTGTAACAGTGCAGGGAGTTTTGATGAGGGAGTTTCTTTTGGTTGATGCCGACTGTGGATGTTGGATGTCTTTTTTTTTTAAAATCTCCCTCTCAAGGCAATGCCTCTGTTGAGTATAACTGTCAAGATGGTTGGCTTGCTGCCTCAAAAGCACATGAACAGGCTATATATTTAGATGGATGTCTTCAAACTTAATTGTGTGTGTGGTAATTTTCAATGGTTACTTCCTTCTGAGAAGTCATTTAAATTCTAAACAGATATAGCAAAGAACTGCAATATGAAAGGTAGGAAGCTAGATTTCACTTCAAAATGAGCAGAAGGGAAATACAGTTGCTCCTGCTTTTTCACAGATAGATCTTCATTTATAAGGAGAATAGAAAAGCAGAAAACACAAACAAGTCAAAATTTGGCAAAAGTTCACTTTCTGGCATTGTTTGCAAGTGCAACATGTTAAAATATGACAGCTGCTCTCAGCAAACTCTAGACAGCAGTCTGAGACACCGATTATATAACAAAATTTCACTTTAGTTGGCCAGGGGCAGCCCTGATCATCATTGAATACATTTTAGATTTTGTTTTCCACCATGTTCTATTGATTTTTTAGTTAATGGTTGATGGGTATTTCTACACATTTTTACTTCTGCTAGTAAAAGGCTCTCTAGATCATGCAGCTTGTCCTTGTTTAATGCAAAACTAATGAGGTAAATTACATGTAAGACCAACAGTTAATTTTTTGACAGTATTTGAAACATAAGGGACGATTTAAAGGCACTTTTCACTACAGGATGGCCCTACAAAAATTAAATTTAAACACAGGACTAGAGCGTGCTATCACTTTCAAACTGTTGGTGTATTCAGACCTCATTTAAATTCTACATGGTCTAAAAACTTCTGATTGAGCCTTTAATGAGCACTGACGGGTTTATGATTCAGGTTTGTTAGTGCAGGCAATGATCAATGTGCTGTGTGTGTTAGATTCTAGGTTGTTCCATTTTGTTTGACCATGTTAAAGAGGTAAGAGGCCACAGAGGTTTGCATAAACTCCCAGTTTGGCATCAATCTCCATTTTTTGAGCAACCACTCTTTAAGAAATTGTGTTTGCGTCATGTGTTCTGCTCTGCAAACTCATTTTGTCCTACAAGAAGTCAGCACTTTTTCTTCCTCCTACCTGGCAACCGTTCTCCTTTAACCAGTGGAACAGGTGGTGAATGAAAGTGTGTGTGTGTGTGTGTGTGTGAGGGTGTGTTTATACTCTTTGTTTAATTTTCTGCATTTGTGCGGGACAGACTTTGACACTGTTAACGCCGTGTTAAAAACACCACTAAATGTGTGTGCGGAGTCCAAAAGTTTCCTGTTCATGAAGGCTTATTTGCCAATAAATCAGATCCTGATTCTCTTAGAGCACAGATGGGTTTAGAAACTGAGATTTGGGCAATACATGTCATTCATACTCCATCACATTCACACAGGCTTAAAGCAAATACATTTTACGGCTTGATAAACATAGCAGTGACACAGTCAACAAATGACGATGATGAGGAAATGGCAATTATCAGCTCTCTGTTAAAAAATATCCATAGGTAGGCCTAAAAGTATATTTAAAATTATTCAGATTCATTCACTATCAGTACATCTGGAAGCCTCTTGAAAAGGCAGAAACACACACACACGTGCACACACTCACTTACCTTAGTAATCTTGGGGTGCGTGCAGCGGCTGTTTCCAGAGGAGGCGTGCATCCATCCTCCGCCCTCTGCCAGCTGCAGCGGGAGGTGGGAATTGCCTCCACTGGTGCACTCCTGCCTGAGGGAGCACTTCTTGTCATGGATGCACCAACCACATTCGAACCTGGGGTCAGCCTTCAGACACATACCACAGCTGTCCCGCAACGCTCTGCACTTATAGAGGTGGGCTGGCCAGGAGACAGAGAGAGAGAAGGGACAGAATTGATATGATGGGAGCTGCAGTCATAGAAACACTGATCAACAGGGAATTGTGAGGAACAGCAGCTTTTTATCTAGGCCAAGTTTAGATGAGAGCAGCCCTACTATAAACAGATAAGTCTTTCCTTTGTATCTTTAAAAAAAAAAAAAATCTGCATTTACATGATAAATTTCCTGTTGCTGCCAAGCCCTAAGCAGCCACAAATTAAAGAAATTCATCCACAATTTGACTAAAATTATGCTGCAAACACTCAAATTTGTCTCAATAGATTGTCTTCATTTTCAACTTGCTTTTGGGTGAGTGTTTAAATCGGTGTTTGGCAGTGGCTAGTGCGGAATTCATTGACTTGCACTTGCATTAGCATAAGTGTAGTCACGGCTTTCACAGGCTTTGCGGTTTACCAGATTAAAGAATGATGCAATTTCAAAAGATTGCAATCTGGAACCCGATTACAAAAGCATGCGGTTGCAGGGGCGCCAGTACGCTGCTGTCGAGAAAAAGGAAGGCTGAACCACAACAAAAGCCTTTAGTTTGATGTGAAAACTTGCCTCGTCTAAACAGGGTCTCAATTAATAGCCCGTGCTTTCAAACTTGAATTTCAGGATTAACAACACCTCTGATCATGACATGAACAAATGGTAGTAACATTCACAATGTGTGTGGCCATGACATTTGTAACGTTAGAAAATTGGTATGGTAATTAGCCAGCTAGAACAGTGCGTATCATCTTTTGAATCCAGGTTAGCCAGGCTAGCTAACTTGACTAATTTAGCATGGTTAACTTAAGTTAGCAGCTACAGCACCAGATATCATTAAGAGACAAAATCACATTGTAGAGAGTCACACCCATGTTCCATATCTGTCATTAGCTCATTAGATATATTAGTTTTTACACAGAGCCATGAAAGAAACCCTCTTTGAGACATTTGACAAATTTCTACTCTTTGAAGGTTTAGCAAAAATTTTTTAGCATTTTTGGCATAGCTGCTTGTTGTGTCCATCTGGGCATGCCTTGCTCTGCTCGTGTTCAGTCCAGTAATTAGTGTCCTAGGCTATGTGTGAAAAGCTTAGACACAATGTTGAGGTTTACCGCTGACATTCACATGTAAATTAATAGACAGTATCGGCCTACTGTTTTCACTCTCCTATCCTCCATTATCTTAATTTATTTTCATCCCCCCGAAAAAAATTTGATTGTCTTTTTTAATCAAAGTAAAATAAATAAAACAAAAACAAACAAACACAAAAAGTTCCAGAAGATCAGTCAATATTTAGTTGCATGTCAGCAGTGTGTCAGTTAATAATATTCAGCAACACTCTCTCAACAGACCGGTAACATGCATTCAACCAATTGCCACTTGCCTTTTAGGTGGATTTCAAGAGGTTTATAGATTTGACAACAGTTGATAGTTAATGTAGAAGATGCTGACTCAGTGTAGAGATAGTTGAATATTGGTTGCAGCAAAATATATTGACAGTCAACAGACACTTTTGTTGAATATATACGGACACACTGTTGACATGCAACTGAATATCTACTTATAACTTGTAGAGTGTCAACAGACGGACTATCACAATAAAGTGTGACAAATGTACGTTATCTATTTACATTTTAACCACTGTTTTTACTGATTCCAGGTTTTAGGCTAAACTGAGCTTAGTAAAGCTGCTGGCTGTATAGCTTCAGATATGACATACCAGTAGATCTCATTTACTCACATACGCTAAACAACTGTGACACAGTTTTCTAGATTCATGTTTAAGTTTTTCATTAATAGATTTCTTCCATTTTTAGTATTCTAATAACAGCTTTGGCATGATTTAAGTGCATGAACTATGCAGCTTTATTTAAGAAACTTTAAGCAACTGTTTCAAAGTCAAAAAAGTAATCAGGAGTGTATGGGTCTGTTAGCCCGAGAGAGAGTCACAGCATAAATAAATGTTAATCAGCTGTGTAACACCTAAACCGTCAGTTGGTGATTATTACCACTTGGAGGCTGGTACTAAGAGAAAATAACTGTTTCCTCACGTAAATAGAGGGAAAAAATTAACAAGTGACCTACAGGGATATTACAGAAATTAATTCAACAGGTAATGTCTTCTAACGCCAATAGGGAATTGATAATTTGCTGTGTAAAAAAAAAAAACGTTCCCTAAACTCTACAGAGTGGAAAAAAGTCATTAAAAGTAAAAAAAAAAAAAAAAAGAATTAATAAATAGATAAATAATGAAATCCTCAAACACCTGAGAAGAGAGAGTAGAGGGAGATGAAAGGAAGCAGGGAGGAGGGGAAGAATAAAATTTAGCTGCACTTGTTAACAAAACAGCAACAAGAATTGTTATGAATTCAAATATGGTGAGGCCCCACGAGGACGACAGAATCAGAGGAACGGAGTCGGAGCGAGTGAGAGAGGTTGAGAGAAAATAAGAGAGCAAGATAAAAGGAGACTCTCTGCGGGCAGAGAAACAAACAAAGACAATTAGATGAGAGGAAGTCATATGCAAACAAGAGAGAAATAAGTACCAGTGAGTGGATAGTTTTTTTAAATTTTTGTTTTGTTACCATTTGTCACCTGTTAATCTCTGTCATAATTATCTCTCATTGACAACACAAGGCCAAAACCTGCAGGCAGGTTTGTTTGCTGTCACACCAGTTAAACAGATTTGAAATTAACTGAAGTGGAAAAACAGAGAGGGAGAAAAAAAGCAACAGAGCATGGAGGAATCTCCCTCCTTCTCCTCCTCCTCCCCACGCAGACAGACGGCGGCCGGACTTCAAAGCGAGCTTCTTTCCTATCCATCTGCCCGCCTCGGCCCTCCGCTTGGCCTAATCTGATTAGCTATGGCTCAGCTTAAAAGTTGCACGAAGCTAATTAATCTGAACCAAATGAATGATTTAATTAACATTAACATCTCCACTTTACACCGGGGCAAAGCTGGGCCAGAGTCGAGCAGCTCTGCTACAGACGGATAATACAGCTCCCATTCAGAAAGAAAAAGGCACGGATTGAGCGAGCAGGGATTAATGGAGGATGGAGAAAAAAGGAGGAGAAGGTCTTTATGAGATTTGTATGAGTGTAGACAGTTTTATAATGCATGTTTTCAAGGAGTTTTAGACCTTTAACACTAAGCATTGCATTGAACTCATAATCCTAATAGGTTTTCTGTGAGGCTTTAGCACAATAAGCATAATATATCTACAAAAGGCACTGATACTGAAGGGTTATTGATTCATTCCTCATCCATAACGTAGCCACATGCTCCACAAGTCTGTCTCGGGCCTGCCGTGATGAATACTCCACTGGTCTTGGATGTTTCCTGCATAAATCCTCTGCAACCTAAAAAGTCAAACTGCGAGCACTGCTTACTCATAGTCATAACAACAGGAACATACTTGTGGTTCACACACACACCGCCTCATCATTGGATTTCACACTCCCAGACTCTTGGAGCTCAACACCACCGCTGTCACACGCAAAGCACTCACTGTGGCAAACATCCCCAGGGCCTGTTTCAAGAGTTAGCTGAATAACTCCGCTGTATAAAAAATCTTATCTGGAGCATGGATGGATGTCAAAAGACCTGTTATGACATTTATTCGGGGGAAAAAAAAAAATTCATAAGTTTGCAAGCGTTCCTAAATCGCTCAAACTTCTGGCGGTTTACATGTTTTAACTTAACAGTGTGTTGTGTTTATTTACAAAATATCACCAGTAAGCTGTGAGAAAGAGATGTTATCCAACAAAAAGGAGGTTTTATCTTTAGATAGCATTAACTTTCAGTCACATTCCAGAGTAAATACTGTTACCAGGTAGGCATTTCACGATCCCACTTTTTTACTTCCGATCTGATCCCGATTACTGCAGCTTGAGTATCTGCCAATACCGATATCAATCCGATTCAGTGCGGTTTTCTTTCTCTCTATTACTGATATCAGTCTGACTGATATCAAGCAGACAGCATACTTTTTTATCATGTAGCCTGCAATGTTACAAAAGGCTTCATCAAGTGATAGTACTCAAATGCAGAACAACAAATACATCCCCAGTATATAGTCCACAACAGTTGGTTATGTGAACTGAACCCCATTCATTAATGGACCAATGGGTTTAAATTTTAAACTTAAACAGCAGCATTAAATAAAATAAATTTAAAATAGATTAGAAGTCCCTGTGTAACAAAAACACAGAGACACATAGACACAGTGCATTTACATGGAAGGACGGATCACTTATTACCAAAGACATTCACTTGTGGATTTTACATACTGGATTTGACTATGAGAAGACTGTCTAAAGTCACTTCATTTAAAGGGGACATAACTCGGGATACGACAATGATCTCATCGGTATCGTGCAGATGTTAGCTTCTGGCTAAAAGAAAAAGGAAGTTGCTATCTATTTTCTATCAAAAGTTATTTAATGTTTTGTAAATTATATATTTTGGGGTCTTTTACGACCCCGCAGACCCCAGAGGATTAATTATGTTCAAGAATTTAGGCATGTGAACGTCTCTATCCGAAGCTGCATGCACACTGATGGTATTGGGGGGATGATTGGGGGAGAGAAAGACGGGCGACCAGATCAATAAAATGTTATTTTCTGATTGTTTCATAGCAGTTAAGCTCTAAATCAGCCTACAACACACCACACCTCCACACAACCATCGGGAAGGAGTCTTATTGTTGTGTTTTTGATCTGTAATGTAGTTGGCTGTTCTCTGCTTTGGAGATAGCTGCTAATGCTAGCCTACTCGCCTATTCGTCCACTTGACTAACCATGAGTCTGACACTACTGTTGTTGTTGTTGTTTTTATCACGTGCGCGCTGCATGCTGGATCGGACTGCTTGGATCTGATTTTTTCTTTGCTGTACGATCCGATCTGATCTGGCATTTTGGGCAGATATCAGGCTGAGTATCGAATCGGGACACCCCTATTACCAGGTCATAAAAAATAAGCTAATCAAGCAGATAGTTAATCAAGTTTTGTAAGGCCACATTTAGACAAGAGCAGCTCTTAAAGAAACAGAAAGGTCTTTTATTTGCACCTTAAAAAAATCTGCATTCACAAGAACAGCAGAAAGTGGTGTTGTAACTTTGCAATAGCATACCATTGGAGCTGCTTAAAGTTGTTTACTTCCTGTTGCTGCTAAGCCTGAAGTAGCCATGAACTAAAAGAAATTCAGCCACAGTTTGACTCCTAAAATTATGCTATGAACACTTGAATTTGCCTCAATAGACTGTCATCTTATTCGACCTGCTTTTGGTGAACTGTAGAGTGTTTAATCAGAGTTTGGCAACTAAGGAATGCACTGACTTGCACTAGCATCAGCATTAGTGTAATCATTGCTTTCACAGGCTTTGCAGTTTGCCAGTTTACACAGCTGGAAAGAAGGTTGCATGTTTCAAAAGACTGCACTCTGGAACTCGGTTTCAAAAGTTTGTTTGTTCAGGGGCACCAGCATGCCGTTGTCATGTAAAAGGAAGGCCAAATCCCAACAATAGCACTTCCACTTGATGCAAAAACTTGCGCTGTCTGAATGGAGTCTAAGTTATATTCTGTGTGGTAGGCCTAGTCATTGCTTAATTTCAACTGACACAACGTGCAACTGAGGCTTGTAGTAATAAAGCTATTTGATCTTAACTAAAGGATTAGACAAATTAAAAAATCTGTCTGATGATCGGCATAGATCACAAGTCAGGGTTACCAAAGTCAGTAGAGGTCATCCTCTGGGAATCATGAATGTCTGAACAAACTCCCATGGCAATTCATTCAATAGTTTTTGAGAAATCTTAATGCAACATTATGTAACTATGTAACCTTTAAATAACAGCTTAAAAATCTTTTTTTTTTTTTTTTTGATTGTGGGTTCACTTGTAATAGGTTAAACAGAGTCTCTGACTCCTGCAGCTTGAAGCACCAGCCAATTTTGTGTTTACATCACTATAACTCGACTCCAGCAGGAGGAGGAGGCTTTCATGTCTCCTTTACCGGACAGTTGGGTGCCTGTCTTCCAGGGTGGTGCAGCAGGATATTACAAGATCATATTAACAGCAACAAAAAGTTGGTGCTTCTTTAAAACTTTTGTTTCACAAATAAAAGCAGAAGTTTATTTGGAAGGCATCTGGGACCCAAAGCAATCTCTGTCAGGTTTTTGGAAGACTGAGTCGGAATTTTCACACCAGCATAAGTGAATATTTAACCAACCTAAAGGAATTAATGCATCAGAGCTGGCATAAAGGCGTAAGTGCTAAAGAACCTTAGTCATTTAATCCCTTAAAGTCCTTCAAACTTAATACCAAGGAACAAAAACAGCAAGTAAAAGAGTTACAGAAACGGTTTAAATCAACCATATATTAAACTGAGTTACTGAGCAAAACTCAAAACATTTTCCTCAACGAGCAACTAAATTTCCATTTCCATTTTACAAATCAGAGTATTATTAACAGTAGTAAATAGAATATTTACTAATATCAAAAGTGTAGCTAAAATGCACCAACAAACACATTAAGGTCAAAATGCAATGTACAGAATTAGATGACTCAATGAATAAATGCTGACAGTAGTACTGAGTGGATTATTTGCTAGATACTGTGTAGGTGTGCATTGCTCAGTCAAGTACTTATCTGATTAAGAAGAGTCATTCAATCTATCGTTTGAAATGACAGTATAGGCTCCATCAATTTGATTGCACAAAAATGTGATTATTTATTTCATCCTGGCAGCTACAATCCCTCTCAGCAGATGCTAAAAAGGGATCTTGCAGCACAGACTGACTAAAACCCCAAAGGAGCATATTTTAAACAAAATAACACAGGCAGAAGAATTAGGTCATGACCGATAAGCAACTAATTTCCAAGCAATCTGCAAAATGAACTGCATGTCTGACATTTATCAAAATGAGGTCAGATGGAACACAAAGGATGAGATTAAAACGTGCATGTGTGTCATCTGAAGACTGAAGTGAAGACTGAACAGAACAGAAAAAAATTGAAGAGAACAGAATAGGAGGGGTTAGTCAATCAGACTCCAGACATGCACATTTTTCAGTAAAAGACCGCAAGACACACTTGAGAGCAAGACTTGTATTATCTTGTGTAATTGGACGTCTAAAATCATTAGCCTCCACCACCCAATATATTACATTTGATAAAGAATTTAGGATTGGTAATTGTTTTCCACTTCATGAACAAACTGCGATTAGAAATAATAAATTCCATCCCTCCATGTCGCTTTTTGTTTTTCTTTATCAATCCCTTTACTTTCATCTTCTCCCTGCTATTACACGGTGCATTTATCAACCTGTCAACCACCCATCCCTCTTCTGCTCCATCCGTTCTTCTGCCTATTGGCTCCACCATTTGTTTATCTTCCTCTCTAATATCCATCCCTATTAATTTCTGTGTTGGATGTTTGTTTGTTATCATCGCCATCCATCAATCACTCCCTCTGCCCCTCTTTTATTCCTGAGACAAGAATAGTGTTTTTTCCAAACGGATGGCACACTTTCACCTCTCTCCCTGATAGCTGTCAAAAATGAAATTACAGATTTCTTATGAAGGAGAAAAACTGCACATGGCGTTGTTGCTTCACAGAAAATCATTACAGACAGATAAACAACCAGGGCTGATTCAAATTTTTTGCCAAGCAACAATGCCAGCAGGCTCCTCTAAAATGAGAGTTGAGAAATAGGGAGCTTCAGACGGAGAGAAAAGAAAATGTTGTACCTTGGATGTTGAACGGGTTGTCAATGACGAAGATTCCATTCCATACCACGGAGAGGTCAACGGGGAGGTCGCTGATGTCACTGCCCTCGTAGTCATACTGAGACAGACAGAGAAACAGAAAAGACAAGGAGAGTGTGTTGATTTATGATGGATTAAATGTAAATTGGGCATTGTATGAGATATATATTTTATTTGCATAGTGATTCTGGCTTGTTCATTGCAGACAGCAATACGGCCGAGCATGCACACATGCATAAATCCATATTTACCAAAACAGACATATTTCATAAATACACATGGAGAAATAACAGATGGGTTACAGTTCAATAGGCATGGAGGAATGGAGACAGGAATGAGAAGGAAAGAGAGGAGATGAGGTCAGAGGGAAAAAGGACAAAACAGGTGACGAGAGGAAAACTGGGGAAAAGGATGAAGCAAAGAAGATAGGAGAGGAAGAGAAATGGTCAGAAAGGTGAAAATAGACTAAATTTGGACAATGGTCGACATGTAAGAGGACCTTATTCATTTACTCATGAGCTAAATGGTGGGAAGAAGGTAAGGGAGAGATAAGACACGGAGCAGCGCAAAGTGAAATTGGCATTTCCAATTTGCTCCCTGACACACCGGATGTGATAGACGGGACTCGACCATTCCATATGGGCAATGGGGCCTGAGACAGACGGACAGGTACACACACACATACACATCCACACGCACACACAAACACTCTCCCTCTAATGGTACAATCAAAACTTTTTTTCACTTGTCTCTGATTCAATGCCGTAAATCATATACTAAACATATAACCGATTATATTGTCCTGTGTGAAGAAAAACAAAAAGTAAAAATCTGAAGTTGAGCAGTTGTTATATTTCTACATACAGGCAGACAAAGGTAACAAATCCATCTTTACGTAAATGTAATCATTTGCTTTTGCAGTAAGTGTAATTTTGTCCGGATTATTTTTTGTTTCCTACATGTTATGTGTCCAAAAGACCATTCTCTGATCTGACACGTTTCGGTGAAGTTTCTTTTTAATGTGTTCTGGCCAGAATTTAGGAAACAATTATGGTCACCACTCTAAGGAACCAAAGCTGTCGGTGATTGTTCTCCTTTGTCCAGGTCATAGTTATCTGGGCAATTAAATCGAAGGCAACTGGACTTAGTAATATGTCTGTGAAGACGTTTTGCCTCTTTTCCAAGAGGCTTCATCGGTTCATGTGTGTCTGACGCATCAGTTCATGCGTCAGACACGCGATTTAATTGCCCAGATAAGAAACCAAAGCTGAGTTTCAAAAAATTTGTAAACTAAACCATCCGAAACAAAATCTCCTAAAGAAGTTTTCATTTCATAAAACCTCACGCTACCGCACCTTTAAATCTCAGAGACAATTGTTGTTATTTGCATTACCACAAGGGGTCATTTTAGAGAAAAATTTAAGCACAAGTCAATTTAACTGTCAGAACAAACAATGCACTGCAACATTTGGTTAAGGCTAGAGAAACACTGGTCAGATATCAAGTACATCTCCCTCTGTTGTTAAATCTGTACTGACTTTTTCTGCAAGTACCAGGACCAGAAATCTGTTCTTATCCTGAACCAAGTGCTTTGGGTGGTCTAAACATAAACATAACAACATTAATCTTGCATTAGTTTCTAGCAGTATATCAAGAAAAAAAACAGAATATGTTGGCAGTGAATGTTTTGAAGACACATTCAGTATGAGGATTTGAATTGGCAACCAACAGTTGGAGGTACAGTACGATCAATATGAACATTTACTCGTGATGTCGATAAAAATAAAAATAATTTGGCTGGAGTTACATTTACTAAAAGGACATATTTTCTTCTGCAAACAGGCTGTGTAAGTGTTTGAAGGGTTATTTTCCAGAGCACTTGGAGGCATCTTGTTTTTTGCAAATGCACAGATTCTCGGACGTGATGGTTTCTCTGAAGCCCATCATGAAGGGCTGGGTGCCCAAAAGACTTGACATCAACAAAAGCTTATTGGCAGTATCATCAAGAGCAGTAATTCCAGGGCGGGACTCAGGGGATGTGTCCACCCTTTCCAGACAGTGTTACCCCAGTTGTAAAACATAACTATGCAATATAGGAATATTTTGAAGATTATAATAGTTTGTACTGAAAGCTATTGTGAAGATTATAGATGCAAACACAGCAATGACAGAAAAAGTTTCGCCTCCTCCTAGTTCCCCTGGCTTATGGGCTCTGAAAGTTAAGTAGGTAATTACTTTCCAAAGGTAAGTTAAGGAATATTTTGCTTTTGCAAGTAAAGCATTATAATAGGGATATCTACAATCATACACAATGTCCTACAGAATTATTATGACGAACAGCACAGTCCTGAGAGCTGGAATTTGTTGCTGACGTCACCGCGAGCTGTAAACAACAGGGGTATTGAAAGGGCTTCGACAATTCATCAAAAAACACAATAAATTCTCGCTTTAAAGGACAAGAAACTCCCCAAATGGTAATTGGTGTCCTCTCATGTACTGACACTAAAACACAAAGTTAAACAATGGCATATAGCCTGGAAATGGCTCTTTCAGCTGCCTCAGGAAACAAAATGGGTTATAAACCGTTGTTTAACTTCATGTTTTAGTGTCGGTACATGAGAGGACACAACTAAACATTTGGCAAGTTTCTCGTCTTTTAAAACAAGTGCTTATTGTGTTTGCAACAGATTGTCAGAGTGCACATGCATCTCCATTGTTTTCAGATAGCGGTGACGTCAGTAATGAGCTTGCGTTCTCAAGACTGCATCGTTTGTCATAATGCTGTAGATCATTGTATATGATTGTAAATAATCTTGTTATGACTAAATGTGCAACTTCTGACCCTAACCCTAACAACAACTTCTTGAAGACAGAGCAGATCTTTAATTACAGAATGGATTGGGACACTGTAGGTTGATGTGTTTTAAGTATTTAGCTATCTAGCTTGTTCAATATTTTTTTTAAGTTTCTAAACTTGATTTTGTCAAGTGTCTACAGTTCAAGCTAGCTTTAGCTACTTCTCTAACTTTTTCATCAAGTTACTGGTGAAAAATGTTATCTATCGTGAGTTGATGTTTGCCATATTTAACATTCAATTCTAAGTATTGCTGGTTGGTCTGTTTTAAACAATGAAGGCATATTATGTCATGCAAATGACCACAATTGAGGTTTCAACACTGTAAGACAAGTTGTAAAGGAAATTAAGAGGGAGAGAACTGTAGAGAGGTTTATGACTAATAAGCAAAAACTACATTTCCAAGAAGAATTTGCACAAACAAAACAAAACAAAAATTTAATTCAATACAGTGGCAGGTACAGAGGAGCATGAAACTCATCCAAGGACTACAGCCTGGATCAAACCAGTGATGCCACTTGGCATTTGCCTCAATCATTCTGCCATCAGCACACCCAAGCAGTATTAGTCATGTAATATGAGATCTGTAAAGATGGTGCTAACAGACTTAAGTGTGGCCTTAAAAACAATGAGCTGCTTTGGTTTTTTTCAAACAGCAAAATAGACAAACCTTTATTAAAGCAAACAGCATCATTCGGCTCAGCGGTGGTTTCGGTCGGTATGAAGTTTCAAGGAGAATGAGAGAAAATAATTGCAGAAGTTAAAAATAAGGGGAAAAGGAGACATTGTGACAGCCACAGAAGATGGAATGTGGGAAGTCTGATCTCTACTGAGACAGTGAAGAAACTAAGAGGAACACAGACCAGTGAAACCACAGGATTCTGGGAGGTCAGATGGATTCAACCAGAACACTCTTTTGCCACAAAGGAAATGCTGATTGGTCTTGTTTCCTTCCCACTAGTTCAGAGTGACCCTGGTCCATTACACATGAGGTAGGCTGCTGACTGCATTAGCATCACCATTACATCCCACTGTTGAAAGGCCTGTGTAAGGCAGCTTCCAGTCCCAGTGAAACCACAGGACTTACACACACACACACACATGCCCACATACTACTCCTCTCTGCCACGTGGCCCCCATTAAACTTTAAGGGTTTCGACTTGTCTTCCGTCACCGAAACACTGGGTGAGCTTGTTCCCTTGTCAGTCCCTGCCCACCCTGCTGCCCGCCACATCATGCTTTATTCATACTGTCACATGGCTCAAAACTCCGACACAAACCACACTGTGACACCACAACACCGTACCGCCCAGTCACACTGAGTATCACCCACAGTCTAACTCCCTTCCTGGGGAGCACTTTGGTGTAAAAGACGAGCTGAAGGCTGATTTTAAACTGAAAAGCTGCAGAAGGAGATAGATGTACTATGGCAGTAGGAGAGGGATTAAGCTGAAACCATTTGAGAAACAAATTCACACATGTCACATGGAACTTTTAAAGCAAAACTTTCCATTAGATCCAAATTTCATTTTGTCATCAAAGAGACATAAGTGATCAAGACTTAAAGTCTAAAGCCATGCTCAAGTCTTTCTAAAGCTTTTCTTTACTCTTAGGTTCTAAATGCTTACAGCAAAATGTTAGCATCAGCCTGCTTACAATGTCAGTTCTCATTTTCTGACGTCGTGTCAACCGTGGTCTCAGCTTTGTAGGTTAGTTTACTAAGCCTGAGTTTTGGCGTTTTTTGGTTGTTTTTCTTTAGCATTTAGGACAGAAATAATAGTCCGTTGTCAAACTGAAATTTTACGCTGATGACAGAGCTTGATTTTAATTCATCCTTGAATCTGTGCACCAAATTTTATGGCAATAACAACCTAATGGTGGCACTTGAGAAACAGTGGATCACCAAATCCAATAGTATAGTCCAAAAGTCCAAATATTATGCCAATCTACCCAATGATTGCTGAGATACTTTAACGTAGACCAAACCTTTGGACAGAAGTTGTCATCTGTCGATCCATGCAGAACACTGGGTAAAGCTAAAACTTGAATAATTTATCAAACTGATCTTGTCAGTCACAAGTCATTACTCTGACCTCTAAATTTAAAATTCTTCTCTAATGAGATTTAGAAATATGGGCGGCAACTGATATCAAACGCAATTTGAAATGACCTGGGGTTCAGTTAACAAGGACAATGCATCAACTTATCCAAGAAAATATTTCTATAAATTTCTCATTGAGGTGCATATTTTGTCACTGTCATCGTCTGTTATTATATATTCAGTGAAAATACGCTTTAGGTTTTTGACAGACTTACTGACACAGAAATGCAGAGCTTTATCCTAAAATTAGTAGTCAGCTTTTCTAACTGACAGATACTCTGACATCCTGATTAAAATTGCAGCATGAAAGTATATTTAATTATAGAACACGGCTGAAACCATTACCTTTAGTTGAACCTTCCTTTGCAAAACAGCAACATTTCAAAAGGATCAGTGTTTGAATATTGAGTGATAGCTATTAAGTAGTGGCAATGCCAAAGCAAAGGTATTGCAATACATTTAATACAATATGGCGATTGCTAAAGTAAGATAAAACAAAACATTATTGCAGGGCTCCAGAGTGTGACCAAAAATGTGTGCAACAAACCAACATTTAGCTGATCTGTTTATGTGTGTAGCCAGGGTCCAAAATTAACAACCCCAGTCACATGGCTCTACATCTGTAATGCAGTGTTATGTTACTGGTAGTGCTAATTAAATACTTCCTGTTGCTGCAGCTTCACATTAAAAGCATTTAATTGGCTTAACGCAAATTGACTTTTATTTTGAAGGAGGCTTGTCACAAGAAATACAATGTGTTCAGTAGCTTGAATACCGACCACAATTAACAGCTGTCGATCCTCAAAAATGTGTTTTCAGAGCAAAACAACAGTGATTCTCAGCATTTGTTCACAGCGGATTTATTTTGGATATTTTCATACCGTCTGTGAAAGTAATGAATCAAGAACAGAACTGTAAGATAAGAGCTACAGGCTTCAGGCGAGCTAACAAACTCCTCTGTCAATCAAGTTACCAAGTTGTCCATCAGCATCGAAATATTGTGAAGTAGCTCTTTACGTGCTTTTTGCATTTCACTTTGACAGCTAATCCTCCGCAATCATCTTATTATAGATGAGATATCATCGTGTCTTCAGCAACTTTGTTCTGGGACTTTGCTGCCCTGCACAGATCTGCGGGTGTGGTGCTGGCGGGCAAGTAATGCAATCAGTGTATGACCCAACACCTTGTAACGCCGGGAACACGAGCCTAAATAAGCCTTACCATCAGTTCAGAATTCATTTGCTTAGTCTGCAATGTGCTTTTGATGAGCTCACACACCAAATCCTTTTCTATTTTTAACTGTGTACATAATATAGGTCTATGAAGGCATAACATTATGGTGTAAATAACATTAGATGTGATGTGATAATTTCCAACAGTGCACACATTGTATTTAAAAACTTCTTTTTAGTCTCAAAGTTACATTATTTATGTGCTACTGTGTCACTTCCTGACCATTACAAAACTTCTTGTCCTGTCATGTGTTACATCAATCAATCAGACTTTATTTGTAAAGCACTCTTCACACAAACGACATTAGTAACACGAAGTGCTTCAGTTGAGTTTGCACGCTAAAAAACGTGAGGTAATTTTTTTTAGTTAAATAATGAACATGGCAAGCAGAAACATAAAAGCAAGTCCATATAAGATATGAATGTCAAGAAAAGGTATAGTGGTCGTATTGTGGTGCCAAAATGTGTGGCAAAAAAAATTTGGGTGTACCTAAACTATGTGCTGGTGCACCTGAATGAAAATGTTAGGTTCACCGATGCAACCAAAGTAGAAAGTTTGTCTGAAGCCCTGTAATGTTTCAAAGCTAAAACTACTTTAAGAAACAAAGGGTATTTATCTCATTGCAATGACAGAATATTTCATAAGCTTCAAATTACTTGTTACCACACAATTTCATTCAGTACACACAGTACTGTAAATGATGTGGACATAGTAACAGTTGAGGATAGGGTCAGGCATAACTCTTTATATAAATTTGTAAGTTTCCAACTTAAGTTACACCTCAAGTCTATAGTGTACATCAGGCACATCAGATCATGTTTTATCTCTCTCTCTCTTACACACACACACACCACACACACACACACACACACACACACACACACACACACACACACACACAGCTTAGACTATGA
>JAQLOL010000002.1:8092112-8107448 GCA_029783665.1 Naso thynnoides
TCTATACTGTACATCAGGCACATCAGATCATGTTTTATCTCTCTCTCTCTTACACACACACACACACACACACACACACACACACACACACACACACAGCTTTGACTATGATGCTGAAAGCAATGGACACAAAATAATCTTTCTTTCTAAAATCTCATCTTAACAATAAACCGTTGGTTTTGGTGTTTTAGGATTTATTATTCATGCTCATGTTTTCCACTTTTATTGCATTTAATTATGTTTCTGTCTCTCAGCCATCCCACTCTGGGATCCCTCTTTGGCCTCCGTGCAGGATTTCTTTCGTACTAGACATTCCTCTGGTCAATTGGTAATAAGATATTTGGAATTAAGTCCTCCTGGTCTACAGTTTGCTTGAATAATTGATTGCAGCTATGAACATGTGGTCAGGGTTGGCTTTGTCCTCAAGTGTACTCAAGAAACAAACATCTTCTGGTTGAAATATTTTCTCTTCTGTACTTTTTTTTTTTCTTTTAAACTCATGGAACGAACAGCTACTGACCATTGGTATGCCACTGACTCTTATTATAGCATTGATCTAAACGTGGTGGCACCATTGCTGTTAAAAACTGTATTAATGGAACCCTGTAGGTAAAAGTTGCTCGCCCCTCCTGAGCGGTCTCTCTGCTGGCCTGCCGTCCTGACTTCTCTCCCCTGAGCACCCGGAGCTGCTGGAGATGAGTAATCAGACTCATTACTGAAGCCTCTGGCCAGCTTCTCCATGTCACTGCATGTAATTAATCTACCTGAGCCAACTCATAGTGTAGTCCCCCTAGGGAAGAAAGAGGAGAGGATGGGAGAGGAGAGGATAGGAGCGGAGCGGAGAGGAGAAAGTTGGGTGGAGGGGAGAGGAGGAGAAAAAGAAGAGGATACGGTTGAGGAGTCGGATGGATGCAAGAGCAGGTGAGCTGGAGAGCAGATAACAGGACGGTGAGAGGAATGGAATTAGGGAAGGAGGAGAGAAGATCAGAAGCAACAGAGGGCAAAGAGGGAAAAGAGGAGAGGCAATGAAAGCTGGTAAGGGATGACAACAAGAGGAAAGGAGGAATACGGAACACAAAAAAGAGTAGACAATAGAAGAAGGAAGAAGAGTTTAAACAAGGAGGAGATTAGGGAGAAGGGAGGCACGGAGACGAGGAGGGGCAAGGAGAGGGGACAAGGGAGAGAGGGAGGGGAGGTGACAAGCGGAGAAAAAAGCAGAGGGAGGGGAGGAGGTGTAAAAACTACAAGGTGAGCACAAAGCCGTCCCTGGCCTCATTACAGTAACACACCATCCTGGCGCGGGTTCATTCGTTATCTGCTCCTGCACTCGTTTATTCTCCCGCTACATGAATCGTCTCTGTGGATTGCATGTCTCCATGGATCGTATGAATAGATATGGCTCTGTGTGTGTGTGTGTGTATGTGTGTGTGTGTATGTGTGCGCGCAGGTGCGTGTGTACATGCTTGGGCGAATGAGAGACGGAAAACTGCCTATGTTAACAAAAGAGAGCAGCTGAATGGCGAAGGGGGGTGAAGGTAGAAAAACGTGTGTGCGCGTCCATGTGCAGGTCACCCTCATGTAATTAGTCATGTTGAAGGATACCTAGGCCTGTGTTAAAAATACACTGCAAGCACACACTCGCACACATGCACACACACACATGCACACACACACACTTGCACAAGCTCCCCATTTTGCTTTTGTTTTTTCCATTTCAGTTCAGTGGGGGTTCATTAAATGTACAATTTTGCTCATTTGTTCAATTGTGCTTTTTTGTTTTTGTATTAAACAGATATCACATAATGTAAACAATAAGAATTCACACCTCATTTGATATATTCCTCTGCCAAAAGAGTTGAGTTGGTTTTACAAAAATATAGTTGCATGGCAACGAAAGCGTGATTAAGATTTTTAATGGTTATGTTTAGTAGAGCTGGGCAACTGTGTGATTTAGTGATAAAAACAATTTTAGATGCATCTTGATACAGAAAACATGCATTGGATTTTTTTTTTTTTTTTTAAGTTAACGGCATTAATTCATTTGACAGCATGTTACTGTCTCCTCCCTATATGAGAATAATAAATTGCGGTGGAGTGCTCTGCTGTGTTATCAGTGTTATGTCTGCAGCAGTGGAGAGCTGGCCAACTGCTGCACCGTTAGTTTCAGGGAGAGCCGCCACTGTACCATTTGCAGAGCTAGCACAGGGTTTTTGAGGTGAAAAAAACTGAAATTAAAGCTGTTTTCGTGACCTTAGAGTTGGTTCAAAATGTTGATTGTCTTTTTGCTTCCCTTGTTTCGGTTTAACTACTGCCGTGTGTGATTTCTGGGATATACAAGCTGTAGACTGTCTGGCTGCTGAGCTGCCCTCACAGTTGAGTGTTGCCTTTTTTTTTGTTCCACTGACATCACAGCACTGATTTTCTGACATTTGTGAATTAAAGCAAAATCTTTCACATCTGTGTCCCATTACAACTAAGAATCTTTTTTTTTTCTCCCCAACCCTATATGTTAAAGCAACCCAAAGCGCTTGTATTAAAACCTTATGCTGAAAAACGTGTACGCTGACTGGAAGCGTGCAGCCCATGTTCATGTTTTCAATATTGAATCTAAACCTCATCTTTTCCTTATCTTAACTAAATGTTGTGTAAGAGTCCATTCTCCCAACAGACGATGAGCCTTGCTCTGTGTGCTTTTAATGCCAAAGCATCCCCTCATAACTTCTCCCCTACAGCTTCAATGCAATAAAAACTTGTGTTCCAGGTGTGACCACCTGACTGTTTACGCAGTCAGTGATGATTTAGCTCAAACAGCCAATGTACCAACTATAGTAGATGTTAGCTGTCTAGCTAGAAATGGACTGCTTGACACATGTGATTGTGTTGCATCTAAGCCTCTGACTGAGACCAGAACTCGACAGGAACCCTGTACTTTTTTTTTTCCTCAGTTGAGGTGAATTCTCAGCTAACTGTATCCACTTTTGACCTTTAATTTGATTTTGTAATCATCAACAATTTACTTTGCACTCTGTTTAAACAGTGCTTAAGAAAGTCATTCATGGACTGGAGAAAATATATGTTGTCTATGAGCAGAGCGTTAGCTAGGTAACAAGGACCTTTCAATGCACTTGGCAGAGCACATTAATGGGATATGAATGTGCAATTTGCAGGAGTCGGGAGGCTTAGTTTTGCAGAAGATACATATGTTATAAGGTAGGTGTGCTATACTGTATGTCAGGGATGGGCAATGATTTTGGAATATTCGTAAGGTCATTAACATTAAATAATCAAATAGTTGATGGAACTATGATTTTGTCTTTCAAAAAAAAAAAAAATTTTCCCTTGTTTTATTGGCATTTGGAAATAACACGATAATGCCAGACATCGTGTTTTTACATGCATCTGTAGTCCTGCGTAATTACCAAGCTCCAGTAAAACTTGTGTAGCAGCATGGTGTTTTCTACACAAAGTCAGTGTAGTCAGGGCTGCCACCTCCATACAGACGACATAGGCAATTGCCTAGAGCGGCACTTCAGTGTTGGGCGATATGCAATATGTGAAAACTCTGCCAGGTTATGCTAACGTTAGCACGGCTGCAGAGACTGTTAAATGATAAAGCATGTGTGCTGTGCAGTTGTTTGACAAGTGTTGAAAAAGTGTCTCTGACCACAGATTCAGGGAGAACACTTGCAACTGAATCCTATGTGACAGTCACCTGCCGTTATTTTAGCAAATAGAAAATCCAGAGTGCTGCTCTGCAAACTAAAACAATGCTGGAGCGGCATACTGCTGTGAGAGAAACAGCTGAAGAGCCTCGCACTTTGTGTGTTGGGCGAAAAACTGTCGAAAAATGCCAAGCGACTCTCGAAGAGCACTTTCGCTTCAAATGCCCATCCCCACTATATGCAGTGTGCTTGAGAACATCAGTAAACGTCTAGACCAGAGAAAAGTCTAGACCAACTGGCGTGTAGTAAAAACACAAATACACACAGTCTGACATCGTCCTAAAATTGCCAATACTGCACACAACAGTGCCGGATGCATGGACTAACGGTAGGAAGTTCATACACAGCGACACACATACACACACACACACACACGCAGTGTTTGATAGCCTATGTGTGTCAGTGTAATAAATCATGTAAAGCAGGTTGCTGCTTGGTGCTGATGCTACAGTCTCCGTCTGCTCCACATGATTAGGGAGAGGATCATGTGGAGAATCCCCATATGTCTGCTTGACGTTGGGGTTCCAAACCCCTGGGGACGATGTGTGTGCATGCATGTGTGCGTATGTCCGTGAACCAGGAGGTATCCACGCAGCTTGCATGCACCCTATCTGTGTGCGCGCTGGCCAGCGTGTGTTTTTCTTGCGAACATCCCAGAGTGCATTCATGCATACTTTGGGTCTCTGGTGTATTTGAATACGCAAGTTCAATGTTTCAGTGTTTGGCGAGGGGGCTAAATAATGCACAAAGAGACAGTAAGATTGAACGGATGAGTGTACATCTAGTGCTGGCTAATTTTCCCTGTGATTTATTACACTTTGCTGTCCCAGCCACAGCCAGCTGTGATGCATTTACACACTTCCCTACTGAGAATACTGAATACAATGGTAGCAAATGTACAGGTCCTCAATCAAAGATGGATCGTCTGTGCGTTGATGTGCTGTATTAACTTGTTTGCCTTTTTTTTTTCAAAATTAACACGTATTAATACGTATTAATGAATGAAGTTATTTGCAAATTTACTCCTAGGTTAAAATGCCATCCTTGAACATTTAAAGGTTTGAGCTCCCTAAGGCTACGCTAATCATCTTTTCAATATTAGAAACTGTCAGTTGTGCAATGTACACAGGGTCATTAGTAGTGACAAACTGACACTGAAAATTAATTGGTTAGACTGTAACTGTGACAGCTTTCTCAGCTCTACAAAAAATTTTAGCTTCAATTAGCTCATTTTTTAAAGACCCACAGCTTTACTGGTTTTATTCCCTTGCACTGCTGTTGTCAGTGCCTTTATCAGATGTCAGTGCAGCTTGATATTGTCCCAAAGCAGACACTCCCTAAATACGTGCAACTTTTATGCTCTACATGCTCTGTTTTTGTAATGCTGCCTGCTTATATATAATTATATTTTTTCAAACTTTAGAAAGTTTCTTCCAGTTCCAAAAAAATTTACAACTGTTTTCACAAGTACCCTGCATAATGGGTTAAAGCAATTAAGTTAAAGCAGCTAAGAGAAACTTCCTCTCTCTTTCTGGCGACCTCTTGTGGACAAAAGACATAGAGGTAGCACTGTCTCCTCGCTTAAAGATCTTATTCTGGGTAGCACACTTAGAGCGCTTTCACAGCAGCCTTATATAGCTCGGTTGTATCAAACTTGAGTGTGTTTCCTCCTTTTGGTGTGCTTCGTTTTGCAGGTATGAGTACAGCAGACGTACTCAGGTGTGCACCATGAGTGGACCAAAGAAGCGGACCGAGACCTGCTTAAAGAGGTGATCTCAGTACGCTTCCAAAGAAACTCTGTTGCGGTTTGTTTGTGGTGAGAATGTGATCGGACCTTTTTTTTTCTCTCTTTTTCATAACTTTATTGCGCCAATGAGTGCAGCTGATTTTTTTGTGATTTAGACCAGAGCAAATAATAGGTGTGAATGCAAACCAGACCAGCTGAAAAAAACATTAAAAAAAATCATCAATAAATTAATAAATTAATTTTAAAAAATGCATTTGGTGCACACGAGGGGAATGGACTAGAAGTGGACAATCAGGTGTGAAAGCGCCTAAACAGTGTAACTAATTTTAATGCATTTCAGTTCTTAAACACAGCACTTGCAGGATCATATAAATGAGGAATTTTTTCTATTTGTAGCAATGTAAAGTCATGGTGAAACCTAAGGTACACGGTGTTTTACCAATGTTATTATTCATACACCTTTGTAACATTCAGTCCTACAGCAAACAGATTCAGTTGCTGCGTAACAGAAATTTATGTGAGCCAATGCGAAAGTTAGCATCATTCCCTAGTAATGTTATGTCTTCAGTAAAATACACCAACAGCAAGACACAGCTTGATGGCAGGTCATCATACAATGTTATGTTATAAACTGGTTGTTCTGTTGTTTTTTGGCAATACGGACATATTCACTGTTGTACAGTCCGGCAACAGAGCAGCCTTTCTATTCAGGCTGTGAGACTCCTTAACTCACCTTCAGCACTAAATAAAATAATCCTATTTTTCATTTTAAATCTGACCTGACGGATTAAAAATGACTAGGTAAAGTTGTAGACATAGTCAGTCTGAATGATGATCCTGTTCCTTGTAGTGCATCTGAGTTGTGAAGAAGTTGGTGGGGCCCTTTTCTCAGTTCTTATAAAAATTACCACAGCATACTTAAAATTTACTTGATTTATTTAATCTATCACAACAAACATCAAGTCTGCATTTATTTTGATCAAAGTTGAATAGGTAATGCAACGTAGACATTGCAAATTAATCCACACTCAAGCAGTGTTACCGTGCAGCAATTTACTATTCCAATTTAATTTGTTTGGCTGTAATTGATGACCAGCAAAAGCAAGTTTCAAAAGGCGAATGAAAGGCATCCGTGAATGCTGCAAGAAAGTGGCTGCAACACCGAGAAAAATGCGCACAAATAAGCCGGATATTTACAGATACACCAGAGAAGCCACAAGTACTGGCTTTTCTTCCGCATTTCTCAAAGGTCTCTTGAACAGGTGTTGTTGAGTGGGAAAGCTGATGCCTTGTGTTCTTTTTTTTTATTTTTTCAATCCAGATTTTCTAGAACGTGACTTAAGATTTTATCAGACTTTGCAAACTTCTGTACTGTTCAACTGAACATTTCACAGCTGAACAACTTTGCTTTAAGTCCCTATTGTCCTAACTGTACTCGCACCCTCTGCTGTTCTAGTTCATCTCAGCAGTTTCACTTTTGCGCAGATCATGATTTTCTCTTCTTTCAGCAACATTTTCTCGAACATGCACATCTTTTATATTCCACATACATTTTCTCTCCATCTGTTTTTCCCTCATTTGTTTGTCTACCCCAGTCTGCTTGCTGAGCTTAGTCTTTCTTTCCTCCCCTCTGTCTTTCTGCCTTCGTCTCATTCTCTCTTACCTCTTTCTACCTCCTTCATCACACTCTCTGTCGCATCGTCATTGTCTGTTCCTAATTCCCTCAAATCCTCTCTGGCTCTCTCTTTCTTTGTCTTTTTGCTTCCCTCTTTTTTCTGTTGTAGTGGTTTGTTAGGCACGTGTGTGTGTGTCTGTGTTTGTTTGTGTGTGTGTGTGTGCCTGTGTTTGTGTGTGTGTGTTTAGGTCTGTCAGTCTACCACACCAATGCAATTCATCGTCATTTTATCTACAGCTACCTTAATTGGATCCTATCACAGTCCCACCTGACGAGTGGAGAGGCGAGGGTTGGAGAGAAGGAGGCTTACTCACATCTAAACACCGCATGGGTCTGCTCACATGGGCGTGTGCGCGCGCGCGCACACACACACACACACACACACTTCAGCCCCCTACGTCTAGCCTCATAAACAGCTGCAATGTTGTGTTTCGGCTGGTGAATTTACTATTTTTTCTGCCTCCTGCAGAATAAACAGCAAAATTTTGCACAACATTAAAGCGTGTGTGTGTTTGCAGTGAATCAGAGATTTGCTGAGGAAGGTCTCTGTCCTCCAGCATCAGCAACTCTCCACAGTACTACTGGTGTAGTAATGAATGTATGCGAGTCTATGCAACACTTGAGATGCAAACTGCACTCTGCTATTTCTTGGAGTAAGTGCTAGCGTGTAAAGTGGCGTAGGAGGTTTTCAGAACACACTTAAACTTTAACAGAGAGAGAACAAAAATAACTACAGCTGGGGTGTACAAGCGTTGCGTGGTTTAAGTGCAGAAATAATTTTGGAATAATGTCGAAGGTTTGAAGAGATTTGATTGTTAAAGCCTGATTTTTTTTTAGGGAAACAACCAGTGACTGCACCTGACTTTGACCAATTTATGATTTTCAACTTGATGTACATTAATTGCTGTTTTTGCAGCTAATTTTTGCACGGGTTCAATAGGTTTCAAGTCATCATGTCATTGAGACAAAAACTTGTAAGAACTACCCGGAAAAGTCAAATCCAAAAGAACCTTCACTTGCATGAAGCAATTATAGAGACACAAGCGACTAAATTTGCCCAAATTACCTTTGCAAAACACAAAAGAACTGTAGAAGCCATAATTACAATCAGGAAATCTACTTTAATAACGTGACCCTGGACTGTTTTTCATGTCACCAACCAGCATCAGAGGGAGAAGAACATCCAAGATCAAAACGCTGAAGCTCATTCTTTGTCAGGAAGGAGTTGGTAAGTGGAGCTGAGAAAACAGCAAGTGGCCGCAAATCAGCGATGAGTTCCCTAACCCAGTGGCAATGCAGCAGCCGGGACAAATGACCCGGAGCCCCTGACAAGCATGTGACAGGCTAAAGAAAAGATGGTCGGCGAAGCTGCCAAAGCCACACACTGACTCTTGCTTGCTGGTGGACCTATCACCGTGAGCGAGTGCTGCGGTGTGTGGCCCGCATGTTAATCATATGTCTCGTTAAGTGAGTCATAATTGGTGTCGTTAAAATGTCTCCCCTCTGCCTCGTGCCCCGATTGGAGCTGAGGAAATTAACATTGCTGAAATGGTTGCTCTCTATTAGCAGTGACAGTTTGACTGAGGGCTAAGAGGCAGGAATGAGGAGTTGGAACGAGGAGAGAGTGGCTTTGCGACAGTCAGCCCCTCTGGCCATACGCCTCGGTTTCAAGACTTTGCCACAGCAGTCTATTGCTGCTGGTCTCTCTGTCTCACACTGCAGCTAACCAGCTGCACAGCCTCCAAATGGTTAAAGTGTGGCTGTCATGAATGGAGCTCCTGCTGACAGATTAAACGGCTGGGTTTGGTTGGAGCAGGGATATAGTTGATTAGGATTGGCTGAGATGGTAATCAGTCACTAAAAGGCGCCTTAGCCAATACATGAACTCACATTTATCAGGTCGACAGACATTGCAGGAGGTTTAACCTCTGTAAGCTGCTGTAATTTCAATGCAAAGCTTTATGACGCCTTACCGTGGTCTTCTGACATTGTATGCTGGTGCTGTTAAACCTCAGAGCTGGGACGCTGTGCGTGTTGCCCTGGATGTGGAAGATACACTCGTAATTCTTCTGTCCAGACTGCGGCTGGGGCAGGTTCTGGGCCAGCAGGGTGATAGGCCTCATAACTCCAGCAGGGATATAGATCTGGGTGGAGGGCAGGATCTGGGGACACTCCTGGAAATGAGAAAATATGAATGAAATTAAGACGTGACTGGAATCAAAAGTAAACAATCTCAGTGAGATGCAGATTTGAGGGGGGGGGATCTCCCCGAAAATGATGTTGAGAGAAAAAAGGAAACATATATCCTCGATGACAGAAATTATCAAGTAATATTTGTATCAGAGAAGACACCATGGAAATACAGACTTCCCTCTTGTCCGTAAATACCAGTGAAATCTTTTTTCTTTCTCCTCCTAAAAGCATCCAACAATACAATTCTAGATGAATACCAGCATCCTTTGTTCTCATGGTCGAACATGTTTGAAGAATCAGACGGCCTCGGACCTCTGCTTACAAATTATCAACACTCTGGGGAATCAATTCCCAATTATGAACCACTGAATACTGAATGTTGCAGTTACTTGTCAAAAATGAATACATGACATTTTGGATTCAAACCTTTCCCAGTATTAATGAGGCGGTAATGGATATTAGGTATGCTTTTTCCTAAATGAATGCACCAAAGGATATTCTAATTCGTCCTGCTTGGACAAAAATTAGAGCCTGAGGCAGTGTCTCTTCAGGACATGGACAGCAGTTTAACAGATTATAGAGGGAGATGACAGAGGGGTCAGTGCTTTCATTCAGCTGCTTCTTGCTGCTCTTCAATCAATGAAAAGCAGGCTTGTGCAGAAGCTTTGCTACACATTTAATTGAATCCCTAAGTAAATCAGAAGACAATATTCAGCTGTCAGCTGGGATCCATACCACGTCTCTGCTCATTCTCTAGAAGTAAATTGTCTTCTAAATTGTGTTTTTAACTTGTTCAACAAAAGATTTTAATACTCTACGTTAATGTGGGGCAGTGATACAAAGGTGTTAGACTCTATGGCATAATGTCTATCATTATGTTGAGGTTATACTGGATGTATCATAGTTGTTTTCTGTTTGCAGCTATTCATCTCCAACATATTAAAAGACACTTAACATTTCTTTTTCTTGAAAAAAAAAATCATAACATAGTGGTGGAGTAACAGTAGTGTAGTGCAGGGCATACACAGGTGTACGGAGTATACTCACTTATTTTTCAGTCTGCATTATGTATACCCACCTCTAAATCTCCTCTGATCCTATCTGCTGCAAATCAGCTATTCCAAAAGATGTTTACAAAAAAAACTACTGGCCCATTGACTACTAGCAAGTTTGTTTTTTAATGTGCGGATGGACTAAGAATAACAAATAGTTCACTTAAAATGCCCAATGATGTATTTGTCTCACCTTCCTACAGTCTGACTGTGTCCCAGTATTGACTGCAAAATGTGCACCTGGCGTGGCTCATGTTGATTTCATAGTGATCCTACTCACTCCCTAAGGCAGCAGAAGTTAAGTGACAACGTGCAAATAGGCTTAGTACCGTCCAATTTTTTGGACAAACTTAATATGCGAGAGTAGTCTTACATGCCACTGTTTATAACACATCACTGTTTGAAAAGGGAGCTTGTCCTTTGCTGGACGGGCCACTTTAATTCAAAATTGGGGGCATTGATTAAGAGTATTCCCACTTCTCCAGTCACCACTACATCACTGCGTATAAATAAATACTAACAAGGGATATATGCATCTTTCTATTGGTGACATAGACATTTGCCTTTTTAGTCATTGTTCCAAGATGTTAAAGATTTTGTTTGTTGTACATTCTGATTTATATTAAGCCTGATTAAAAGGCTCTACCTTTGTAAGACATGTTCTGCAGTGTAAGGGGATAAAAAGAGCCTTTGCAAGGCCATTAAGGCTGTAATTATCATCAAACAAGTTTTATCTACTCATGTGTGTTTAGTATTCATCCGGAGATGTGGTAAACAATTGTAAGAGCCATACAAAGAGCAAACTGGAATTTATAAATGGAGTCATATTCTACTGCAAGTGCCATTACGCAAACTATAATTTTCTTATTAGGATGGCAAGCGTTTATATCTGCAATGATAAATCAATGAGAGCCGCATTTTAATTAACCAGGAATGAATACCTAAAGATAAACCACAGCAGCAGCCTCATACTATGTACAGTAATCTCAATAAGAGTTTGCTCTGTGCAGAGTCGCTGTCTAATGGAGCATTGGTAATGACTTGCAGATTGGGCTGGTAACGGCAGAGAGGATGCGGGGGTTAGAGAGGGGTTCGGACATAATGGCACCGAGAGACACCTCTGCTGCTCCCTTCACACCAATACAGCTCACTCCCACCACCACACAGCCATGATGCCATAAGAGAAGCTAAAAGGTGGAAACTATTTAGAGAGTAATGACCTGGGAGTATTTCAAATAGCATTTTTTTCCCCATCTTTAATTCAATATCTTTGTAGTTTTGGTAATCAAAGCTGCACTGATCTTTTTCTTTTTTTTTAAATAAAGAATGGATCAAGTGACCTTAGTCATGCTTCCATTAATTCTGAAGCAAATTTTAAGCAAACTTTTGAAAGAAAACGCAAATTAGGATCGTTCCCAACAACTGGTCTGGAGCGAATAAACTAGGCTGCAGATAAATATTAGCTATGTCACAATTTCCATCTCCTACTTGGTGCATTGACTGTTTTTCGACTAAGACAAAAACCACCTCAAGCGAGCGTAAAACTTTTTTTTTTCTGAAAATGAGGACTTTTTTTACAATTAGACGTTTTTCCAATTTACCGTTTCCGATGCGACATTTCACAATGTGCAACACCTTGACGGAAACATTGCTTGTGTGTACTTGTAGTAACAAACCCACACACAGCAATCACCCCAACAGGTTCCACATAGCTGTTCGCTTCTTCATAATCAGTCTTCATTTATCACACACAATGATACCGAGTTCGACACAGTGAAATTTGCTTTCTGCATGTAATAGATGCACAAGAAGCCTGGGCAGCCAACATATGGAGCCTGAGTGTCTCCAGGCAACTTCAACTTTTCAGATAGTGCTGTGGACACGGCTACTGACAGAAGAGTGTACCTATTTGTACTTGCATTAAAAAAAAGAGGTCATCTACCAGCAAGGAATCAAATCCAGGACCTGCTGTTCGTTCAGTGACGGTACCATGCACCAAGCCACCAAGCTGCTTAGCCAAACATTTTGGGTTTTTTGCACCTGTAAACTCCCCTCTCATCATACCTATCTCAAGCTGCATCGGTTGCATTAACCCTCTGTATGCTAACTGGACCCCAGATGAGGGAAGGGGATTATATCAGTATTGTGCGTTTCCTTTTTTTTTTCTGCTGCCCCCCACGTAGCCAAAAGAAGAAAAACAGAGACAAGAATGAGAAAAATATCAATGCAGCTTTACAACTCTTCATAAATAATACAGACAGAAAAGCATAATTACAACTGACAGTAACTTTACTGGTTCCCCAGTTCCCCAACTGTCTTGGTCTACTAAATGACCACACTTGGATAATGTTTTCTCAAAGTTGGTAGTTCATATTGAAGGAATGTCTAACACAATATGAATGTGTTGATGTAGTAGTTTGAGGGAAAGATGAGGAGGAAGAGGAGGAAAGAAATGTGCAAAGCGAGACAGAGAAGAAATCAAATCAATGCCAGTGAGCCCAGTGAAGCAGATTGTCAATTAGTGAGGCTGACAGTCAAAGTTTAGAGTATTCACAGATGGCTACAGACCGCTAATGAACTGCTTCTAGCCTCTAATAAAATGCAAAGCAGGCCTAAAGAAGCCCAGGAAGGAAAATTTTAAAAAGTGTTTGTGTAAGTGTTTGTGTGTGTGTGTTTGTGACTAGATACTCTTACTAGATGGATATCAAGCCTGAAGTAGCAGTCATTACTAATTTTGGAAGGACTAGGCTCAAGCATTTGCTCCAACTGTGGCATAGAAATCCTGTCTGGCTGCACACTCTAACTGGTCGTTCCGCTGTGTTGATGCAGTCTCGGCAGTTAGTGTTTTGCATCTGGATGATTCGTCTGATAGGTTCCTTCTACATGTGGAGCTTAACAGAAAAGAGCCGAGCAAAGCAGTCAGAAGATTCCTAAAACTCTAGGTGTCAGCACAAGGTATCAGTTGTGGTTTCTTGTTAGTTTTTCTCCTTCACGTCTTCCCTTTTCCCCCAAAACCAAAAGATCAAGGGCTCACAATGCCAGTGTCATTTGTAACTATTTATCTGAGATACTCTCAATTAGAGCAGTTAACTTATTTCAGAACTGTCTGATTAGTTGGCAAGAGTGGTGTAAAACTAGCAAAAGATGCTTTATTATAATTTGTCAATCAGCTTTCCTACAGTAGTTCTTTAGTTTCCGTTCCCATTGATGAATGCAGACTAGTTCTATCTGCTGGTCTGGAGAGATATTTCCTATGCGGGATGTGCTAGCTGACTGTCAATGGCAGTCTTTGCAGCGTGTTCAAGTGCAACTGTTTGGCCAAAAAACAGGCAACATGAGGCAACATAACAATCGGCTTTCCTAGCCACCAGTTCTTCATTCTTCATCGTGTTCAGGGCCTGAGGTTTGTTTCTTTTCTTAATATTGATGCATCAGAGTCAGGACGAAAAGCACAGCGTCACTTTTCTCCGAGGAACATGCTAATACACACAACACGCATTTGTATGAAAACACACAAAGACACCCTCCACATAGAGCGCACATATACAATACAAAGAATTGCAATCACGCAAACACATAAAGGGAATATAAGAGGGTAACACACACACATACACACATACACATACGCACACATACACAAAGGAGGAAGGGAATGAACAAAAGATCTGGGAGCAGAGGATTGTGGGAGATGTTTCATTAGGAGTTGTGACAGGTGTCAGCGCTGAGTCTGCATCAGATAGCAGAGCGGTTCTACACAATGAGACTCAACAATCTCTTTACCTGGGGGATTCCTCTAATCCCTCGGTTTCACTCCGCTCTTTCTCTTTCTTCCTCTCACTCATACTTGATCTTTTTTCTTTATCTTCTTTCCCTTTGTCTCTCTCATTGTTGCCTTGTTTTTTATTCTTGAATAAGAGCTAAAAGAGCGCCATCCTCTTTTCCAGAAACAACAGCTCCACACCTGAGTGCTCCCCAGTTCTGGCAGCCGCTGGAAGCTCTCCAGTACAACAACAAATAAACATCATCTACAGAAATGTCTTGTTGGGATATAAATTTACTGCAGTGTAAGATGAGGATGAACAGCAATGCAAAGGATGAGCAGAGATAAACTGGAAGATAAGAAAGGGTGAGAAGAGGTGAAGCGAAAGAGAAAGGAGGGGAGGTGATGAGGAGGCGCAGCGAGGTCTAGGGAGCCATACACTCTCTTATTAAAGTGGGGGCTGAGAGTCAAGGAGGTCAAGTTCCCAGCAGAGCGAAGCAGGGGTGGAGCGCTGCAACATGGGAGTCATTCACAGCCCTTATACTGTATACATCCAAACTATTTCTCCAAAAGGCAATACAAGTGCACACACACACACACACACACACACAAACTATGCCATATCTAAAATGCACATACATACACAAATCCTCACACGCTAACACTAACTCATGCACACACACACACACACACACACACACACACACACACCGATCAGAGGTTAAATCTTGCCCTCTGGCTCTGTGCAGTAAGCGAATGCAGTCTTAGGTCTGTGGAGTGTTTTACAGTAGCCTTGGGGCCAAATACACAGACTCTGTGATCAAAGGCAGGAAGGCAAGCCTTCAGAAAAAAAATTAAATCGTCCATACTCCCAATGAGAAATCTCTATTAGGTCTCTGTCAGCTGCTTCTAGCATCTGTAGGCCTTTATGTACTGTAACTCTTGTGCGTTTCATTTTCGGACACAGACTGTGCAGTTTCCAGCGTGTTTATTTATATGCTGAACTGGAAAACTGGATGTGTACAGTATGCAACAGTAGGATTTTTGACCACGTAGCTCTTATCACACTGGGGGAATGTCAATGCTAGGAATGCTGTACGCATACTGAGATCTCAAGTATGGTGTTGTTGGACATTACTGTCCAACTAAACCCTTTAACAAGCAGACGTTTTCACAAGTTGGTGCAA
>JAQLOL010000002.1:8107548-8118032 GCA_029783665.1 Naso thynnoides
CTATAATTAATGGCAGTAATGACGTATTAGTTCCAGGGTTCAGGCACTCTGCAGGACTGCATTAACATGGCTTACTGTGGTAATGGGCACAGCCAATGTTCGCTTTATTTATTTATTTTTTTTAACTGAAAAATACAGTTTAAATCATAACTGAATGGAAGTTAACTACTGAACTAAAGAACGTTAGAGAAAGTCTTGAAGATCACAGTGGTATTAGTGAGGATAGGATTGTTTACTAATGTACATAATGAAGTACATTAGTTACAAAAAGAATGGGAAATCTACACAGTCAGTGACAGGTAACACCTCTTGTACACCTGGTGTTAAAACGTGATCTGTATCTGGATAAGTTATCCAGATAATAAAAGATCGGATCTCGCCTTCGCATTTACACCTGGTATTTTAATGCGTTCTCGTAAAACCTGCGCATGAGAAGTTTCCTCACGTTACATGAAATGAACACTCACTATGTGCAGAGCGCAGTATCAAGTTACTGCTAATGCAAACGAAACATCTAAAGCAGCATCACATCTAAAGCATTTATCTGAAGAAATGTGAGTTGACTTTTATTTTGAAGTCGGCTAATCACAGAAAACACAATGTGCTCAGTTAGCTTAGCTGGCTTAACGCTGTCGATCGCCAACAACATGTCATTTTTTAAATACAAAAAATTTTTAAATACGTCTGGGAGTAGTTTTATTCCGTCTGTGAAAGTGCTGGAACGAGAACTGAGCGTAGTGAGCATCCAAAATATTTTGAATGAGGTGCTTTTTGTGTTCCACTTTGACAACTTATCCATCGTCCTGCAGGTCATCTCTTCTTAATCTCACCATATTTAAGTGAACTGTCACTGTGTCTTCGGCAGCTCTGTGTGGCGACTCAGCTGGATGCAGGATGTAAAATTAATAGTGGCGTCTGTCCGTCGGACAGTATTGATTTTTCAAAAGGCAAAATGATGGCGGGCTGGTGCTGCACACCGAGAACACTGAATACCACAGGCTGCAGTAAGCCTCACACGATGAAGTTGTATAGATTGCATTTACACCGACATGAGATTCGAACGAAATGAGAATACCCTCAGATGTGGTCTGACAGATTCGATCACAGTCTAATCTCGACGCATTTACACTTTGCATTTACATGTGTTCTTCCTCGTCTGGATAACTTATTCGCATACAGATTGCATTTGGATACCAGCTGTAAATGGGGAGGCAGGTGCAAAGTAAGTGTACCTCAGACAGAAGTGCGGGGTTTGTGCTTATTTGAGACTCATGTCAGCTGATCTCGGACTGCTAGCTTACGTGATGTCAAACTTGTTGCATCCTAGTTAGTGTTTACGTCCTACAACTCAACCACAGATAATTTTCCATGGTGAACTCTCTTATCTATCCCAACCACTTTTCTTGAGTTTAATTTCTCTCATCTATTCTGCAGTTTACTCTCCTGCTCTTGCTATACATTTTTGCAAACCTCTCACATCCAACCCTCCCCCCATCCTCTGGTTTCAACCTCCTCTGCTGTTTATTTAACTGTGATGATGCCTGCAGCCATAAACTCACACCGGCTAGAAAATGCTCTCCTGCATTTTCATATTTACTTTTCCTTTCCTTAAATCCTTGTATTCCTCCTTCACTCTTTGTTGAGGCACGGTTTGGTAGAGGACTTCGAGCAGGTCATTAAACAAAAAGAGACTGAGAGAATGAGAAACACACACACACATCAAATTTATATGTGGAGACAGCAGCAGCAGTAGGCAACTTTAAGAGGGTAAAGAGGTGTTGCCATCCCTCATCTCCATCGTCTAGCAGCAAGGGAAGTGCAGATGCAGAGGGGTTGTTCATTTAATATTTTAGTCCAGTCTGCCTGATTCATTGATCCTTTATCTGACTCAGGTTTGAGAGAGTTAAAATCTCTGGGCCCGAACACCGTTTCTGTATAAGCATTGATAAATCCATGGTGCTGTCCCTTATGCTGAAGCAGCAGACAGATTGGAAATTGCACCTTTTCAGTTTCATCTTGGAATAATCAATAATATTCTCTGAACTATACATTGTAAATAATCAATTCTATACTATGTTGTAGCCTATATAACCAATGCACTGGTGTCACCTTGATAAATAAGACAGATAACCAGATAAAATGGAATTATAGAACTAGAAATGTCAATGTAATGGTTAAAGCATCTTGCAACAATATCCTCTGGGAGTGGTGTGTGTTGGTGGACGGTGGGGGCAGGGGGCAGAGGGGTGCTCCCCTTGGGCCGTCTCAGCTGGTCAGCAGTGTGTACACAGAAAACGCAATATTTACTAAATGTTTATGTGGCTCTGTCACACCTTAAGTCATCATATTATCCATTTACTTTCTTCCCTCACTTCTAATTACTTTCTAAAACAATGGAGACATCACATTCACTGTGATGTCAGAGATGAGGCAAGAGTCCCGATTGGCTGCCGGCTGTCACCCATGAGGCCACCTCCATGAAGCTGACAACCCACGAGTATGATGGATGAGGGAGACTGTGTGTGTTTGTCTATGTGTGTGAGTGTCAGGGGGGGTCATCACAGTGTAGAGCGTCCCCACGGATTAGCGTTACAGTCCAATGAACCATTAAAGAAAGGAGGGGGCGAGACCCCATCGACCAGCGCTGTAACACACACATACACGCACACAGAAAGAACAGTGAAAGAAAGAAAGAAAGAAAAAGGACATGATATAAAGACCACATTTCCCCGGAGAGAAAGAGAAAAAGTCTTCTGTTGAGCAATGTCTCAGTTTTAGACACTAATAAAATTGTACCCTGAGAGAATAAATCTAACAGAAACTAACACTTATACACGCTGACTTACACACACACTTTCAGGAGAATACCACAATGATGTGCAATTGGTCATGCTAGTATTCCCTGTAGATCTCTCTATTTAAACAACACACAGACAGGTCATAAGGCTGTATTTCTATAGATTTCCACAAACATCATTTTTCTATTTGGACACATCCTGCCTCCTCCTTTTATTTCTCTCACTTCTCATGGAAAACAGTGTAAGCCAATTCAAAATGGAGAAGGCTTTATCAATGTATACATTATAACAGGCAAATATTTTTGTTGTTTATTTGTTTATTATTTCCAGTGTGTTTTATAAAATAAAACCTCTCACAAGTGCATATTTGCAGAGAATCCCTTCATTTAAAGATTTAGCATTTAAAGGCTCTTGATGTGTAAAACATAATTTGTATTTTAGGATAAATGAAAAAATAAAAAAATTAATAAAATAATAAAATAAAAACCAGAGACCCAGTGTAGTGAAGTTGAAATTTAGTTTAGCTTTTCAATTTAAACTGATCACAGACTTTGGCCGACTTTATCTACCAACACAGAGCGCATCACACCAGCCTGGAGTGGAGACGCACTGAACAGGAACAGAACACTGCTTAATACAATGACTTTAAAAGCAGCAAATGACTTGCTTTAATGAATTTTGTTAGTTTAAAATACAAAGAATTGTAAAGTTTCATTTCCACGAGGCTGTTTGGTCAGAAAGTGACAGATCTTTCGAAATAAACTTGGCATTTTAGCCTCGCACTTCCCCAGCCCTTTCTCTCTCACACAGCATGCAGTTTTCTGTCAAAACTAAATATGAATTAAATGAATCATATATAATGACACCAAACCCTTTCATATCGAGGGGAATTTTAAAGGAAAACTTTGTAATAAGAAAGCAGCACTGCCTGCAGCAGACGCTGCATGTATGAACAACAACAGCGAGTGAGACGCAGCAGATCGCCGATGCAGATGCGCTACATAGGTAGACCCAAAATGAGTGTCCCGGGTGTTAATGTTTGATAATGGATAGAGGACAGCCCATATATGTTAACAATGTACAGTACATGAGTATGTGCAATACTGTCTCCAACCTGTTGGCCTTTTTGAGCACCACGACCAAGGCTTACGGAATACAACTTTCTCCAAACAAGATACTGGCCGCTCTAAGGTGGATTCTAGTTTTATTTATTTAATTATTTTTCTAATTTTAAAGCAAAATAGTTGCTGTTGATGATTTTATGCTGCACCTCCTAGATATTAGAGGTCAGCTGAACACTGATTTTATTGTTGGCAGTGATCCTTAATTTGTTTGTGGCCACAACCACCGATTCTGACTTCTGTTCTTATTCAGTTATTCCAAACAAACCACAAATATAAAATGCATTCTTTCTGTTGCACTGGGGTATTTTTCATGAAAAAGACATTCCAGGGAGTGTTTAGTAAATGCTTTCAAGAGCTCGATGAATCATTACCTGTCTCATTATATTGTGTTTGTTGTAAACCAGCATGATGTCCCAGAAGGATGCTCTTCAGCAGAAAGAAGCAGAAAAGGACCGTTAGTTGCAATGGGACTGGCTTAAATTTATATTTCTGTTTTCTGGCATAACAAAACTTCACGCTGATCCAGCACCATTATCAAGTGATATAGTTTGTTGACTCTTGTAATACAGCGTATGTGCACAGTGGCAGCACTGAGCACATTGCTGCTGAGCAACTCCCAAAAAATCTTCTACCATTTTTTGAAGTTTGGATCAACTTCTAACCAGCAATATATGATTTTTTTTTTTTTTTTTTTACAGTCAGTGAAACAAGTTTTTTTCACATATTTGGTCTACATGTCGAAGTGTCCTTGGGCAAGATATTGAACCCCAAATTGCTCGCAATGGCTGTGCCATTGGTTTGTGACTGTGTCTGTATGAGTTCCTGATGAGTGGGTTGGCTTTTTGTAGAGAAGCCACATGCCCTTGGTGTGTGAATGTGTGTGTGAAGGGGTGAATGCTGAAAAGTGCTTTGAGTAGTTTAAAGACTAGTAAAGTGCTCCATAAATACAGTCCATTTACCATTTACCATGACATGGCAAACTTAGGAAACAGTGTCTTATCTATTCATCCAGCAGTTAGGGCCTCTGTGTTGTTGTTTGTTTGTGGACTTGTTTTTTTTTTTTTAAAAAAAGGTGTTGTTCACCCTTAACTGTTGTAATCATAGAAATATCAATTATTAGCACTTTAAAAGGAAGAGACTAATCAGTTATGGTAATTGGCATTTTCTTACTTTGTACCTAGTGTATCATTTACACCAAATACGTTCATGACCAGCCATCTGGTCAGTTTGTATTTTCAACATTCTTCTTTTCATTAATTTCATTAGTCCACTGAGCGATTGAAATTCTCTTGGTTTCTTAGATATGACCATCCAGAGCAAATGATATGTAGTATTATGGAACAAAGCTTGATAAAATCCATTACTTGCCAGCTCAAACAGGTGGAATGCCCAAAACTGGGAAAAGCCCCCCCACTCTATTGACTCCACAGAGCTCTTAATGACAAATGTCTCCATTAGAATAGCTTTGCCCTGTGTGGTATCTCTGATAACCAAGTGTGATTGTGTGTCTATCTGAACGCTATCAGGTCTGGATGGTCAAAGAGGAGGATGTAGCCGATAAGCATCAGCTAGTGGATCAATAGGAGCCTCTAAAAATACTCTTGTGAGTGTGTATGTGTGTGTATTTCTTAGGGTGACACAGATACATGGCAGATAACGAGAAGTTATTCAGGATGGCCTCCCTGAATACTGTCCTGTGTTCTCTTTTTTTCAGCCTGCAGGATCAAAACTTGATGAATTTTGTTTCTTCTTGTTAGAGTCACATGACATAGTGCTCCTTGTCTTATGGGAACCAACCAAAAACAGACTTGCAACCCATTTTATGACCCAGTGAATAATAAGAGATTTCTGTGACCCAACTAAGTATCAGCCAACCTTTCAAGGTCAGTATAAAAGCCGATGAGAAAAGCACTGACTTCCCCATCATCTTCCCTCATGTGTTCGGCTTTATTTCCTCCCAAAGTCTTGGGATAAGTGAATGAGTTTCTTGGTCCCCAGGGTCCTAGGTCGGGAAAGTTTCCGCAATACACAAAAGAGCCAACTTCACAACAAAAGATAACGCAGTATCTAGTATGCAAATGCACTGGGGCCAAGAACTTTTGAAAGCGATTGCTTCTCTTTGCAAGACGTGTTTCATCTTTTATTCTACATTTGTGACTCATCCCCTGTGCTTCATTTCAACACAAGAAAACTTTTCATCTATTTTGCTCAAATGACCCGAGTTCCTCAGTCGCAGTATCAGGTGGAAGGAGTGCAGGCACCCCATCGCACCAAACTAGGAGCTCTTCTGTTCAAAAAAAGACACTTTGAACTGTGTTGGAAGCCTTTTGGAGTGTCCACCCACTCTTCCCAGCCCTTTGCAAAAGGGAATATGGAGTGAAGTGGGTAATGTGATAAAAATAAAACACAGAAAGAGTTCCAACTCTTATGAACCGAGATTCTGACACTTGTATAAACATAAATAATGCCTTGCCTTTATTACAGCTAAACCTGAAGTCACAAAATATCATCAATTTGAGCCTTAGTACTTTTGAAAACTTCAGCGAATTTTAGTGTGCTGCAGGAATACTTTGTGATCAAAGCAACTTCACCTAGTCTCACAAACACAAAGAAATTTACACTGTCAGTCATTTTTACTTACAACAAAGTCAATTTAAGAGCACTGTAGAAAACAGAACTAACAAGTATCACTGAGGGAATGTATGAAATGGTTGCTGGTACCTTGCACTTTTTGTACTTAAATAAAGGTTAAAGGAGTTTAATGGGGGAAACAAAACAAAACAAGACAAAAAAGATCTAATCTTACATAGCCCAATTCTGAGATGCAACAACTGATTCAAATTGCTCAAAAAAAAAAGGGCTTTACAGTCTGAGTCACATATATCCTTTGTACCCTTTGACCAGAGGTGGAAAGTAACAGTGACAAAGTACAAACACTTCATTACTGTACTTAAGTAGATTTTTCAGGTATCTATACATTATTTTCTGACAACTTTTAATTTTAACTCCCTACATTTTAACACAAATATTTGTACTTTCTACTACTAAAAATGTCAAAACAGGCTTGTTAACAGGCTTTTAATGTCTTTGAATCTTTTTGGCTGTGTTACGCTTTACAAACCCAAAAGTCATTATTTGACATTTTGAGAATAAGACTCAACAATTAACTAATTTTTTGCGTAATTAGGAACAGCTTAGATAAAATTCTACTGATTCTACTTTTAAATTCAACAGTTTTTGCGTTGTATTAATATGACATGAGGCTCGGTTAGCCTTGCACAGAAATGACCACTAAATCTTGGAATTTCACTTACTGTATTTTTTTGGACTATAAGGCGCACTTAAAATCCTTTAATTTTCTCAAAAATCGACAGTGTGCCTTATAATCAGGTGCGCCTTATGTATTAATTTTGGTTGTGCTTACTGACCTCGAACCGATTTTATGTGGTACACGGCACTCAAAAAACTGTCAAAATGTTTTAGTACGACTTTGGTAAGCTACGAAGCCGCACCGCTTGATGGATTGTTGGAGCATTACGGCTACCGTACTCTGGAGCCTCGTGGAGTAATATGTACTGTACTTCAACATACCGTACCGGTAATATTACGATGTGTGTATAAGGATCCCAAAATGGCACCTGTTAAGAGACATGCTTACGAAGCGGCTTTCAAACTCAAGGCTATCAGTCACGGAGTAGAACATGGGAATAGAGCAGCTGCGAGAGAATTCAACATTATGGTACGGAAGTGGAGGAAGCAAGAAGATGACCTGCACCAAGTAAAGAAGACCAAACAGAGTTTCCGAGGGAACAAAGCGAGATGGCCTCAGTTAGAGGATAAAATTGAGCAGTGGGTTATTGAACAGAGAACAGCAGGTAGAAGCGTCTCCACAGTCTTTATTCGACTCAAGGCAACAGCAGTAGCACGCGACATGAATATCAACGACTTTCAAGGAGGTCCTTCTTGGTGCTTCCGTTTTATGAAAAAGGCGTAATCTCTCCATCTGCACAAGAACTACCATCTCACAGCAACTGCCAAAGGATTACGAAGAAAAGCTGGCCATTTTCCGCACCTACTGCAAGAACAAGATCACTGAAAAGAAGATCTGGCCAGAACACATCACCAACATGGACAAGGTCCCCCTCACCTTTGACATCCCCGTGAAGCGTACTGTCGAGAAAACAGGGACCAGTACGGTATCTATACGCACCACAGGGAATGAGAAGTCACCCTTCACTGTAGTTCTCGGTTGCCAGGCTAATGGCCAGAAACTACCACCCATGGTCATTTTCAAGAGGAAAACTTTGCCAAAAGAAAAGTTTCCGGCCGGTGTCATCATCAAGGCTAACCCAAAGGGCTGGATGGACGAGGAGAAGATGAGTGAGTGGCTGAGAGAAGTTTATGTCAAGAGACCGGATGGCTTTTTCCACAAATCTACGTCCCTATTGATCTACGACTCCATGTGCACCCATCTCACCGATACTGTCAAAACCCAAGCGAAGCAAACTAATTCGGAGCTTGCCATCATTCCGGGTGGATTAACCAAAGAACTCCAACTGCTAGATATTGGTGTCAACAGGTCGTTCAAAGTTAAATTGCGAGCTGCGTGGGGGCATTGGATGACAGAAGGCGAACACACATTCACCAAGACAGGGAGGCAACGCCGGATGAGTTACGCCACTATCTGTCAATGGATCGTGGATGCCTGAGCCAAGGTATCAGCCTCAAGTGTCGTCTGAGCTTTCATGAAGGCCGGAATCATCACTGAACAGCTGAGAAACAGCAATGAGACTGACTTGGATAATGACGAGAGGCATCCGGGCATGCTTGATGCCGAAATCGGCCAACTGTTAAACTCAGACACTGAAGATGAAGAATTCGATGGATTTGTGGAAGAGGAATGAACTGAAAAAGTGAGTGTACTTGTATTGTTTTGTATTTTATGTGTTACAACTGAACAATGTTGAGAGTTACCAGACTGAACAATGTTGAGAATTACCGGACTGAACAATGTTGAGAGTTATTGTAAATGAGTTGAATAAAGTTTGACTTATCTGACTGTTTTGTTTCACTTAATGTGCCTTATAATCCGGTGCGCCTTAAGTATGAAAATAGACCAAGATAGACACGTTAATTGATATTGCACCTTATAATCCGGTGCACTTTATAGTCCAAAAAATACGGTACTTTTTATATTTAACTGCAGAGTTTGACTTTAGACAGCAGGAGGAAAAAGCTCCTCTGTGGTCTGGTGGTTCTGTGTCTCTTTGCCAGAAAGCAGTGCAGTGAACCAGCTATGTTTGTGCTAGATTTAGTTTTTTTTAAGATCCTCTTTGGGCTTAGTTCATCTAAACAGTGGCACTGCATCTACAGCACATGTGCAGCTGGGGGCGCTGTTTGTAGCTTAGTCTAATCAGACAATCAAAATTTATGCAATTTAACCTGCCAAGCCTTTGGTTTTGACTTTATTCATTAACTATTGGTTGTACTTGAGACACTGTTGACAAGAACTGGTGAACAGTATTAAGTGAATTATATCTCTGTGATTAATCGACCAATCACTTACTTTTTGGAGTGATCAGTAATCATTTAATGCAGCAGTCTGAATGCCCTATTTCCAGCAATGATCAAAGTCAAGGTAACCTGTAATTTTATTCAAGGCAATAGTGTGTTTTGTTTTGTCACCTGTTACTTCCAGGGTAACACCAGTCAGGAAGGAAGCTGGTAAACATGAGTAATTCAGAGACCTCTAGCAGCAGAAATGACACATTTTGTGTTTAAATAAGTCCTCAGAAAGAGCATTAGGAGGATTATTCTGACACCAAACCAGATCCAATTTGAAACTCTTAAAATATCAGCTGTGATAATTTACTTTGACCACAAGATGGGGCAACACCACAAGTCTGGAGACTGACACCATATCAAGCATTTTTATCCTCTCCACATTTGGCTATCCCTGCCCATGTTTTTCTTTTTCTCCCTCAGTAGTTCCCCTTTTACTTCCTGTCAGTTTCCCATCCATCTCTTCTTCCTCCTCCTTGTCCCTGGGTTAGCTCTTTTTTTTCAATTGTATTTTAACAGAAAAATGTGAGTGGGTGTGAGTGTACTGCATGAAATAAAGTCTCCTTCTTGTCACAGTTTTGTGGCAGTAAACTGCTGAATGGTTTGTTTACAGGATGTTTAGGGTCTGCATGGCTTAAAAACATGAATCTCTTCATTCCCAACAGTTTTAAGGCCTTTTTCATGTGCTTTTACTCTGCCAAATGGAAGATTTTTAGGGATTTATCAGATTTCTACTAAAATCAGCGATGCCAAATATTCTGTGTTAGTCTTTAAAATATGGCCATTGTCATGCTATTCAGCCCTGGGCTGAGCTATTTGTCATGATTAAACATTTTCTGTCCTGACTTTTGTCTTGTATATAACTTCAAGATACCCATTTCATCAAAAATAATCAAATGGGAACATCTCCCCCAGTTAGTATTAACTTAAAGCTATGGTCTACGATTTGGAAGCACGGCACTTATTATTAACATCGTTAATATGACTGTTATGGTCCTAC
>JAQLOL010000002.1:8141113-8151309 GCA_029783665.1 Naso thynnoides
GGTAATGCTGCACATGCATTTCTAAGTGTTTCCCAGTGGCTCATCCAATGGATTCCACTGGAATCCAAGTCAATTTAGAAACTTTTAAGACCCATTTGGTGACTTTTTTTCTTACACAGAGCATATCAGCACAAATTAATTATCTTTGGCAGACATTAGCACCTCCGAAGTTTCCCATATGTTTATTTATTCGGGGCAGCCCACCGCAATATCAACATCGCTGGCCGTATATTGATTTTCTATTTTTCAAGCAGCGCATTTTGGAGCTCTCGCTCTCTCGCAAACATGACTTCATTAGAAAGGAGAATCAATGGATATCGTGGCATTGAAATTGTCTCCAAACCAGAGCACATAAAACCATACGCATGAATGAGATACAAGCAGCATCTGCGAGCAGAAGAGCCTGCTTGCTTCCAACTGCATGACTGCAGCCCTGTGGGGTTGTGGGATACTAGCGCACACAACTGTTTCCACGAGCAAACAGTGACACTGTGGCAAAACACTGACCTCTGTCTGACAGAGAGCAAAGAGTCAATAATATTTAATTTACAACATTATCTAAACATGTAAATTATTATTTATCAAGTATTATTTAGCTCAAATTCCTTATTTTCATTTAGCTGTGTTACTATGAAAGTTAGATTAACATGTCAAAAAAAATGAAAGTCAACAACTTTGCTAAATTAGCCAAACATCGAGCAAGTGCTACAACACAAGACACAGAACATAGTAAGGCAGCTAATATTGCCCAGTGGTCCGACAATAATTATTAAGACGCCCTATTATTATGATGATCTATGTGTGTCAAAGTCGTCTTTGCAATTGAGATGGCACAAAATCTGGGTGCAGCATGAGGGGCAAGGCACAAAGGGGATAGATTTAGTCCCTTAATTAATTAATTAACTCTTTAATAGATGTGTTTTGGGCATAAAGAGGAATAAACCACTCAGTGTGTCGTACCTCATCACATTTAAAAGCCAGGCACGCTGGAACAGGGCGCATTGTAATTTAGATGGCAGAGACAATTGGTCACAGGAGGGAGTTTAGTGCACGGGGGTGGGCAAGTGAAAGCACACGAGCAGATCACCTACAGGAGCATCAGTCATTTAACGAAGCTTCCTGTGGTGAGGCAGGCATAGAAGGAGAATACAGACATGGACGTTGAGCTTGAAGATGACAACTTTGTCAGTTGGGAAATAGCTTTAGGCTGAGCAGAAGAAAGGGCTCAAAGTCCAACTCAGCGTCCGTCTCGCAGGCTGATATTTTGTGAAGCTCCTGCCAACAACTGGAAACCAGTCCGGCATTTGTGCCTCTCATTCAGTCACTCACTTTTTTGTATCTCCAGCTCTGTCACGATGTTGTTATGATGAAACGTCAGTCTGACAGTCTGCGGCTTGCTCAGTCATTCCTTTTTGAGCCGTCCTTATAGGCAACGACTAACGTAACTTTCACCTCTACAGCTCTTGAAGAAATATTTATTAAACTAACAGCTTTTGCAGTCTGAAAGTTGCACTCTTACGAACTGCAGTAAGTAGAAAGCTATTTATGGTACAGCTTCAAACATTCTAAAACAAATAATAAACCTATATCCTCAACTTATGTGACACTGCGTATGTTAAACAATGACTACAGACTACTATTAAGTAGGCCTATCATTTATAATAGTTTAAATGATTAATATTGGCTCTCTTCACCAAAATAAATGCAAGCACAGATTGTGTAGGTACTGCAGCCTCTTAAGTCCCTGTTCTTCTTCCTTACACAACAGAAAAAAAGCCTCTCGTATCCGTGCTGGAAAGTCAGTCGGTATTCCTTTACTGAAATTAGGGATAATTCATTTCCAAGAAACATAACTGACATGTTCGAGCACTCTAAGCTTGGCTGCTCCTCTGTGTCTTGCATGGTTAGGAATTTATTATTTCACTCACCAGTAGTCCCTTCATTGCTTGAGATTTAATTAACTAATTGATTTGTTAAAAGCTTGAATACATTGAATAATGAATTAGAGTTAATTGACCAGAGGCTACTGACTGCTCTTCCCGTACTCTATTGTTAGAGTTATTTGCAGGCCAATATTTTAGGATTATTGCTTTCGGTAAAGGACCACAGTCACCTTTCTATTGATCAGTGATTTCCACCAGGCTGCATTTTGCGAGTGTCTGATGTCATTGAACATTGGAAAAAAAACATTCAGATTATTTCATGAGGGAAACACGGGCCTTTTCTTTTACTCCCCTACTTAAAATTTCATAATGCTCATACTTAGCAACAAAACCTTTTTCTTTTGAAAAGAAAGGAAAAAAAACTTACGATTGATGGACGCTGCAGTTGTAGAAGACTAAATCCACACTTGCAAACTTCTTCCCCGTCTCCTTCGACTTTAAATACAACTTTATCACACGTTGGTCACCTGTGAGGAGCAAGAAAACATCACATTAGCACTGTCGTCCTTTCAGCAGTCTTCACATATTTCTATGTGTGTTATCAAATACACTGAATGGAAAATGGATCCCAGGATCATCCTTCAGCATGTATTCTGAAATGTTAACAGCCTCATTTCAGCTGTAGCTTGTCAATTCCTGCACAGCTGACATTTTGGAGCCACAGTGTTTCTTCTAAAAAGTAAGAAGAGCCTGAAGCAGGATCAATAAAACTGGAAGAGAAGTTATTCAACGGAAGAAAGGAGTCAGCTGTCCTTATACGACATGGGGTTTTGTGAGGTAAGTTTGTGAATCAGCATTTTATAATTTTGATACTAAGAAATGGGTGCTGCTAAAGAACAGAGTGACTCTTGTTTCACTCAGTTTTAACTGACAGATTGAACTGAGCAAAACTGTATGTCTGTGCAGCATGAAGATCAACTGTGCGACCAAAAGGCCCAGAACAAAGTAGAATCTTATCTACAAAACAAAATTTTACTGACTGTCCGAAATTACAGTAAACTAACTTTACTATTATTATTATTTTTCAAAAGGGGAAATTTCAAAAACCTGGTAAAACATGTTTAGACAAATAGCTGTGGTAGCACGATTTACTCTGATAGGTAAACTGATAAAATATGCAAAGTAATTACAACATAAATAGTAAGAATACATTGTTTTGTCACTTGTCACTGCAGTGTTCTCACTGCACTCTCACCTTAAAACCAATCACATGACCAGTGTTTACACATTCAGCCACTTAGCTTATGTTAGCTTGAAGGACAAAACATCAAAGAAATTCTGAATCATTTATTTAGCAGTTTGTGTAACTTAACAAAAACTGAGAATTACCATATCCTTATTAGACTGCATTTGCTAGGCTAAGTCATCTAAGTTAGAGCTGGCTAGCTAGCTGGCTAGGTCCTGCTATTGTCGCTGTGTAGATCGCTTACAGAAGTATAAAGCAGCAGCCTTAAGTTTGTTTTGTTTTGTTTTTTTTTGTGTGTGTGTCTTGCTAAGTGTGTACCAAATTTCTTATTGTATGTGTTGTGCTGTTGCACCTATCCTTACAGAGCCTCTCTTTGCTTTCTCCCACAAGATGCCTAAATTGTTTATAACAAACGAATCTGAAAAACTAAGAACTGAATCTTAACTAAGGCAAACAGCTTTAGCGAGCTAACATTTTTGCAGTAACCTAATCCAAAAGTTAGAAAACTAGCTAATGCTAGCATTTATCTGTAGACACTCTCAATCTTTTGTCTTTTTATTTGCGTTCATAATCAGCACAAGTAAATTCAGTGCAAATCATTATTTAAAATCATACTATAGGGTTAGGGTTGCCTCTGTGTCCCTCCAGGGATTATCGCTTTTGGTCAGTAGTGATTATTCAGTTTGATAGCCTTAGAGAGACAGTAGGCATATGATTGGCTGAAAGGTGGGGGAGCAGTGACTACTGACAGTGCAGCTGCCGCTGTAACATTATAAAAGAATTGTTTCAGTACAGCAAGTGACTTTATAAAACTATACTACTTAATAAAACTTGGCATGAAACAGAAAACCATTAAAAAATGCAGAAACCTTTGAACCAGGCATTTTGAATAATGGATACTTAATAATACTAAATGAAATTACTGAACACATTACATAAGAATACATTTAAAAAAAACAGAATAATTGTATTGCGGCCTATTGAAAAAAAATGATAAAAAATGTTAGTTTATATCAATTACTGAGCTAAAATAATTTCTTTTATTACTGTAGGCTATTTCACTAACTGTTGTTCCATTGAAATATTTAATAGTATATATTATACATTTCTATATTTTTACAAAACTAACATTTTCCATCAAACAGAGCTGGAAACATCTACAATTACGAACTTTCAAACAACCTTTTTGCATTGCTTGGATATTGGTTTTTACCCTGATCTCGTGTGATGGGGGCCACCTCTTTTGTAGACGGGGAAAGACAGAAGATCCGTCCACCGTAGATGCGTCCTTCCGTCTCTACATAGTCCTCAAAGGAGCAGTTCACTCCGGCAGACAGGCTGGGCACATTCTGTGACTGAAGTACCAACTGAGAGAAGAAAGGAAAATGTAAACGTAAGTATCAACAAAATCAATATACTTCATTAGTAATGAATTAAGCATATTTCTACTGCCCTAAGCGTAATTTTTTTTTTAAACTTTGATTTTATTCCATGTCTGCCGTGTTCATTTTTGCTGTCAGCCTTTCTTTCTTCCACTGCTTCCTGTCACACAAACAGTGTGACTTATCTAAGAACACATACCCAATTACACAAACACCGTACCTGCACTTCTGACATGGTTACAGAGACGGTGTCGGGTTGGACGGAGAGCCGGACACACTGCTCCACTCTGGTGGTGAAACGCTGAGGCTCCTCTGCTCGCTCACAGCGATCTTTCCTCGAGCATCTGGAGCAGGAGGATATACAACAGTCACATCTCCAGTCAAAAACCTTAATGAGAATCCATTCAGATTTTTTTGGGATATAAAATCCAGATAAATCCTATTCACTGTTGTCCTTCTTAAAATAATACATTTTGTTCACTGGATTTCTGGCAGAGCGTCTATTTATCTGTGGATGTATTGGTGTAAGGGAGAGGATTAGGAAGGTGCATAGGCTATGACCATTTCAAACAGCTAAAGGGCTTAATGTTGTAATTGGAATATCATGGGTTTGTGGTGACACAATAACCAATGATTCAGTGCTTTTCAACAGCACTGTAAGAGACTGAGAGGGTTTGAGGGAGACAAAATCGCAATCTGGTTCTTAAAATCTTCAGAGTTTGGGTTTCCTCATGACAATATGTGCATATTTACAGTCGACAAACAGATGAACCATTAATCAAATCTGATCTGTGATTTACCGAGGTTAAGAGCACTTGCAAGGGTATCTGTCACTACGAGACAAATACCATAGTGCTGCAGGGCAGTCAAACTTAGAGCCCAACGTGAGAAGAGTGAAAAACAAATGGGGCATAGCGGTAGCTTAAGCAAAGCTGTGAAGTCACACTTGCATTAGCTAATTAGCACCAGCTGCTCATTCATGCTTCACCATCAGTGGCTCATTCATCGGCTGTTTTGCTATCAGCACAGGTGAACATGTTGGCATATAAAGCCAGACACGTCACTCTGATGGCACGTTCATGTATGATTCTTTAACAGCTCCCTGAAAGAGCAGAATCATTTCTATCAAGTCTAGAAGTCTAATTTTCTAAGTTTAATTCTTTGACACAAGTATCTCTGACTGAATTAACAGAACAGGTTCATGAAACTCAGTCCACTGGAGTGCTCTCTCTCTGTGTGCATGTGTGTGTGTGTGAGGGTAACTTGTTGTGACATTAGGTTGAATGTTTATCAGAACGAATTAAAAGCAGCACAGGGTAGAAGGCAACTACCATTAGGTTAGGTGAAACAAAAAGATTTGTTCTGATGACTTGTGAATTAGCATTAACTTGTTAATAGCAATCAGCTGTTAAACTGATGTCATTCCAGTCAGATTCCTGGCACGGCTCAGGTCCAACATTTCTCTGTATGAGTTTGGATACCAGTTTTGAAATAGCACATTCCCGTTCCCGCACATTTCCAGGTGTTTTGAAGTTGGGACAGTTACGGACAATGAAAGTCCTCTTCTCTGAACACATATAAATACTTTTGCCTTCAACAAAGTGACAAAGTGAAACACGGGCAGTAAAACTTAATATAAAACAATTAATTAATGAACATACTGTAAAAGGATGATCACAGAGGAGCTAATGGGATAGATAGTTTTAGGGTTGTCATTCAAAAATCTAACTTATGATATAAACAATATGCCTGTGAAGTAACGATGTACATGTTGGCAGAATTCATGTCACGCATGCATTTCTTTTCATCATAAAGAAATGCAGCGTCAAACAGGTTATATATTGTACCATGTTTACAATAGTGGTTACCGTGAAGGTTGGGGGAAAAAAAAAAAAAAGACTAATTGGATTTGATAGAATATCCACAATTCTGTCCGTAAAAGACAGTAGAGCTCTAAAAAGTTTGGCACTCATTTTATTAAACCACTAAAACTACAGTAGGGCTCCAACATCCGCTTTCCACTTACACATTATGCAGCACACACCAGCCACAGTGAGGGTCTCCGGATCCCAGGCAGGCTCCACAGGAGGTGTGCTGCTTACAACTCTCCACAGGTACACGGGTGACCTGGAAATAAAGTACACACAGGATCCTGGTCAGTCTCGCACACAAACTCTATGTGCCTCACCTTTAAACAGCTTACACCACAAAGGTTGGATGTACACAGGATCTACTGGAGACGTCCTGTGCCTGGAACATGAGATTTTAAAAAAAACAAGCCCAGCGTGACTGTTTGAGATAAACAGCTCCAGAGGTGCTGCGTACAGGGCTCTCTGAAGGGGGAGAAGCAATGATTTAAACATATGTAAACAGACATGGGTAAAGATTACACCCTTTGACAAACATTTCTCTGTAATGTACTGTGTACCACAAACAGTTCTCCAGTGGATTAGAAACCACTGATGCGAGCATACAGTTTACTTGAAGAGAAACTAAACAGAATCTAGTAAAAGTAAATAGCTTAAAACAGTATACTGGGGATGGAAACTGAAAACATTCTGTCTGGACAACATCATTTCATCTTAAAACATACTATCCTGGGCCTTCTGATTGCTTGTTATAATAAAGGTATTTCAGATTAACTACATACTCCTGCTGGATTATCTTCTTGTTTTCCATTGGCGTGTATTCGTTATTTTACTTTGCATGTTAAAAAATTTTGAATTACTTTGTCCCTGGCGGTGTTAAAACTTGAACACAAATGCATTCATCTCACTTGTAAGAGAATAGAAATGAAGAAAAGTGGTCACAGAGCCAACACTTAAGAAGAAAACAGCCAATTTTACATTTTTTGATAGATTGGGAGATTTTTCAACTTTTCACCTCCAGGATTAACAAATTTTAACGTGTTCAATACTTTGATGTACCACATAGGCTATGTCAAAACTAATGACATCCCCATCAGCCTCTGCTGTACTTTGGTTTAGTGATCTTTAACAAACCTTAGCATGCTGACAATAAGATGATGAACATGGTAATAATTATATCTGCTGAACATCAGTATGTAGCCATGTTATAGTGACCACATTAATAAGTATTTAGCATAAAGTCTAAGGAATTCCACGGGTTGTTTGTGTTCCAGAACGGCTCTACTGCGGTTGTTGCTCTGTGCTTCGCAGTCCGTCAACACCTACCAGCAGCAGTCAGGCTGCGTTTCAGAGCCCAGCATGGCCAGACAGCTGGAGTCATGAGACGATGAGATTTGGTTGTAATTAAGAAAGTGCGACCGCGGTCTCTGAAGACCTGATCTGTTGACTTTAGGCCTGGCTTCGCACAAACTGACATTTTGTTTGTGAAGTTAAGTGAAATATGATCTGGCATTAGCACACAGTCTTTCACCCTGAAATTAATGTTAATGTTTTATCTGTGTCCGACTTCCTGTTCCACTCAGTCTGCTCTTTGCTAAAGCCTTGTGAATCTGCTGTGGAGGGCTCTGGATTACCAGAGCTGCGATGGAGTACAAACGCACCACAGCCGCAGCCACTGGAATTACACACATTGACTACTGTTGAAACATATCAGCTTCACTGCCGTGTCAGAGGGGAGACGGACAACAAACGCATCTGGTGGAATTTAGGGGTGAGAACAGCCTCATATGGCAGCTAGCATGGCTAATGACTTGTTAATTAAAAGAATTGGAATAGAGTTTAAAGCATGGAAGGCGTGTCCAATAAAGGAGGTTCTTATGGAGGTTTTTATTATGGATATATTATATTATTTTATGGAGGTTTGATTAAAAAGTAGGCTCTTTATTTATTTTCTGGACCTTTTATGCAACAGTGCACCTGTTTTTTCAGGCCATATTGCCTTGGCTTTATTACGCATTCCAACTTGTGAAATTCCATCAAACCTTAGATTTAAATCTAAACAAATGAGAATATTTCTCTTATACAACCTTAATGTTTTTAAAAACCACAAGGTCGGAAATACATCCATTCAAATAGAAACTGTAGCACATTTTTGACCTCCATTAACTTCTTTTTTTAACACTTGAATCTTACACGTGGCAGACAGATTTCTGCACAAGCCCATTAGAACACAAAAGGGCCAAGTTTGCTTACTGCCTGGAAATTCATTGCAAAGAATATGCTATTGTACTTAACATCATTGAGATAAACATCAAGGATTACTCCTTTTGTCCGCTAAATCTCTACCGGCTGCCATCTGTGTGTCTGCATGAGTAAGATAAGATGAGACTTTAATGATCTCTTTAGGGAAATCGGAGAACTTTGGTATTAAGAAGGACATCAAACAATGCTGTCCAAATTTACCTGCCTCATAAAATGCAACCAAATAAGTACCCAGACATCAGGGGAGAGAATGAGACTGAGAGGAATTATCATAGAAAAAGTCCATTTCCAGGGATAGTTTTCTTTGCAGTCATCATTTAACAGACAAGTTTTCTGCTGCTGCCTGCATCTTCAGCATCCACCATCTGTCTGCACGATTATGGGGAAGAGTTACTTTGAATTTCAACCAGGTTGTAGAAGACTCCAAAGTAGAGGAATTATCCTCTAAGAAGTTATTTTGAAATGCTTTAATCACACCTGTGCACACTCAGGTCTTCTCTGTTGTCTCTTAAATCTCTACAATCACCAGTGTATCTGCATCCATGTGTTTTATCTCAGCTTGCTGGATGCAGTTTGCTGGTGACAGACGGACTGGCAGACAGGAAACTGCCTGAGGCAAACACACGCAGGCACACACTCCACTGAGAAAGTTGCTCTGTGGACCAAATTGAGAGTTTGAGACAAGTTTTCTGGGGCAGTTTTTAAATACTTAAACAATTGACCACCCAAGACATGCTCACATGCACATGTACACGCACGCACACACACCTCCAGCTGCCTCAGACAGGTAAAGTACGACATCAACAACAGTGCAAAGGCAGGGGGCACACCAGGTGAGCTGAAAGGTGGTGAGGGTGAATTCTGATGGCAGCTGCAGGCGCAGCAGTGGAGAAACCTTCAAAGAGGAAATTTTACCTTTATGCACCATCTTTTAACTTCTCTACCTTCAAACAGTAAAACGGGTTCTTTTCATGTCTTTTACCCGAACAACTGCTGCATGATTAACCGGACACGAATGCATATGGTGGTTTTCATGTCACTGCACTTCAAATGTGTCCATTCTTCGTCCCATTCTTTTTTCACATTCCTCTAGTTTGAACTGGACATCACAGCTATTTAAATTTGAACATTCCCGTTCTCTCTGTTGCTCCGGTAGGACCTGCTGCAGCCGTGACTCGTGTACGCAAAATAGTGTCTGACTCTGTTAACATTCAAGACAGCGTTTTGTACTTAATGTGGCGTGTGGGAAGACAGCTTGGTTGGTTTGTTCGGGTGCCAGCCAAGTTGCTCTTTTGACATATAAGATCCTAGAAACACAAAATTGAATTCAGTATTGATTTCTGTGCACAGCAGCAAATCAGAAAATCTTTGAAACAATAAACACTGATAGAACACAACATTTGCAAGCCAAAAAATCTTATTGAGACATAATAGAATGTGCAAATGTAACAGCATATGTGCTGCAATTGAAGTCTTCAGAGTCTGATGCAAGAAGCCCAAAAATCTAATGAAAATGTGTTCTTTTTTTTTTTTTTTTTTTACCCCAGATTTATAT
>JAQLOL010000002.1:8151409-8164992 GCA_029783665.1 Naso thynnoides
GCAAGAAGCCCAAAAATCTAATGAAAATGTTTTCTTTTTTTTTTTTTTTTTTTACCTCAGATTTATATGTCTCAACAACTTTTATTGCTGATAAATTTTATACAAACATGCATGATCATTAGAAGATGAATCTGAATGACTTTGCTAAGCCCCTAGATTTTCCTCTAGCCTTGCTATATGGTTAGCATGTTGTTTCTAGACAACTTTCTCATGGTTAGTCATGAAATTAGGTACATTTTTGTTTTCCAGAAGTGGGAAATAAATGTGACTTAATCTATCTCTCTGTCTCTCTTTCTCTCTCTCTCTCTCTCTCTCTCTCTCTCTCTCTCTCTCTCTCTCTCTGAATCATCTATCTAATCATCGCACTTCATCCATTGAAACAGCTCATCACCTTCAGTTGCATTTGTAATAAAATATTTTATATAAAATTAAGTGCTAATTTGCAAAGTTTTGCATGCTAACACAAAAAAACCTAAAAACTAACATGAGGCATACTTACTTGCTAAACATCGGTATATTGGAATTGTCTCTAAATTACCATTTAGCTCATAGCATAAAAGTGCATAAGTAAAGTCAGATCACTGAGCATGAATGTAGACTTTTAGTTCCCATGTCCACGTACTTTGTTTGTTTGGTTGGTTGTTTGATTTTCTGGTAGAAAAGCAATGTTGCTTGTGTAGGAGAAAAAAAAACAAAACAAAAAATGCTTTATGTGGGTTTGTTTCCATGACAACAATATCTTGACTTTGACTTCCCCCAAATGTATGATAGACAACTGACCCTTCTTTTAAATTATTTTTATCTAACAAGCTTATTTATTTTTAAGGATGTATTTGTGACATTTATGTTCAGAAGAATTATTTTTTTAAAAAATGCATCCACAGAGTTTTTAGAAAGTCGTAGAATGTTCCCAAAAATATTGGGGAAAAGGTGGAAATGTGTCCAGTGGAAGTGAGTTGCAAAGGCTTTGTTACCAAGTCTACCACAAGGCTCCTGAGGGAAGCGGGAGTCATAAGACAGACCCACAGGAAGGCAGTTAGAGCCCTTGCCAGTGCTGCAGAAAGGAGTAGTCACTGGCCTTGGCTGAAAAGAAGAGATCTCATATGGACTCCTAAGTGATCATCTAGGAGCCAACAATAGTCAGACAGCAGTGGACCCTTCTCGACAGTGGTGCCTGATAAACGAAAGACTTCTGTGACCCCACCCTCTCCTTTCGGTCCCACATCAAATTCATCACCAAATCCGCTTTCCACCACCTCAAAAACATTTCCCGTCTCCGTCCCTTGCTGTCAGACTCTGTAGCACAGACGCTCATCCATGCGTTCATTACATCCCGGCTGGACTACTGTAATGGAGTCCTGTCTGGGGTTCCTAGTAAAGTCCTGGACAGGCTCCAGTACGTGCAGAACTCAGCTGCTAGGGTTCTCACTCACACCAAACCTTGGCAGCACCTTACCCCCACCCTCATCCACCTCCACTGGTTCCCGGTCAAGTTCTGCATTCACTACAAACTCCTCCTATCCACCTACAAGTCTCTTCATGCACTCGCCCCCCAACACCTGGTTGATCTCCTCCACCAACACACTCCATCCCGGAACTTGCAGTGGTCTGATGCTGGTCTCCTCTCCATCCCTTGTACCAGACTCAAACCTTCGGGGACAGAGCCTTCAGTGTGGCTGCCCCCACCCTCTGGAACTCGCTCCCCGCCCAAATCCGTAACTCCCCGACTCTGGACAGTTTCAAGTCACACCTCAAAACCCACTTTTTCTGCTTGGCTTTTCCGGTTTAAGTGTTTAGCTTAGGTCCCTTCCTTCCTGTTTGTTTTTTTTTTGTTGTTGTTGGTTTTTGTTTGTTGTCTACCTTTGTAAAGCGACCTTAGCGTCCATGAAAGGTGCTATATAAATCTAAGTTATTATTATTATTATTAAAGAAGTAATGAAGAAAAGAAGGATCCAAAGTCTTTTATTTCACTGAGGTGGGGGAAAACAGGGTACACCTTGTGGATTAGTGGTTGAAATGCAGTCCCATTTCCGACATCTTATTCCATGGACACACCTCATCTCTCTCCTTCTCTGCCTCAAAACTGTTCCTTCTTTTCCCAGTCAGTCCATGATTTACAGTCCACTAAACAGGACTGAGGCATAAACAGATACCTGGACATGACTGACTCTATGACTGGGGGCTTTATATGGTGGTCACCTCCATGACTGGGGGCTTTATATGGTGGTCACCTCCAAGTACAACCCCACTCAGGTAAGTATATTTCTGAATCTTCAAGGACTATAACACCCAGATCTACTAATGAGCCTTAACCTGCCCAAGATGGCCAAGGCTGGCGAGCCAATAGCATTTATAGCTATGTTGGTATTGGTGGTATCGCCGTGTCTTCTGTGATCAAGATTTTCTGTTCTGATGGTCTGAACTTATTTATAGGACCTTTAAACATATAATAACGAGTTGCATTTGTAACCTGTTGTATTGGGTAAGGTTGGGGTCAATATTAATCAATACCAAAAACATAAAAGCATTGTATTATCCAACCTACAAAAAGGAAAGGAAAACTATTTTTTTTATCTCAACAAAGTAAACAGTATTTCTTTGAATTTTGTATTTTTTTTGTATATACAAACTTTGGCAGAAGGAATTCATCAAATTCAAAACAACATAGCAGCACAAACCTTTCACTAGCCTAGGACCTCTATCATGTTGGCAAAAAAGGGATTTGTTCCTACAACAATGGTGTTGTACTCCAGAAACAAATCACACAAAATATGAAGTGCTACATCATGTTTCTTTAAGTGTAAAGAAAATTCATTTTGATTCTTTTTCCTTTTGTGTAAGTGATATACAGTATGATGGTATTTCAAAAGTTGCATCTCCAGCTTTAATAACAACACATCTCTGAAGTAGATGCCACCAATCCCTTCATTTCATCCTTAGACTGTACAGCTTCTCCTTCCGTGTCACTCTACTGTACAGTTGGACACAAGAGCTTATGGCAGATTCATAGCATGATAATAGTAACCTGTGTCTGTTGATAACTATAGTAATGCTACCATTACCAGGCACAGGCCTCTTAGAGGACACCAAATAGCAGCAAATTGCAGTCATTACTTGCGCCTGGACAAATACCATGCTAGTAATACAGCCTATCTGATAGAGGGAGAAGAAAACAAAAAACATGTCGCACTCAAGCACAACAGCCAGGCAAAGAAGTTTATTCAATGGAGCTCTGTGGTAGTGGGGCGGATGATGTATGCCAATGGAACAGTTCAATTATTGAGTTTTAGAAAACAGATAATGGGATGGGAAACTGGAGATGCTCGGCCAAAGACTCTTTGTCTTACTGAGGCAGCTCGGGGAGCATGTGTGTGTGACAGTAAGTAAGTGAGAGCCACCTATTTATATTACATATGGCATTTTCATCCCTGGCCTATTTGCTGCTGCACAGAGAAACACATTCATCTGTGGACAGTGGGGGGAGGCAGGGAGAGGGGAAGGTGGGAAGAATTAGTAGATGGGGTAGAGGCTGATGAAAAATAATGAGATCACAGTGGGGAAATGTCCATTTTAACCATTTATCTTAGTCTCTAAACTGATCACGGACAGCACATATGACAAAAAAGGAATACATGTAGTGAGATTCAGATTGCATTTTTTTTTTACATGTTTCTGGAGTGGGGGGGGGGAAGGGGGAGCAGGGAAGCTGATGATGGGGAGTATTACAAATAAATAACAGCTACAAATGAGCCTCTCTCTCAACTGGGTCATGATAGAGAGGCTCTTAATTTGCTGAGTGGCAGAAAAGAGGAAGGGGGGTTAAGGATGGAGGAAGGGGGTCGGGGGATGAGTGATGCAGGGAAGGATGGATGAGAAAGACACACAAATGTAATTGCGACTGATGTTTCATTCCACACATGGGGCCCGTGCAGCCGCAGCTATAGGCCCATCTGTAATTGTCCCATCTGTATAATATGAAGGAAAATATAAGGCGCAATCACAGCACAAAAGTCTGATTGATGACTTATTCTGCCAGCCAGACAGAATTTAAGACGGCCAAACAAACACACGTTACCAGCAAAAAAGTGCATGCAGATATGCAATGTGCTATGCACATTATGATGTAAATCGTTCGAACATAACGACGGTCTGCACATGTGAGTTAATAAACTACATGAACTTGAACATGTGGATGTGAAATACAATTCTGTTAAAAGAAGAGTGCTCGCCACCTCGCAAGACCTGCAGTATGGATACACACGCACAGGTATCTAAAGAATAATAGCTGAAACAACTGGAAAAAAAGTGTTCCAGAGACCTTCTTTTTTATTTTCTTTTTTATTTCATTTATTTATTTATTTGTCTGTTGAATTTCTTTCCTTCTTTTTTCTCTCTCTGCCCCTTTGTCTCTCTGTTATGCTTTCATCTGTCATGAATTTGGCTGGACACACCGAAAAAACACAGCAAATGAGGCCATAGATCACAAGTAGACGCCGACAGATGCAAGCTTGGAGGAAACAGACAGAGATGAAAAACTGAGAAAAATACAGAGCCAGTTAAAGAAAGGATCTCTCCATCATTATCCTTTAACAGTACAGTTTTGTTTCCGTGAGCTCTCTTATCACTAGCAGGTCAGAGCCCAACAATGACAATAGGAAACATTTCATATCCAAAGGCTGTGTGGAGACACAACACACCTGCATATGGTCCAAAAAATCTGCAGTCATCCTCCTCAACGAGTTTTTCTTTATCATCTTTTGCCTTCATGTGACTCCTGCACATGACAGATCATTGAGGGGAGGTAAATTAAACTGTGTCCCTAATGTACAGTCAGGTCAGGCTCTGATTACAGTGGACAACCTACAGTTTACAACCGAGCGTGACTTGATGTAAACAAACAGCCTTAATGTTAGTGACAACTAAAAAGCAGTGTTTCCTTTCCGTTCAAAAAGAAAACCTTTGAGTCAAATTTACCAACATACAACCTTTATTTTCTGATTCACTGACATTAAAGGAACAGCTTTGGGCAAATCTGCTCATTTATCTTCTTGCAAATACATTGCCATGTTACAGTGTGTTATGTGCCAGACTATTTCTCGGCCAGAAGCAGTGACTTCTTGAATTGAATTGAGTCTGTATGCTAAGACAAGCTAAGCTAACTGCTGGCTGCTCTTACACGTAGGCTACAAGGGAGAGATGTAACTATCACCATAGTGTTAAAAATGTTCCGATACATTGACATTAAAAACTGTCCTTGTTCATGGCAACAGGCTCCAAAATCTGCACATGCATTCAGATATACAGATTTATAAATAAAAGTTCAAAGATCATTTAGACAACAAGCCCAGTCCATCTTAAACAACATCTCTATTAATTTTTTACTTCTGTATTATGACGTCCTATACACAGGTAGGATAAATGCAGGTAGGACAAAACATTGGGAGGAATTTGATTGGACCATTGAAAAGTGGGACATATCATGACAAATATGGAGGATTACTGTGATGGAGGCTAACATTAGCCTAACTTTAGCCTGTAGTCGGAGGTGCCAGCTTTTACGCATTGAGCATGTCAAACACGCATTTGCCCCACCCACTCACCCTCACACCACTACCCCTATTTTTTACACAGTGAAATCGAGGCATTAAAAATTTAAAATAAATTAGGGACTCGTGAACTGCATTAGCAGCAGCAACATCTCTGGACTTCCTCCAGAATTTTTTGGAATAAAAGTTCTGGAGGCAGTTCTGCTTTTATTTTGAAAGTACGTCCCTAAGCTGCAAGAGAACATGTAGGAGCAACGTGGGAGGACTTGAAATTTGAATTCCATTAACAGTTTAGGACAGGGGGTAAGTATAGGCCTACTATTAGTCAAAACTACTCCAGGAAAGATTACTTAAAATTTTTATTTTTTTCATTTAACAGGGAGAAAATGTCATTTCATTCATTTTGATATAACAATACAAAGAAACCATTTTTTCCCCCTCACTAAAAAAGTTAACAATATCCCAGGAGTGTGATCTAAAAGGATTGAAAAGACATAAAGCATTCCAAGTGGACTTTAACTTTCTATCTTTATGACTCATACACACACGGTCACACACATAAATGGTTGCATTTACTCAATGTGGCTCTTTCACAGCGCGAGCTGTCTTTTTGACCCTATAACAAATCACATTCTGATCGACCGATCACTCATCTTTCTGCCTTGACATACTGCTGACAGCTCATGTGTGTGTCTGATGTGAGTGTGTGTGTAAGTACGGCAGGTTTTTAGCAGATATCACGCCATCCAAGAATATCTCAAGGCAATGCTATTTTTATAACAGTATTTTAAACCTTTTTTTTTTTTTAAAGTTATTTGTTTTAGTTTAAGAGCACTCTGTCAGCATGTGATTCATATATAAGCAACAAAATTAAGTATTACTTTTAAGAAGTCATCAGGAGTTACTCTAGTTTTTTAGTTAATTTAACTTTTCCATACTAGGTTATATAGTAATACATTTTAAATGTCTTTGACATAACAATAAAAATAAAAGTACCATATGTATAACAGGTTTGCAGTTGCCTGACCTGCATGCACTTTGTGCTGAGGCAGCGTGGTTTCGCATATTAAATTGACGACCACCTTGAGGAAACTCAATTTATGTCTAGCTCTCGAAGCATCACAAGAAAACCCCACAACACATTCAATGAGCTCGGCACAGACTGTTAATGATCACAGGAGCAACTGGTTTCAACACTTTGGACAGCACTTTTCTCCTTTTGTCAACTTTAACAGCTTTTCTCTGCTTAAGAAAAAGCCGGACACAGCACTTTTTTTCTCCCCGTGTGGCTGTTTACATCTGCTTGGAAGCCATCACTCCTTTTGGACTGTGCAAAAAAAGCAAGCTTTGTTTATTAATGCCACTTGTACCTCTGTGGTCAGTAAAAGTCAAGCATTAAATGAGCTTCAGACAGCAGCAGCCCTGAAGGACTCTGATGCCTTCTTCAGAGACTTCAGAAATAATATTCACAGTTGTCTCCTGCTGGAAACACTGTCTTTGAGCAATAATCTTAACCATCTCGTCAATAATTTCAACTTGCCCACACAAAACAGCTGCAAAGACATGCCGTAAAACTCAGCTCAAAAATTAACTGACAGGGCCAAGGGCACTTCCAGTAGATTTCTGCATCCTCTGCTCATTATTCTCCCTGTCCCTGTCTTCACTAACATTTTTAGCGACTTAAAAGTTGGACAAACACCAAAGGAGCTGCTTAAAAAAGGAGCGCACAGCAGTCTTTTCTCCATGACCTCCAAGTGCAGTAAATGCTGAGTGAATTGAATATGAACCCTCTCAGATGTGGTGCCAAGGGTAGGGTTTCTCCAACGTGCAGTAAAATACGGCTAAGTACATTTCTGTACTGTAGCTAAATCGATACACGGAGGTGCATCATCAGACCATTATGCCACTGTCTGAGGGGCCTCGAGGAGGCAGAGGCAGAGGCACATGCTGCCAACAGGTCACCTTACGAAGCTGTTTTACAAGCAAAGAGGCTTGACCTTGCACTGTGAGTTCAGTCGTGGAAATGTGGGGCTGATGTTACGGCAGAAAAAAGATCAAAAAGATCAAAGACTTACAGACATACTGCACATCAATACGACTAGCAGATTAGAAATCTCATGAATAATCAACAAAAAAATGCAAGTCCTTAGGCTCTATTCGTCTGAAATAAAAGCATAACTCATTATGATGGGAAATAGGTGAGGAGAAAGCTTCCCCTCATAGCTGCACAGTAGAAGCAGGACAGGTAATTATATGATAAGTGAGTAATTTGGTACAAAGGTACAGCAGAAATCAATAGATTATAAACTGTAATCCACTTAGTCTTTTACTTTAAAGCAATTAGGTGATGTCACCCGTAAGGACATGCAGGACACGAGAAATATTTCTGCCTTAGTGACATCCACAACAGAGGCTGATGACAGGATGAGAAATCTCTCATACGCTGCTGTTTTTATTAGATCGGGACAATTTGACCGTGTAACGAGGAAAAAACGGCAGTGATGAAACAGATTTAGTGCCATTGTTCATTTTTATGAGCACAAAGATGAGGTGATATAACTGAACAGAAAGAGACGGAGCAAAAACTAGAGTCAAAGATACGCAGAGTGAAAGAACATTGAGAGCCCGTGTGAATGCGTGCGTGCGTGCGTGCGTGCGCGCGTGTGTGTGTGTGTGAAGACGAGACACAAAGAGAGCCGTGTATAAATCCATCGCTCGCTAATCGAAAACTCTCCTCTCACGGTGAAACCGACAGTTTTATGCTTTCACACTATTTGTGTGTGTGCTCATGAGTCAGTGCTGCTATACAGATACGCAGTCTATATGCTGCAGTCCAATCCACCACTATTAATTATGTGTGTGAGTGAATACGGGAAAAGGTAAATTGCTCTGTCAAGCCGGCGAATGGGCTTTTTGATGTTTGAGGTCTCATCACTTGGCATTTCTATTATTCAACAAGGAGGGGAGAATGAGGGGAGGAAGAGGAGGAGGAGAGAAGAAGAGGACAGACGGGGCGAAGGTATATCTCACTTCTGAAGGTGATCATCAAAGAGAGTGTGTACATAAAAGGATTTCAAGCCGCATGGTGAGAAGGGTCCCAATCCAGACCTCACAGAGGACCCCGTGTCCATGCATCACTTCCTTCCGCAGACATTGTTTTGGCTTTGTGGTTCAGAACTTTACTGTTTCGGTTCAAACAAGCAAAAAAGCCCGGCTAAACCCGCTGTATGCTGAGAACCCGACAGTGGCCGCAAGTGTTGGGAATTACAGCTCTTTGAGGGGAGCCGGATCTTGTGGCTGCGTCCCTTTCGAAGGGCCGTTCAATACAACAGATGCTCGTTCTTAAATAATTGCAAATAAATAAAGTGGCTCACTCGACCACTGCTCTCTCTCTCTTTCTCTCTCTCCAGTAGTGGAGGAGGGGGGACGGGCTACTGAATGTGTGTGCCATCCTGAACCTTGACAACATCAGTCATGCCTGACTGATAGTCTCTGCTCATGGGAAGGAGAGTGAGTGGGTGGATAAGGACAGATGAAAACTGGTCAGAGCATGATAGCAAAATGAAAAGAATAGTTCCCAAGTGCGATTCAGATCCCTTCGTCCTTCCTACAGAGCCATTCATTAGATTCAGATCAGTCACAAACATCACAACAACAGTGACTGCAGCTGACTTTGTAAACAGTCAGATCGCATAAGGAACTTGTGGACAAAAAAAAGAGTTAAACTGAGATTTAACATTTATACTTTGAGATATCAGCTTTTTTTTGTCTTGTCTTGTCTGTTAAAACAGAATAAATCTCATCACATAAAGTGTGAGAAAAAGCTTATATAGAGTATGCTGCCTTGAAAAATTAATTAACGCTTATTAACACTTGCACTCTGTTCAAAATAATTATATCAAAAACAACAAGAAGAAGAATGTTTTGTTTTATAAATACTGTTCGCTCTGTCTCTTTTCATGATAAGATCATCACAGACAAGTTGACAAACAAATTGACAGTGATATACAGCAGCCTAATCTCTATTAGTAACCATATAACATGGACAGTTATAAGTTTAATGGCTGCCATTTTTAAAACTGGACCCTATTTTTTGGCCTGTGTTATTCTTTAAATGACTGGTATGTACCAGCCATTTTAATTTTTTTCTACTGGACCCCCCTCAGTGGGTAGTTGGGTGCACTCACAGGCTAGAATTGTGTCTAACAACATTTTCAAACGTATCTTTACCAAGACAGGCTTTATTTGTTAAAGAATAATATCATTTTAGTTCTACCACAATTACTCAGTCAAAGTCTCACTCAAGGAAAACTCAAGCAACCGGGATTTCTGTGTAAACCACATGATTCACTCTAAAACAAAACGGTCAGTCTCTGTATAGATCTATTTAATAATGTTGTCAGAGACTAAGAATAACTGCAGCCTGTGAGTGGCAAAAAAGCAGTTTTATTGGACTACAGCTTTTCCTTTAGATACATTTTTTGGGCTTGAAAACAGCAGAATTTTATATACCCCTGGGCTTGGCCAGCGACCTTACACTACGATGCATTATCTCCAGTCCAGACAGCCTCTGGCCAGGAGGATGCTCCTCATCAGTAAGCCAGGGAGGCTCTGCACACACTCTCGTCCTGTACCGTCTGGTGGAGGTTCACATGCAGCAGCAGAGGGACACTCCTTATTTTATTCTAAGCTGTCTGGAGCCGCTACTGGAAGAGCAGTTACTCCACAAGCTCACTCCATCTGAGAGAGACAGAAGTGAGGACCCCTAAGAATATTGAAAAGAAGAAGCAGGAAGACTCGCAGAAAGGAGCAGACCATATCCTGCAAACCAATTATATTTTCCCACCTCCTCCGCTTTCACCAACTCTCTCTCCTTTTCCTTTTCACTCTCTGACTGGACTGTGAATTTGGTCAATGCTGAAGCTCTGGAAGTGAAAGAACATTTCTGGCTTACAAAGAGATGGTCATTCCATCCATCTCCTTTGCCAGTTACAGGGTTTAAAGCAAGACATTTTCTCTAAATCAGCTGTTGCTGTGTGTGAATACTGTGGAGCTCCAACAACACAACTGCATGCACCGCAGGATTATGTTATGAACACAGACTCGACGTCGTTACGTTTTCCAACATTTCTGGGACTTCCACAACTGATGCTGCAAAAGGATGATTATTGATTATTGATCAGCCATAGTTAATGACAGAAAATGACAAGACCTCCTTTCTCCTGACACTACTCGATAACGCTGACTGTGACACGGAGCTTTGCGACATAATTTAACAGGCTTTAGATGATTTTATGACCCAGACCTGATGTTGTGAAGTTTCTCAACCTGTGTAGGACCTCCACAACTGATACAGTGCAGAAATGATGAGTAATTAAGGACAGAAAGTGGCCACAGCATCACCACAGATCATTGCAAAGTCAAAGCATGGTGCTTTCTGCGAGGCTTCTCTCCAGACACTAGACATCCCTGCAGTCGCAGCACTACCCTTCACAGACATGTATTGGACATATCAGTGCTCATCAAAAATAAAACACTTGCTTTAATATTAGAAGAAGTCCTTTTGGTGGCAGTAGCGCCATCTTTAATGCGGATGACAGGAGTTAAAAGGTAAAATCTGGTGGTTCCAACAGCAGCTATTGGAAACAGGACCAATGTTGAGATGATCCTTCTTGTTGACATTTAGAATAAGTCTTTGCATCTTTTGTACATATTGTTCAAAAGCTTTCTTAAGCTCTCATTTCTCTGATCCCCCAAGAGATCTTTGGTCAAGAATTCTGGCCTTCTTACCGCTGTTTTCGTAATCTGATTATACTATTTCTGCATTGTTAGTTAAAAATTCAACCCTGTCTGCAGTGTTGTGGAAGTAAGAACTCACACATTTGAATGTTTCTAATCATGTTAATGGTGCACCTGAACTCTACTATAAATCCTACAAATTCTTTTGGAATAAATCATATTCTAAATAAATCTTACTTTGCATTTACACATGTTTTAGTGTGTATCCAAAATCTGTGTCGGTGGATGATCTCCCTCTGCTTGAATTTATATTAGTGCACTTCCCTATATAGTACATTTCAGCTTTCTGGACTGCTATGATCGAAGGACCTAATTTTCCCTGTCACATCAAAGCAGACGACGCGCTTTGGTATCAATTACACTCCACTTTACTGCGCTTACTCAGACACATGGAAGTCAATTATGTCTAATTGCGGGTAAATTACACAGCATTCACATGGCAGTTACAGGCTATGTACAAAGGAAGTCTAGTTGAAGGTTATCACATCACAGTCATTAACTGCTATGAGATAAGAGAGTCATGCAGGTACATGAAGGAGAGGAGGCCGCAGATGAACTCTGCAAACTGCAGCATCAAACTGTTATGAATGAAGTAATTTCCAGATAACAACGCCTTCATACAAGGGCTGCAGCATTATATTGTACGTGTTACTGTTATGAGGTTACTGTGGTAAGTGAGAATCAGACAAAGTAATTGAAAATAATTAAAAAGCTACATAATAATACTGCAGATTAATCTGTATTGTCAAGAAAAAAAAGAGTCAGTAGTGCTTAATGACTCCATCTATAATGCATTATGAATATACTTAGAATGTGCTATAATGCACATACAGTGCTGTATAATCATAGCTATAAACAAGGTTAGGGTTAACCTGAACCATAACCACTCATAATGCATTGTACGAGTGTTCATAATGTGTTAAATATGTTCATAACGTGCTATAATGCATAAAATAGACAGACCTCATAGAAAGTGTTATCAAAGAATTTTTACTTGTAATGATACCTACGATTTTCTATTTCTTTTAGTTTACAACATAAAGAGTCTACTTCAAGCCTGATCGAACGAAAAAAAAAAAAAGGGAAAAAAAACCCTCCACAAAAATGCTCAAGGAAATTCATCTGCGAGTGTTTGCAAAATATTTACTCGCAGAGCTAGTCAGTGAGCAACTAGCTGGCAAGCTAACTTCTAACATGATGTCCAGATGGAACCGTGTAAGCACTCATCTGTCATGTTCAGCAAACTTTTGTCTATTTATTCTGCTTAATACTTTGCCACTTTTTATAGAAACATTGTAGCAGCAGGTAAACACTGAAAGTTGTTGACTAAGATTAGTATAACTGCAAAGCAACTAGCTGCACAGTGCCAACAATGCTAACACTGCAGACTCTACAGCCTTAATCTACACATGCCTAGAGCCTCCTACAGACTGTGTGATTTTAGCAATCTTGTAAGTTCATTGCATGCTACACTGTGCGACATGGATCTCATAAACTTGGGTACCACATCAAGTTTAATGTGCAGACTGTACGATGACAACGCCTGACAATCGCAGGCTACGACGTACGTCTATGGGCAAGAATGGAAAACGTCATCATCATGCACTGCATCAGCATGCTTCATCCCTCTACGCTGCCAGTGCCGTGATAGGAGATCAACATTTATAATGAAGCTAAGCAAGAATCGAGCAGTTCAATAGTGGCATATATGTACAAAAAAAATAAATAAATAAATAAAATACGAAGAAGAGAAGGAGAAGGGGAATGTGGATTAGAAAGAAAGCTGAAGGTACGTGTTTCTTAGCATCTACTAGGTCGTGTCATTTCTGGCTGTATTTCTATTGGTTGGTAAGTGGACGTAGGTCATAGCAGCAGTCCCACTGTGAGATGCAGTGAGATGGTTTCCTAAATTTCTGACACTGTCGGAAGATTACCTCAGGTTATCTTTGGTTGCAAGACAGTGACAGCTGTCTGTGAACCTCTCTCACTGTGCGACACAGGGCCACCGTCTTAGAGCCACGACCAAAGATAGCGCCACATTTGGTCATCTTTTGTCTGGGACAGCCCAAAATTGCACAGTGTATACCGGGCTTAACATTGTTCAAGCAGCTCGACAACAGAAAGACTTTGATTGGTTGTTCCATTGGAATAGATACCAAAATTTGATGTTGCTCTGTAGGGCTGCACAATTAATCAAAATTGAATCAAATTAACAACATAGCCTACTGCAATTTTTAC
>JAQLOL010000002.1:8165092-8179551 GCA_029783665.1 Naso thynnoides
TGGCTTAACATTGTTCGAGCAGCTCGACAACAGAAAGACTTTGATTGGCTGTTCCATTGGAATAGATACCAAAATTTGATGTTGCTCTGTAGGGCTGCACAAATAATCAAAATTGAATCAAATTAACAACATAGCCTACTGCAATTTTTACATTGCAGGGCGTGCAAAATTTGTTAAAAGAAATGGTGTGTGACAAAATGCCATTTTAATTCAAATATTGTGCTGCTACAGAGTTGTACTGGCCTACACACTATATTCTACAAACTTAAGAAAACATTTTAGTATGGTCCAGATCTCTGCAAAAATCACACCATAATAATTTAAATACGTTTATACATGACGATTAATAATGTAAACATGGTCTTTTTGCAATCACAATATCAGTCCGAACAATCGCAATTAGGTATTTTTTGTTAAGGTTGTGCAGCCCTCGGTCTCAGTTCAAGCATGATCGGTGCATTCAAGGACAACCCATGAAGCATACTGACCTAACCTTAGCCTTCTCCTGACTTAACACTGACATTCTCCTTAACATGAGATACTCAGTGATATGAAAAATCCTTGATATGATTGAGTCTCACTGTCAAAGCGTCAGACACGGCAGCTCTGTTGTACTGCCAACACCTATCACGTAACGGGCTACAAACCACGCCTCTTTAGTGGAGTGGGTCATAAGCTGACAGGAGGTTTAACAATAGCTGATGATGTACAGAGCTAAAAAGCTTTAATGGTTTCTGCCATTTTGTGCTTAGTTGATTTAGCGCTTCAATGTTGCACTTTAAGATGTGTTTAGCACTTTAAATTGAAAAAGTTAATTTCCCCAGAGAACAAACAGAAATCACCAGTTGCATTATCATCTTAAAAGGCAGTTGTGTTGTTCTTGTGAAAATAAAAATGTTACACTGTAAAAATAAATCTTTCTTCACCAATTATAGCATGTATGCTGTATCCCTGGTGCACTGGTGATATGGGGCTTTACCCTATACACATGACACATTTTAATATTCATGATATTAATTTGCACTGTGCAAGTGTTCTTTCCCTTGAATTGCATATGTGATCGTGCTCTGTATGTGGTGCTGTTTCCATGTAATTAGCCTGATTGCTCACTCCCCCTGTGTATGTTTTTAAGTCACATTTCCTCATGAGTGTGTTATGATCCCTTTTCTCTGTCTTTATTTTGTAACTTTTACTCCATCTTGTGAGGAGTGAGTGGATTTATGCAAACACTGAGCAAGTAATGAATATTTATGACAGTGTGCACGACCGAATGTCCGAATGCATCTGAACAGGGAAGCAGAGTGTGTGTACATCACTGCAACATTTTAAGAACACACACTGAGCTGGTGTTCATGTATTCATATGCCACAGGCTTTCATGCATCACTGGATCCATCCCTAAAGTCACCAGACAGATAAACGACTATTGATATTTAGTCATCACTTCCTCAGGGCTGTCAACGACAACAGACTGCATTATGGGCTGCCTGGCTGTAGATCATTGTGTTCTGAATGTTTTTTGAAAGCTTCTCGTACCTGTTTTTCGGTGAGGGCATATAAGTACTGATGATCTGGGCTGAAGAGCAGATCTCTCAGGATGGGGCTCCCGTTGCTGACCACCACATTCTCATACAGCAAAGCAGGCTGGGAAATGGAGTTCACCAGGATCTGGAAGAGGACAGAGGACAATGGCAAAAGTGTGACTACAAAGGTTTTTTAGATTATTGTTCAACAAGAGTATCATCAACAGAAAGGATTACTCTGTAAAATTCACAGAACTGATAGTGAACAGTTTTCATTTATCTACTATCTACCAAACAATAAAATAAGGAGAGAATTTCCTGTAAAAACAGTATGAAATTTAAAATTGAGGTACATGATGAAGATCAGAGGCATCCATTTCATCATCAGGATACATTTGTGAACACAGAGGATGTGTCTGTTAACTTCCAAGAAGCATTAGCTAGCCAATTTAAAAATGAGCTTCCGCAAGGTTAGCACGGTGATCTGTATGTTTTTGCTCCACATTTTTAGCTGCAATCTGCAGCTCTATAGGTCGCTCTGTCCATCGGTTGATTTGTCTGCAAATATTCCCCACTCTTTCCTGGCCACAGTTGTCACCGTAGGAGGCTGAAATTTGGCATGAAGGTCAAGAGCGTGTGCATTTGTGTTCATGCCAATTGTCTAAAAGAGGGTGTGGCAATGGGAGGCATTTGTTGTATTCACAGATTTGCACAAGATTTAGTGCAAAAATTGGTCATGACCATGCTGATTAGCTGTTAGGGCCAAATGGCAAAAAGGGGGCATGACAGTGCGCATAGCCTGTTACAGAGATGTGCATTACATTACAGGAGCGTTTTTTGATGTGAGGGAACACACTGCTTTCCAGCATCGGATGCTTGATTGGCATGCCACTAGGTGATGGACAATATTTAAATCAACCAACATCAACCACTAAAACACTTCCTGACGCACTTGACTGGACAAAAGCTTCAGTCACTGGGATGTTCTCAGCAGGTGTGGACTGGGACAAAAAATCAGCCCTGGCATTTTTGGCCCAGACTGGCCCACAACATAATCGATTGACACCACTTTCAAGTACACCATTCTTGCAGCCCCCTTAATCATGCATACTACAAAGGAGAGTCATATTTCTAAATCACAGCCAACAAATACAGCACGGAGTTGTAAATGCAAGGATTAAAACTGACAGCTATACACACATAATAGAATGAAAAGGGAGATTTTCAGTACCAAAAATTCAAAGTACAGTAGAAAAATTCAAAGTCATCTTCGGAGACTGGCCCACATTGGGCATCGGCCTACCGGGACAGTGCCCCATATGCCAGATGGCCAGTCCACCTCTGATCCTAAGTATCTGCTCGAGGATTTCAAAACATGGTGACTACTTTCTGTTATATCTCAAAAATACTTCACTGAAATGTGTTTCTGAAAACATTTTAGGTGAGATTTAACCACGCAGTTACTGAATCTGACTTTATTTTAGATCAGCTTCGTCTAGTAGTTAAAAATTTTTGGACGAGAGTTAGTAGAGACATCTAGTCGTACTGGTCGCACGTGATATGCATAAAATGGACCTCACACACACAAACACACACACACACACAAACACACATACACACACACGCACACACACACTTTTATTGGTGATGGGTTGCCCCGTCCCTACACTTCAGCCCCGCCTCCTTCCATAGGTCTTTAACAGTATGTTGTAGACTGCTGGTTGCAGTCATTGCAAATTTCATGCCGGTTTTTTGCCCATGGATGTTACACACAAATCCTGCAACAAACAAGCTTAACATTACAGTTTGCATGCAGTGTAACTTATCTAACAACATTATTTATGTAGCTACTGATTTTAACATTTAAATTTATTTCTGTCTCGGCACAAAGCACTACACAATGCCTGTCCCATGTATTATTCACTATAATTTGGTATATTTTTGTATTCCCATGTGCATTTGTCTGTCATTATCCTCAGACATCAATTGTTCATCACATTGCATAAAGCTTTCCCACTACCATGACACATTCTTGCTGAATACTTTGTAAGACTCATTCCTTCCTTTCTGTAAAAGTCTCTTCTTATTCACGGCAGTTATATTCGACAAAACGATGCGTTCGGTTCCTTCTCCTGTAAAAGCAGCCAATACCCATTTCTAGTGCAGCACTTCAAAATGCACGTTGAATATCGCCATCCGCTAAAAAACTACCACTGAAATGACAGATATTAAATTTCAGCACCTCATCTGTTTTCAATTCAGGCTAAATCTCTGAATCGTATGTGCTTATGGTGCCACCCTGTAGAGAGTTTTACCACAGTACATAACTAAATGATGACTCTTTTGTTGGTGCTTACAGTGTTAAGTCTCCTGACAAAATTGCTGTTATGATCCCTTCCTGTGTGCCTGCAAGTAAATAGTTTTCGCCTTCCCTCTGTACTTCGTTGTCTGGATCTTGCTCTTTCTAATTTCCCGACCTCCATCTGCTCATCCATCACCTGACAGCAGTTTAGTCTGTTACAACTTTTCTGTTTTTCTGTTGCCCGGACTCACTCCCTCATCCCTCTTTTTTTCATCTCAAAAGTCTTTACAGTTATTATTTGCCAAAACACTCCAAAGTTTCCTTAATCTTTTTTTCTGAACAGACGGTTCATTAACAGATAGGCTGGCATCACTTTATGTGCTTTTGTTGCTTAGGAGGAGGAAGCGGCTTTTGGTTAAAAAAAAAAATTAAAGTGCTTAGTAAAATCAGCTTTTAAGGAGTTTCTCAGTGGGACATTGAGGATCTAAAACCTGCAAGGTCAAATGTGAAGTATGCTTTCAGCAGAAGGGAACATGTTCTGTTTGAAAACATGATCTAGGGTAAATAATACCTACATCAGTTTTAGTCTGACAAGTTGCAAATATAGAATGACTTTCAGAAGTGTGTGAGTGTGCATATCCCAGTTGATAGTAAATGGACTGCATTAATACAGCGCTTTTCCAGTCTATTGACCACTTACAGTGCTTAAACTGCAACATTCACCCGTTCACACTAATGACAGAGGCATTGATATAAAGTGTCAATCTGCTCATCAGAAACAGACACACACACATACACACACACACACACACACACACACACACACTGACAGATAAGTGAATTTTAGGGTTTATGATCTTACTCAAGGTCAATTTGACTTTGATTGGAGAAGCTGGGATCAAACCACTGAGCTTCCAATCAGTAGATGAACCGCTCCATCTCCTGAGCCGCAGACCCTCACTTAGCAACCACACACATAAACAACACATACTGAAACTTTTATTGATGTGCATGTGACCTTTTGTCCTCTTGTGTTTCTGGTTCTGACGGTTCTCTCCATCTCTCTCACGGTCAACAACGGCACAGGCAAACTGACACACGTAAATGAAAAAAAAGAACAAACTTTGGTCTAACACTGTTACATGCCCTCGGCTGCCGTATCACTTGTGATGAGTGAAGAATGTGGCAGAGCGAGGTGGAAACAGGAGCAGGGAGCGTGCACTGCCCTACAGCTCGGGGCAGAGGGCAGTTGGAGTGGGATTCAGGTCAGCTGGCACAGAGAGGACCGCAGAAGGGAGCAGGTGAGTGTAAATTCTTGTCTAGTCTGCTAGCCTGCAGGTCTGTGCTCTCCTACTGCGACCTCTGCTCTCTGGAAGTTAGAGTGTCCAAACACACTTCTCACTGAGGATGTGGCAACACTTAAGGGTGGAAAAACTTTGATTAACCCTCCAATAACTCACTTTTTTTATTTACTTCTCTAAGAACCTATACTGAGATTTTGCAGAGTGACTCCAGAGGAAAACTTCATTGAAACAAAAACATACTAAAGCCACAACGTAAAGTGGTATATTAAGAATTTCAATAAATGTCTCATGTTTACTGAGCTGGAATACCTGCATGAGCTAGCTTTATAAAGTCCTCTCTCTCTCTCTCTCTCTCTCTCTCTGTCTGTGTGTGTGTCTGTGTGTGCAGTCTGTGCTACATAGACTCAAAAGTCATACAGTGAAAAATGGGTGACAGTGGGGCTTCGGGAGCTTTTTAGTGTTTCCATTTGTCCAGTTTCTAACTTTCTGGAACTTATTAGCAGACAGCCCAAGCTATAAGATGAAAGAGACTCTGCTACAAACGCAGTTTCCACCTGTTTCAAAAGGCGCTTATTAAATATGCTTTTACAGCCTCTCTAAGGATAATTAAACAAAAAAAGAAAAATCATAAAGGTTCCACTTTGATGTTACTGACAGAGTGAGTCAGTTATGAGTCATTAAAGCGTTCTGCTTCCCTCTTTTCAGAGTGAGACAGTCACATGAATTTATATGTTGCTCAGCAGTGCCACTCTCTGATGAGTGCACTGAAAATTAATTGCTGCTATTTGCATTCAAATGATCCACCAATCAATTAGTTTCAAAGAACAATGTTTATTTGGAACATATGCACACTAGAGCGACATATCAATTCAGTCACTTCAAAAGAAGATAAAGCATCAAGCAAAGTGAACATGCTGCCCCTATTTATATTCCAGGCATTTAATGCTCTTTTCCAGGTTGATGTTCACTAAGGGAGCAGGAACAAGTTGCCTGTCTGACTTAAGGGCAGGGCAACAAGACGTGCATCATGTCTTTGACCTTTCGATTAAGTCTTTGTAGGACTTGAGTTACGTAACCTGACGGTGACAAAACTGCAGAGAAAGTTGGAATCAGGAAGAAAGTTAAAGGTGACTTTTCCTAATGAGTTTGCAGCCCATGCTCTGACTTTGGAGAAAGATCGCCTTTTTCTCCTCCTCTTTACCATCGTGCATGCCCCTCCCTCAGACCTCTCTGTCTCCTCTACCCTCCTGGGATTAAGCTCATTACCAAACCAATGCTGATATTACCAAGGACACTGTAACCCTTACGAACTCACACAAACACACACACTGCAATTCTCACATGTAGACAAAAAAAAGCATACTGAAGTACACACACTTACTCTCTCACTCACTCATAGTGATACACGTGCACACAGATGTGCCAACCAGTCCTCTAAACTACACAAAAGGCTTTTTAACTAACAACGTTTGTCACTTTTCTTGTAAGGACGACCTCAGTGTGTGCGTTCCACTGAGCTGACAAGTCAGAAGTAGCTGCCAGGGAGGAAGAGCACAAATGAATATAGCCTAAGTCATGTTTTCTGTTTAGCTGATGTTAATGTGGCAGTTGTGGTGTTTAACAACAAATTCATGCTCTGTCCCTTTACCTCCGGCAAAGAGGAACAGCCCAACAGCAAATTCATCAGCCCCACCCTTGAACACAAACAGGCCAATCAGAGTGTAGCATCTGCCAACACTGAACAGGGTCTGACAACTATACAGCTGTGCTCTGTAGAAACTCGTGCAATCTTTTAAGATTTTTGTCATTTTCAGGCTGGTTCCGATAATTTCAGCTCATCTTGGTTAAACGCTGCGTCTGGGGACTTTTAAAAGTGATGCTTGTTATTCGGCAAGTTTCAAAGGATATATGCGTTCTTTAGCTTTCTAAAATTAAACGCTGAAAAGTGTAACATTTTGCTCTGGGCAAAACTGTTCAGGAGTACTCATTCCCCGTTGAACTCCTCACAGTTTAACAAGTACAGCTAATGTTATGTCTCCTTTGGTAACCCTTCAATAAACATTGAGGCCATGTTACATTGTCAGTAGTGGATGTTAGCTTGTTAGTTTGGGTTAACTATTAAGAGCGCTAGCAAGTCCGGCCAGCTAAGCTTAAGTCAATGGCTGGAGGGTGGAAATATCTGCTCTCAACAGTCTGCTGCATTTAACCTAAACTCACACTGGACCAAACATCCCAAGTTTACGCTTAACGTTAATGTATGAAGTCACATGTCCTCCCCTTGTTCTAAACGGGTCCTAACTCATTTCGAGAGTCCTCGCTTGTTTTATGAAGTGAAGCACAAGTTGAAGCCATTGCACTGTGATCTGTAGGTTTTAGCATGTTTCTTAAGATCCATAACTCTAACCGGTTTTCTCTGCTGAATCACTTTGAAATCCTGTATTTATCATTCAAAAACATTCTGCAGGCCTTCTGTCTGCTTCTTTCTGAAATCATGTTTTCATTTTTCAGATAATTCCACAGTGAGTGCATTTAGTGACAGTTAGTGACAGTGTGAGCTCCATGCTAGCTCCGAAAGCTTGACAGACGTAGCAATAGTAACTAAGGGGGGCGTGGCTTAGCCAAGGGCCAGCTGAGCCAGAGCTTAATCATACTGCAATCAAAGGTTTGTTGACTCATACTTTAAATCCACAGGAAACAAACAAACAAATAACCAACCCCCCCACAAATCTTGAGCTATGTTTTTTTTTTCCCCCTGTCATTACAACAGCTTCCTGTTTCTTTGTTTAGTGCTGGTGGATGACTGGCATTTCTGCTGCTAACCCATGCTGTATAGCACAACACAATACAGTTAAAATAAGAATGATAACCTGCTCTATAGAACGGCTTTTAGAAAAGGAACAGAGCCATAAGATCCGGCTCCCTCTGAAGAGCTGGAGATCCCATCACTACGAGTTTCGTCACCTCGACTTTTGTCATCTCAGTGGCACTATTTCAACAAATAGTACCACAATTTGGCCGGAGCCAAACACTCAAACACAGCTTTACTCAGCGAACTTCAAAGATGCCTTTTCCAAAGCATGTTGGGCAAAACAGCTGATGTGCCTGTGACGGCTGGGGTGCATCAAAAAGACGATCAAAAAAGATGGATTCAAGCAAACGTCAGGCTCTGGCCGCTGTCCTTCTGTATGAGATGCAGGGAGAAAAGTCCCAGAAAAAAAACGAGATTTTGGGTCTATGACATCCTTAAAAAAGGAAACAGAATGGCAAATTCCACCATCTCTTCTCTGAGCTGTGTCTGGATGACGAGCGCTTCCAGTCATACTTTAGATTAAACAGGTGCCAATATGACCATCTTCTTTAGTTGGTGAACTAGTAAAGCCCGCCGCTTGTTTGATTTGATTGGCTGCCTGGGCCAAGTGTGACATTGACAAGTGGTCCTACGCCACACCTCGTGCTAAAAATTTGGCAATATTTTAACTTTTTATACGCATCTTAAAAAAAAACAAAACAAGAAAAACGCGGCACGCAGGGGATGAGCGCACACCAGATGCGCCGTACCACAGGAAAACAATGGTTTTGCTGGTGAGATCCCCCCTAATTCTTCCTCCTCCACCACCTACTGCTACTCCTGCTCTGGTAATGGGTTAAGAAGGAGGCAAGTGGCCCTACATGATAGCAAGAAGGTTAACTCTGTATCTGTTATGATCCCACTTCTCAATAGTTCAGTCAAACTCCTCCCAACTTTTAGTCATATACTGTTTTTACCAGAACAACGTCACAACACAGAAGATATTCTTGAAATGCCAGTTTTTGGTGGACTTTAGAGATAAAATAATGTCATGATTAAACATCAAACAGTAGCGTGAAATTTTGAATTTAACCGAACTTGACAGCTACAGTGGTAGTAAATTAGAAATACAAATGTAGGTTACTGACGATTTGATGTTCCATCGTAAACAATTAAGGCCTGAGATGGAATCAGCTTAAGAGAAGCAAAGTTGTCGTTTCCTTCCTCTGTATAAAAGCTTTCATTTTAGTTACATAAAAAGTATAAACTAGCAGGCTAACATGCATGATTGCCATAGCAGACGTACTTAAGTTTGGTTGCGATGAATCAAAAGTTGATAATGACGGTGGAGACAGATGAGGTGGGATGTGTGGGTGCTGTTGAAGAGAGCGAGGGATGCTTAGTGTCTGTGCACGGAAGTGTGTCGGAAGTGTGTAGAGGAGGACAAGGTAATAAAAGTGAACAAAGGGGAGTAATGAGCTTTGGCTGGAGTGCTGCAGTGATTAATACCACGCAGGGTTCAACCACCGGTCACACCTTTGGGTCGTCTTCACTGGGAAAACACAATCACATTCAATCCTTTTCTCTGAAACATGTTTCATTTTGCATTTTATTTTCTCACGTCTTTGTTTGACTTCCTTTCCCTCTTCCTTTTTTTTCCTTTTTCTCTTATTTCTTTTCATCTTTGCTTTTGGTATGTATTTATGCAATGCAGTATTATGCATTAACATTTTTGTCATTATCCAATTTTGCCTCTGTATTCCATTACAGTTTTCCTTCCTCTTCAAATCAGCTTCTTTCTTTTATTTACTTCTTTCCTCTTTCAAGGTATTTCCTCCTTTTTTTTCTTCACTTTCTTTTCTCTTCCACATTTCCTTTTTACCCCTTTTCCTTCCCTTTCCCTCTTGAGATTTCTCCATTTCCATCCTCCCTTCGTTCTCTTTCAGCTGCAACACTTACTCCTTGTCCTTTTCCTTACCTCATAGACACAGACCTCTTTCTCCTACTGTGTGTGTGTGTCTGCATGCGCATGTGTGTCCAGACACAGCAGTGCCCTGTCCAACCTCAGCTGTTAAACATCGAGTTAATTACACGGCTGGACAAAGGAATGGAAGATGAAGAGAAGAAGGGAAGGATGCAGAGAGGAAGAAAGAGAGGAAGACAGGGCAGCTTGTTAAGCCTGTTAGCATTTCTCACTGAAACCAGTGTTAAAAATGTGCGCCGAGGACGAGTAATGAAGCAGGGTCCTAAATGTTCAAGTAGCCCTTTGATGATGAAGGGGACAGAGGAAGGTGGTGGTGGCGGGGGGGACATTTCCTTAATGAAATCTATGCTAGTGTGTGTGTGTGTAAGAGTGTGTGCGCGTTAACAGCTCCTCATTGTATTCATGATCCCTAATGAAATGGGATTGGTCTCATCTGCTGAGAGGTGCACACAGACACACACACACACACACACACACACACACACACAAACACGTGCCTTAAACCAAGTCTTAACCTTAAAATTTAATGATTTACCTTATGACGACTTCAAAAAGGAAAAGGTCCCCCCTTGTGGTGGTGCAAACATATTGATCCCACCACAATATGAGTAACTGTCCACACACACACACACACGCACACACACAGTGCTAACACTCTGACTGCAGGGCTCTGTTTCAAATAGGAAATTCAATTTAATACCGACAGTTATTAAAGAGGAGGTAAATATCAAACATGCAACCAGTCACATGTTCAAAATGATGAGGAAAGAGAGAGGACACACACACATACACACACACACACACCGAACAGTGTGAATATGAGTCGGTCATGTGGGATTTATGAGGTAGTCATCTCAGTGATTGTCAACGGGAGTGTGTGCGCCTGACCCTGACTGGAGGGCATCCAGAGTATCACAGCACACCTGCTGACTTTACAGTCTACATCTCTCTCTCTCTATCACACACACACACATACACACACGGTTTGGAGAGCAACACCAGTGAGACAGGTTACTCGGAGTGAAATTAATCATCGTTCTTTTGTCGCACCACTGCTCTCACAACAGGAGGCCGGCCCCAGGTGACACACACACATATGCCCACATACACACACACACAGAGTGACAGGCAGACAGCTGGCCGGTGACAGCATGCCAATATGAAGCTCTTTCTCTAACAGCTAACAACAGTTGGCTCTGGTTAGATGAGAGCGACACTGCCAAGGTGTGGTCAAGTCAATGGACGGAACACACTGTCACTGTTAAGGTCAGTTAGAGTTTTTAGAGATTGAATCCATGCATGCTGCTAACAGCAGCCGGCCAAAACCAGCGCTGAACCTTTACTGAGCAGCGCTGGATTGTTCAGAGATCAAACTGATCACATGTGGCTATCAGCTGTAGTCGGATAAGATTGCTTTGAAGTCAGTAAGACCTCCCGGAACCCTAAGAACTGAATTATTTGGTGCTGCCACTTTAAGATCAGCAAAACAAAAAACATGACTTAATTCCTGCCTTTAAAGAAGCTCCTGCAAAGTTTCAAGCAAGCCAAATCAGAGCACATGTTCATGTTTTCTTTGACTTTTACTCGAATCCTAATTCTTTACAATTTGTGGTTTGTACCCCCCCCCCCCCAACCTCTTTTTTCCACAAGCTTATTCATCACTTAAATCAGACGTATAATAGAAAGCGAGACCTCTCATTGATCATTCATTTCCTTTATCAGTGTTTCAGGGTTTCGCCACGGCCCCGTCCCTTTAGGAGGCTAAAAGCAGTCTTTAGGCCATCCATTCTTATAGGAAAAATGAATGTGATGACAGATTATGACCAATTATTTCGCCCCATCATCACCAAGATACATACTGGACCCATTTTTGACAAGACACATATCTTCAGAACATTCTGACTCAAAAATGGCATTTTTCAGACAAACAAATCAGGGGGAAAGTAACTTTGTTCCAGACCTCTCTCTGTCTCAGCAACACACTCTCGCGACATTTCGGAAATGCTGCTTCCTGCCTTGTTTCACAACGGACCTAAATGGATATTTAAATGGTCTTATAGGTGAAACAATTTGTTGGAAGTTAAATCTTACATCAAACAAATATCATGTGACGCAAAATCCATCTACTTTTATCCTTTTACATGATGTTATATCACTTCCAGACGAGGCAGAGGGATGGTGGTTCACTAAACGTCTCCATGGGAGAAGTGACTCCGCCCACTTAGGAGAGGGGAAGTGTATATTCCATTTCACACCATTGGCACAGTGCACACGTGTATTAACATCTTTGTTTAAATTCCAGTTAATTCAAACATATTTTTTTTTAGTGTTTGCCTTTAGAATCCTCTTACATCCTGTGATAACATGCAGACAAAATAATGGTTGTTGTCTAGGAATATGACATTCCTCCAACAAAATTACCAGGAAAAGAAAGAGTATGCAGACAACCAGACATGTACACAATTTAACAGCTTTGCCAGATTACTTAAACCACTTCTTATCAACTAAATAATACAATGTTTGGAAAACAATTACTGGTTTTGGAGCAGATTCCCATTGTGCTTGTTTTGAGCAGCAGTGCCAATGGGAAAATGGTGGCTAAAATTCAAATTACATATTATTCAAGGTATAAACTTGCCAATCCCTTAACTACACTGACCTTGTTTTTTTTGTTACAGTACCCCAGGCCTCAGACTCTCTTTATTAACACTGATAGTGATGTTAGAGTTCCTCATTTAAACAGCAGGGTGCTGGGAATATGAAAATGTCACCGCATCCCTTTGACTTGCATCCCTGCTGGGGAATATGTTCTATAAAATGACACTTTTTAACCAGAAGACACTCAAAGAAGACGACTCTTTCTATTCGAGTCAGGAGCACACAGATAGGCACTTGCGCGCACACAACTCCATTCACCAGAGCCACATCTGTTCACCCTTTCTGTCAGATAGAAAGACATGGCACAGAACTTTTTCTGCAGTCAGCTGAGTTGGTCTGGCATGGTCACATGTGTGTGTGTTGAGAGTGTAAGGCCTCTTTAATCTTTCACAAGCCTGATGGACTTGAGTTTCCCCTCAGCACCGTATCACAAGCCTTCCACACACACACACACACACACACACACAGTCACAGACACAGCTCGCCTCCCCTGCCTGCTGCTATCATAACCACAAGCTGTAACCAGTCCCTGAAATGACTGCTTGCTTCGTTCTTCATTCTCTTTGCTGTCTTTGCTTCTTCACTCTCCACCTCTTTCATCCCACTCTCAACTCTTCATCTTCTTTTCTGCCCCTCTTCTTAGATTCATCTCCATATCTCTCATAATTTTCTGGCACTCTCCTTCCTCTCATCCTCCCGCATCCCCCCTTTCATGCCCTCACATCCATCTCGCTGCCCCCGGTCCTCGCACTGCAGAAAAATTCTTAATCATTTGGCCTTGGTCTCATTTCCTTTAAAACAATTCAAAAACTCTGCCAGCGGGGGTCCATAAAAGAGCCCTTAATTCTATGCTCTCTCCCTTATTTTAGTAATAAGTGTCATTGTCATAAAATAAGGCTGTGTAATGCAGATCACTCAAGAGGTATCAAAAAATGACAGCTTATTAACTCACAATCTTGAGACAAGTTGATTTTCATTTAAATAAAGTGGAATCATCTCTGCCTGCTGACAGTTTAAGATAAGATTAAATGACTTGCTAAAGTGGGCTTTGTGAGGCCCCTCTTCCCTCTGCTCCTCCGCTCCCACGGTGCCGTGCCACATCTGAGAACATCCTGACATAACTAGGTCCTGCTGCATGCTAAAACAGCAACTCCACCTTCCTGAGGCAGCTGCTGCAGGCTGAGGGCAATGTGAAGCTCATCAACCTAGTTGCCACAAAGGTTTGCAGTTGTGAATGTTTCTGCAAACCATGGATAAGTACAATGCTAGCATTTTAATTTGGCGACTATGCTGCAAATTTTTGTTGTAACATTACTGTAGGGAAGGTCTAGTTAGGTTTAGGTGGATGAACCACTCAGTTAAGGTTAGAAAAGAGCAAATTTTGACTTAAAAAGTTCTGCTTTTTGCCACAGAAACAGCTGGAAATTGTGTGGAAATCTAGTTAAACAAGGGCTACGCCAGATATGTCTTGCCCCTGAACCCCCTGACTTACAGATAAATTTGCCATTTTTAATGTGAAATGACTTCAGATTAAAAAGGCAGTGTGTATTAGTTGATATTCTTAAAGGACAACTTCAGTCATTTTACACATGCAACTCTATTGCGCAAGCTATCCAAGACTTGCTATTACCGAAGACGCGACAACACTTAGCCCAGCCACATAGCTGTCCCCGCGCGGGGACGCAGCACTTACTACTAAGCCATGGGGGCAGATTTTTAACTGTGTTTTCAACGTCTTAACATACTCCAAATCAAACCCCCAAAAGATATGCAACATCAGCAGACACCCTACAACACAGCACTTTAGCGCGTATGACTCAAAATGAATACAAACATGGTTAAAACAGTGTGTTTGTGCAAGCAGTCTCTCTCACCGGTTTGTTTACAGGCAGGTAGTCCAA
>JAQLOL010000002.1:8179651-8194406 GCA_029783665.1 Naso thynnoides
GTGTGTGTGTGTGTGTGTGTGTGAGTGTGTGTGTGTGTGTGTGTGTGTGTGTGTGAGTGTGTGAGTGTGTGTATTTGTGTGTTTGCAAACCCTTTTGGACCATCAGCCCTTCTGCAGATTTCTGGATCCCTGCTGAGCTGCAGCTGCCTGAGTAACATGTGCTGGTTGAGCCCCAAAGCCCCTTCAACTAAAATCACTTATCCTCACCCACCCCACTACACACACACACACACACAGATACACACATACTATCCATCTGCAACTGCTCTGAAATTGAAGCTGTTGTGTGTTGAAGCTGCATCCAGCAGTTTCCTGTCAGGATCAGAGGAGAATCAAGCAGTTTGATGGATGACGTCAGCTGCTGAGGAAACACAGATACAATTTTTATTGGTGATTTGTTGCTTTAACATTAACTGCACCGGCATCGTGGTGTCTGTTTGGATCAGCCTCTCGTCCTGTGAAGTTTGGGTCCTGTTGGTACAAAACACAAATAAAACTGTTTCATGCAAATGAGCAGTTTTATCTGAAGCCCTTTCGTGAAAACTTTCCTTCTTTTTTAAAAATATTTTTTCTGTAGTTTAGGTCACAAATTCCAGTAAATTGTGCAAAAGTTTCTTTGAATTTGACAGAAAATATCTGGGAAAATGTCCAGTCTGGGAAACAGACCCATCTGCCAAGTTTATGGTTTGTTTGCAGGCAGGTTTGGCCCCCGTCCCATTTAGACATCCGGACCATGTCAGGCCAGTCACGGCAGTTCATCTATTCTTGGACGGGTTGGATATGAATACCGAGGAGTGTGACCGTTTTTTTCTGCGTACGCTGACCAAACTCACATGCCACTGAGCAAAACTTTGTTTTGTTGCTCTAACTGGTTAAAGGTTGATGTAATTGTGTCCAGAGGCCTTTTGGACAGCGCCCGTCGATAACGCCCCACAATGTATCAGACCAGTTTACAAATGTGATTTATTCTGGAATGCCAGGCTGGTAACCGGCGGCACTGGTAGAGTTACCACGCTGTGCCAACTGTTCATTGTCTAACTTTTCAACTAACTTTCTAACCAGCCTTCAGTCTGGAGCCTGACCAGAGTTGCGTTCTTTTGTTTCTGCAGAATTTTTTCCTCACACATTCCCATCTGACTGCGAACAATTGAGCCATTTGTCTCTTTTTTTCAAATTTTGTTAACAGAAACTAGTGATGATAAATACATTAAATATGTATTAATTTTTGAGAAAAATAGCACCTAAATATTGTTTCCCTAGAGGTTTATGTTGTATATGGCACAAGTGTAATGATTTCCTTCCTGTTAGTTGAGGCACAGCAGCTTCCTTGTTACTTCACTACAGTTCATTGCAGTTAACGGCACAAAATGGAAGATTATACGAGAACACCTGGAAGAAAATGACCAGAAAAGTTATTCACTTCAAACTTTCTGCACAATCTCTCTTAGAGAGAGCTGTGTAACTCGTTTCATCCTAACTTTGGAAACAAACTTATCAATTACTCATTCTTTTGAAGCCTAAAAGACTGCAGTTGTGTGCACAACTGAACTTAGAACAGTGGACATTATGTTTCACGCATAAACAGCTGATCTGATAAAAATAGTGTCTGCTCTGTCGGACGTGAATAAAACAGATGACTAAAAAAAGATGGTTTAAGCTCATCCTGTCTAGACAGGCTGTAAAACTGAAGAGTTGCACAACTGTGCCAAGTACGGCAGGTCATTGGTGAAGAAGCAGGAAGTGGCTCTGCAAGATCTAGCTAGCATTTTCACCAAATTTGGGGGAAAAAGCGTATAGGGTTAGGGTTAGGGTTAGGGGTTAGGGTTAGGGTTAGGGTTAGTTTCACTCAAGAAAGGGTGCTACTTTAGAAAAGGGATTTGTAAGCACATCTCAAGTCAATCAAGTCAAGTCAATTTTGTTTTTGTACAGCGTCAAATCACAACAAAGTTGTTTCAAGATGCTTTACGTATAGAGTAGGTCTAGACATTATTATAGTTAAATTATAATTAATATATTAAGATCATGTAATATCTCAGATGGCTTACTGCAAAATCCCATTTCACAAATGACTGTCTTCAAAAAGCTGATATATTTCAGAATCCTAAAGAGCTCTTGTATTCCTATCCACCCACAAATATGTGGATTGCTTTTGCTGCACCTTAAGGCCATAAGTTGTTAAAACTGACTTTTAATGAAATTGCCAGAATCTGCCTCAAGAGGGTTAGAGAGAGTTAAATCTATAACAGTATTTTAACAAAATCCTCTTGAATCATCCACTTGCACATCTGCCTTCTCTCTGCTAATTGATTCTTTTACTCCAGACTTGGGAAATGTTCTTTCAGATACACAGGCGTCACCTGTACAAACAGACCCACACAGACAGGTGGCATCATCAGGGTGACTCGTTGTCAGTGAGTCTGGCTCAGAGGGGGGACATCTGCTGTCACATTTAGAACACACACACACAGACAAGCTAACGCACCTGTTACGTAACACCGCTGCAAACCTCCAAGCCTCCAATGTGACATTTATCACTTTGCTCATTGGTCTGACAGCTACAGTGATTGTTGCCTTTGATGTTTGAGGAGACAAAAGTGATTACAGCTTTTCGACTCCATGTTGTGACTCCACTGTTGCTCTGATCCACAGGACTGCTCCGCTTCTCTGATTTCTCCACCCGGAACGTTCTGCAGATGTGAGTTTTCGTCCAACAGTGGTGCTGATGAGCGCTTTGAGCTTGTCATAGCTGTGCCCTGGGTTGGAGTTTGTCTTCTGTGAAATATCCAAATGTCACTTTCTTAACCCCTCCTCCTCCTCCTCATCTTCTCCTGCTGCAACACCCGTCTCTTCTCATATCCCTGTCACCCTGTCTCACTCGCCTCAACTATCAAAGCCTCCACTGTTTACCTTCATCAGTCTTTTTCCTTCCATCGCTCATTGTCACTTTCATTCTCTCGTTTTCTTGCTTTTTTCTGCCATTCTCTCCTTTTCTCTTTGTCTCTTTGATGTTTGTGCAGCGCTGAAACAAACCCACTCCAGACTTCACTCCCCTTGAATAATAATGGAGCTGCTAGATTGTGGAATGTGTGAGTGTGAGCGTGTGTGTGTGTGTGTGTGTGTGTGTGTGTTTGTGGTGCTTGCATGTATTTGTGAATGTTGTGTTTCTGTGCGAATGGAGGCTTTCATTGTAGTCATTTATTGCTCCTTGAGTCAAATTTAATTTTTTATAGATTAATCAGTTCTAAAAAAAAAAGTAATTTGTATATAACTCAAAGCCACCTATGTAGCATCTTTACAGCTGTTCTGATCAATATTTTGTATTTTAAAAAGATCATATACAGTGTTGGGCATGTTTGTGAAATTTAGTAATAGTTACGGTTAATAATTATTTCTCTTAAAAAGTAACAGACTTACTAAGTTACTGCATAATAAAGGTAAATAATCAGTAGGAAAAGTAATTTTTACATTATTTTTTTAACATAATACTCTTTTTAATGTACACATACTTCTCTGCATGGACAACAGAGAAGCTATCCCCTAAAGCTGTGGCTTCTTTTCACATAAAGCAATAAGTAGAGATTGGGATCATTAATTTTTATTGATATTGACACATTATTGAGACTCCTTCAGATTCCAAGTCTTTATCAATACTACAATTGATACTTTTTAATTGGGTGGGAGAGACGAGGATACATTTTTAGGTCATACTGTATTTTCAATTCTAATATCTGTTTTATATTGTGAGAAATACAAACAAATTTCCCCCCACCAAGTCTCCCACCAAAAGCTAATTTTTTTTTTCTTGACCTTACATTTGAACACATCAGGCTAACGTTATTTTTATTTTTGCCTAATTGTCATTTTACTGACAGGACCTTAAACGCATCATAATTTGAGTTTATGGCACCTCATTCAGTTTGTTATCTAGTTTGATCCCATCGATTTTTGTTTTCTATATTTTTAACAGGACTTTCAACAAAGTTGTGACTTACTTACCACGACAGCTTTGAGTGGAGGAGAAGGATGACGGTCCTGCAACAGCAGCACAGTCAAAGTACAGCAGACTTTTGTTTTTTGTTGTTTTAACTCGAGAATGGTTAAAGGTAACTTTACTGTATTTTGGATTAAGCTAATGCACAATGTCTATGCGCTTTGCCATGAAGGTTGTGTTTCCTCCCTTAGAAGAAATTATTTTGCAACAAAACTGCATTTCACTTCGAACTTACTGCTGCATCACTTCAGACATTCAAATATCCTTAAATATCCTTGCAAACAATTAACCAATTCGTTAATGAATTCGTCTTTAGTTTATTACCTGTTAACTGGTAATTCAATTTATTCAGCAACTTTATTAAGCAATCGATGTGTGTTTGTGCGCCTGTGATGTGATTTAAATTACGTGACTTGACTCAAGATATAGGACCTACTGGACTCAATCGGGTCCTCCATGCCTAGAAATGACTCACCACTCATGAGTGCCATCATAACCCAAAAAATCCGGGGAGTATTCTGCGTTTGTCAACACAAAAATAACAAGTAACCAGACAATTTAAATGTCAGTAATTATAATTGCTTTACTGAAGCTAAAAAAGTAGTTTCTTATATTAAAGGACAACTTTGGTCATTTTACACATGCAGCTCTATTGCGCAAGCTATCCGAGACTTGCTATTACCAAAGACGCGACAACACTCCAGCCACATAGCTGTCCTCGCACTGGGACGCAGCACTTACTACTAAGCCATGGGGGCAGAATTTTAAAATGTGTTTTCAACGTCTTAACATACTCCAAATCAAACCCCAAAAGATATGCAACATCAGCACACACCCTACAACACAGCACTTTAGCGTGTATGACTCAAAATGTATACAAATATGGTTAAAACACTGTGTTTGTGCAAGCAGTCTCTCTTACCGGTTTGTTTACAGGCAGGTAGTCGAAACTAGTAGATCCTCGAGCAGGATTTTACTCCGGCTTACTCCCTCACTGGCACAGACGAAAACGTGAACTTTGCCGACAGAAATTGTATTCCAGCATTTTCATTTTAATGTCCATTCAGTGCTAACCATTTAGCAACTAATGCTAGATCGCTGTGTGAGGCTGCAGCACACACACTGCGCATGACAGTGACGGGGGAGAGAGAGGAGCGGTGCAGTCTGCTAAGACTACGGCTCCTCTCTCTCCCCCTGTCACTGTCATTACATTCAACGTTAATGTACAAAGAAACATGTCCTCTGCTTGTCCTAAACGGGTCCTGAATCGTTACGAAGGTCCTTGCTTGTTTTATGAATGAAGTGAAACACAAGTTGAAGCGTCTGCACTGTGATCTGTAGGCTTTTGTTTTTTATCATTCAAAGGCTCATTGCAGACCTTCTGTCTGCTTCTGTCTGAAATCGCTCTTGTTTTTCAAAAAAATTATACAATATTTCTCCAGGGAGTGCAGTTAGTTTCAGTGAGACCTCCATGCTAGCTCCAAAAGCTTGACAGACAAAGCAATAGTAACTAACTGACAGACAAAGCAATAGTAACTAACTATTTATGAACACTCTCACAGTTGATACATTATGTAAGTATTGAGCCGAGAACACAGAAGATGAAAGAAGGGAATGAGAAGACACAGGATGATTCCTGTTTGGATCACACTCGTTTCCAGATGCTTGTAAAAATCCAAATGGATGTCAAGTGTAAATGGATAGCGGGACTTCAGGAAGGGTCAGTTATGTTCACCTGCCCATTCTTGTTGATTAGACTTGTGTTGATTTGACTCACTCCTGACCTGTCCAATGCAACAGAGAATGTGGTTGACTGGGACCACACAGCTTTTGGCCTTGCTGACTGGTTAAAAACTTTAACGTTACCCCCATGACCAAATTAATGCTATTTGATTGGTTAAATACTTTAACATTTGACACAGACACACACTCGCCAAGTGTAATCCCTTTGTCTAGCCAAACACCTCCAGTCCTCTGGGGACTAAGACAAAAAAACATTATGTCACTACAAACATGGCTGCAAAACAGCTGCTGAAAACATAGTTATCTCAAGGGCCCCATCCCCTTAACGAATGAAAATATCAGCTCATACACATATTATCAGAACATCCCACTGATACGTACAGTGGAAATGCTGGGAAACATATGACACGTTCAGATTCAACACATTTGTGGTTCACATGAACACAGACACTGAGCTAATGGCATCCGCATGCTTATGCAGGAGGTCTTATAGTTGTGTGGTTGCTAGGTTAAAACCTTGGACATGCCTAGAGAATGTGGGTAAGGTAGACTTTAATTTTACACAGGTCTATATGTGCGCATATTGGTCATTTTGAAATTATATAATCCTTGTAAAGGTATATTTTCTATCATCTTTCCCTGGTAGAACATCATCATTTAGCAGCATTTTGTCACTTCTAAGTCTCACATTGGCTGTTCTTTCTGCTGAAGTGGTCATGAAGGTGGTCAGGGAAGGTGGAATCTATGCACCTCTGAGCACAAATGACCTTCCCTCTGAAGAAGATGAGGAAAAGAAGAGTTTCTCTACCAGGAGTGCTGTCAGGTGGTTAGTGTGTTACTCAGTAACAGGTTGGAGGGTGTGTGAAGACTGCGTCCTTCACTGTGACGACAGGACTTTTGGTGCTGACAGCTGAGTTGCTGATGAGTGATGAAAGCTCCAGCGGATGACCATGCGAGAGGAAGCCCTGCGTCGCATGTGCGGCCAAAGATTTTAAGGTGAAACAGAAACCTTATGGCGAGAGATCGTGGTCAGGAGGGTGCATTTTTTGCACACAAATACACTTGCTGGCTCTGAACTATTGTCTTCACACTCCCACCATAAAAGGTTTATCTTGAACCCTCTGAGATGACAACAAGTGAGGACAAATCTCCATCTCTCTGGCTCTATCAGTGATACAGTAAGTGTATGTGTGTCTGTATTCTCATCTGCAGTGTTTCACTTCCCTCCCAGTATCTGATTTGGCTCCACCACCTCTATCTCGTTCCTCTGAGCTTTGGAAACACTTGAATTTCTCATTGTTTTTTCTCTCCCTCTCTCCATCCAGCTGTCCCTCTCTCATCGCTGCTCTCTCTTCAACCTGTCACATTCGCTCTCTTTGCATTTTTTCCCTTGATGTACCAGCTCAGCTGACACACATGAGCAGCCAAGCAGAACACACTTGTGTACAGTGCAGCCCGGCAGCCTGTGTAGGTGTGAGTGCACATTTGTGTGTGTTGTGCCCTGCAGTGAGTAGCGAAACTACTGTTAAACTAGCTCAATTTGTCAAGAGCAGAGAGGTGTGGGCCTTGTGGACCACCGTACCGCTGTCTTCAAGGTAAACAGGGGAGTCTGAATTTAAAGGAAAAGCAAAGAGAAGGAATTTCAAGGATAAAATTCCAACAGATGTTACACACACACTTTGTATGCACACACACACACACACAGTTCTGTGTTTTGATCAGCCTGAGTGGAGCAAACACCAGGAAGAAGGGATACTTCATCATTGCCATTTCTCCAGTGTGTGTTTGTGTGTGTGTGTGTGTGTGTGTGTGTGTGTGCGCGCGCGTGTGTGTGTTTGTTGACTTTGACAAAGAGCGGTCAAGACCTCAATGTTGACTGAGCATTTTATGTGTGTGTGTGGGTGTATGTGAATGTGTGTGTGTGTTCGTGCGTAAACAAGAGTCTGCCCCACCTCGACTCATTATTAAAGGGCTAGTGCATATAAATTATCAGCTGCTGGCCTGAATGAACTAAATTAAGAAAACAATGTCGCGCCGCGGTCACAAGGTGAACGTCGGCTGGAATGAATGATAAATCTCTCTCTCTGTCTTTTTCTTTGCTCCCCTCCTCTGGCCTGTTGCCACGGCGACTAATTCTGGGATGCAGAGAGAGAGAGAGAAAGAGAGAGCAATAGGAGTGACACATTTTGGACAACCTTGCTTCAAAGGCCGCAAGCTTATCGCAGCCGCACACACACACACACACACACACACACAGCATCCATGCTGCTACCCTCCACATACACACACAATTTAAAATCCATTCACACCAAAAGTTTTGTGCATTATGGCAAAACAGATTACAAATTACATAAGAGGTATAAATTTTTAATTAGGGCAAGTAAGATAAGGCACATCTCCATCTGACACAGTACTTTTCATACCCAAGTCTTTGTGTTTTACCCTTCCTCCTCCTCTTTGCCCTCCTCATCCCTCCATGTTCAGACACACTAAAAACACTGACTCATCAAAGTAGCTTCAGCTGGCTTTAAAAGCTACATAAAACCAGCAGAGATTACTTGTGCAGTTTGGCTTAATGAGACTTCAATGACCAACAGAATCTGAATCTTTTAATATAAATTGACTGATATTTCTGCAGGATTTTTTTTTCAACCTTCAGGTCCTGTGGGACACATCATGGCTCCTTAAGGTCTCACGGTCGTGCCTATTCCAGGATGATATCTGCCATTTATTACACACTTGCTATAAATGGGGCTGAGTGAACATAACTCCATGCCATAAGCATATGGAAGAGGTCACCAGGACTGTCCAGTGGCCACCTGGGAGACAATGATGTGAAAAAGGTTGGCGTTTAGCTCTGTCTAGACAATAGCAATTTATTTTATTTATAGAGCGTTCAGTACAGCTATACAGTAGCAAATCACAGTAACTTACTGTAATACTGTATTTTTTGGTCAGTAAAAGAAGGCAATATCTTTCTTTTATGGCCACGTAATATCAGCGGAGAGCACAGATAAACTACAGCTACTATAATAATTATAGAAATCATGTCATGAGCATTGTTTCTGTGTACCTCTCATCAAGCTCAAAATAGCACAATCAACATAAAAAAAGATTTTAATAAGATTTTATGTCTTCCACTAGAAAAAAAAGTCTGTTCAATTCCACAGTTGGAACTGCTTGTATCGCAATGTAGCGTAAATGTTAGCTGTTTCCTGCTGCTGATCCGAGCCGCAGTTGGGAAACGGGGCCGAAGCTGTTGCTGCTTCACCTCACCAGCAATAGTCAAGCAGGACACAGAAGACTCCACCTTAGTCTTGAGAAGCTGCAGTCTTAACTTACCCACAACTTAAGTCGGCACAGTTCAATGAAATAACTGCTAAACTGCTAAACTAACAGCTAACTGCCTGCGCTCCTCCAATAGCTCCACACACACGCAACTCACTGGTCTTTCACTGTCGCTCAACCACACTCTCTTCAAGGAGCCATGCTACTCTTGCTACAGGCAGCTGCAAAATTTATCCTCAAAAGTTAAACTCACGAACCAGGGGACGTGCCTAAAACTGTGACACTGATTGATGCTTTGAAAACAGGTCATCTTCAGCATGTTGCTTCACCTTTTCACAAAACACAGCGAGCAGATGATAGACACACAGATGCCAGACTTCTTTCCGCGGACTGATATGACAGGATGTGAACCTCCAAAGCCCGTGGATGAGATGGGTCCGAACAGCGTCCCTAACAATGATTTTTTATTTATAGCAACGGCCTGTTGCACAGAAATAACAGACCTTAGAATGCCGTGATTGACTAGTCAGAGTCGAGCATCAACAAAGCCATGTCATCAGACAGCATAACTTCAACTGAGAAATTTCAAGACAAGAAAGGTCATCACCTGATGGCTGGCATGGCTAGCATGCTATGTTTAAGAATTTTGCTCTCGGGGACAGTTGCTACAAGACATCATTTTTCTCTTCCTCGAGTTCTCTGCATTTTCTTCTTTCGTATCTTCCCTACTTCCTCGTCTTGGGAACAGAGAGAGCAGCGGACAGACAGATTAATGACCTCAGCCTCTAACATGCTCTGTCTTCCTCTCAACGTCTATCTGCTGCTGTATGAAAACCTCACACCTGCACTTGGATGACACATGCTGCGAGATGTCTGGCAGAGAGTAGCACTTATATTTTTGGGCCATTTTTTTTATCCTGCTGTGCTGTCATTCATCTCCGCTTTTGCATATAGCATGTGACAAGAACACTGAAATATACTTCCTTTAGCAAACAGGCAAAAGTCAGACTGCTAGAAGAGCTTTAGCATATTAGCACAGGTGGGAAATAACAATAAATGTGCATGTAAATGCTGAAACATGCACGCCTTTCCTATGTCTGTGCATCTGGCTGTACTCTTGTCTGCTTATGTGTGTGTCTGTCGCACTACTCGGATGTGTAATTACAAAGGAGAGATGATAAGCCTTTTTTTTTCCTCTCCTGCGGGAGCTCACAGCTAATTATAGAGCCAGCGGAGCTTCAAATTGCCATTTAAAACAGCCATACGGTGGGAGACAATAACACACTCCCCTGGTGGTGTCACCACTGTGTAAAGTGTGTCTGTATGGAGGTATCACAGTGAAAGGGAAAGCAGAGGAAGAGGCAACAGTAGGGGGAAGAAGTACCCTGCAGCCCTGTTAGCCAACAATGACTGATTCCCTGAACAGGAAGCCATATTTTATCAACTAAAATGTCTGTGAAATTTACAATGTGTAGACAGCAAGGGTTAGATTGAGGAGAAGGGATTCGGGCTGATCTTGAAGTAAACAGGCAGACTTAGTCTTTAAGTCAACAGGTAACTTTCAATCTTAAAACCGTATTGTTTCTTTTATTCATTTAATGCCAGCAAATAGCCCTAAACACAGACTGATTTATGCTCTTAAGTGAACTGCACTCTGCCAAAACAAACCCTCAGTTACTCTGCTGAGGAAGAGTTTGGATCCACAGAGACAAATTTCTACCTTTTAGGCGAGACAGAAAACAAAAAGTGGAAGAAAAAAAAAATAGAAGGGAGGAGGAGAGAGAAGAAAGATGCTGAGGGTTTGAGGTGGGATGAAAGAGAAAGATGGAGGGAGAGATAAGAATAAACAAGAAAGAGTGAGGAAGGCTAGAGAAAGGACAAGGAGGGATTTCGTGGTCTGCGGTGGAATGTGCTTTGAGAGACTGATCACTGCCAATACACACACAAACGCACGAATGAAACAATCTTTCTCTGCCTCTGGCTGTCCTTTACTCACACAGGAATCCATACATACTCTAGCTTTCCTTTTCTCTACACACACGCACGTGCGCACACACACCACACACACATGCACACACACTCCCCCCCAACCATACAAAAATAAAGAGGCCTTGCAATAACACAGGCATATCTTATAAGCCACATCTTTGCATGGGATAACTTGTGTGCTTATCTAAATTCTCCGGGAATGACATGATTAACTTTGCTCCTGCACATACGGCCCAGCACACACACACACACACACACACACACACACACACACACACACACACACACACATAGAGATGGATATATAGTCTCAAGCAGCAAGATTAGATGATAAGTCATCATTAATGAGTCATCATCAATTTATGTTAAACATTCTTACAAATGTGTGTGCATGTGAGTTTGTGAAATATGAAATAAGATGAGGAAGCTCTGTGTGTACATAAATGTGATGATGACTCACTGCAGATGTCTGTATATGTGTGTGCATGTGAGTGTGCATGCACTTTTTATTAGTATGTTTCCTGGTAACACTCCCTGGGGTTTACATGGGCCGTAACACATGTCAATTAATTACCAGCATGTGCGTGTGTGTGTGTGTGTGTGTGTAAGTGCGAGATAGAGTTACAGTCCATCAGTGTAATGAGTGTAAGAGGAGCTGCAACCAGACACTGGTCGTATCTGTAACTAACACCAGGTTAGATACAGTCAGATATCGGTGGCAGTCATGTTGGCTTTGCAGTCCGACACTGCGCACTTACATTGCATTTACATTTACACTGCTGCACAAGTTTTTTTCAGTACCAATAAACTTGTGTATTTTTTAGGCTAATACACTCTGGAGAACTGGAAACGATTTATGGCATTTCAAAGCAGCGTTTTCATGCCCGCACTGGACAAAGAGAACTAGTGGATGAAAATCAGTTGTCTAAATGCCTGTTTTGTTCTTGAATTTATGAGACAGTAGACTACAGTAATGCTTTTAGTTTGTTTGGGATGCATGACCTGAGGAGCAGAGATGTCCAATGTTGTTGAATAAACAAGGGAATCCCCTAAATAAAACTTCAGCAACAAGAAAACAAATACAACAGCAAGAATAACAATGTGAAGGTGAACATGATCACAAAGCTCAACGTTAATGTCAACATGCTAATGTTCTTACAATGACAATGCTAATATGCTGATGTTTAGCAGGTATATTCATCTTTGTTTGCCATCTATGTTTAGCATGTTAAGCTGCTAATATTTGCTAATTTGCACTAAATACAAAATGCATCCGTGGCTCACGGTGGAGCTGTTAAGCTGTGTTCACACAGGAAGCGATGAACGATGAAAGTTCATTGTGAGAAACACCAGTATCACATCACATGGATCATAATTTGTGTAATTTGTGTTTATTAAATCGCATAATTTCCGCAAGTATATTAGCCCATTCAGAGGAGGAGGGGACTTGGCATTTTCTGTCGATAACGAGCTGCCAATCACACACAGCACTGTTTTGACTGCTGTGTCTGATTCAACCTACGGACATCAGGAGAACGTCAGCGTTGACTTGGCAATCGCTGCACACACAAATTTGCTTTAAAAAATTCAATATTTTAACCCATGCAGTGAGGTGATGGACGCGATGGATGACACATCCACTGATTCACATCACATGTATCGTAAGATTCATGTTGCCTGGCATGAAACCGCAACTAATTGCATTTTCACATTGACTTTGTAAATAATCTTGTTGCATTGATTGCATTCATCGCATTCTCTGTGAACATGGCTTTAGGTTTGCAGTTATTAGGTAATAAATTCAAGTACTGGACCAGTAAGAAATATGACCTGATGATTTCATAACATGAAAAGACAAAGTAATACCAGAGCAGTTCATGTCATCCTGAGGGGCATAAATGTCTGTACCAAATAATCTATCAACAAGCAATAGTTGTCAACATTTTCCTCAGATCAGTAAATATCAACATCATGGTAGTGCTTCAGGAATAGACAGGGGATCATCAGAGACAGATGACCTCGTCGTACTGACCATGAATGCCTCTACAAAACTGCATGGGGGCACGTCATTGGGTGTTACATGAGTACAGACGAAACTGATGGACCTACCAACAAACACACCGACTCTGATATCCACAGAGCTGTACTGCTGATGTCAGAAGAATAAGCTCGTAGAACCAAAGATCTAACCAACCAAAATGTTAAGCTGCTTGCACAGGTTTTATAGGTTTTACAGGCTTTACATGTGATATTTTACACCTCAAGAGCACTGCTTCCATACATACCACCATCACCATACACACGCACAGTTTTTCCCATGACTGGTAATCTTATTACAGTGCCAGGGAGAGACATGTCCTCACACATGCACACTCACATTCACAGTGCAGCCCAATGACCTTTTTTACTTCCCACCCACATGTTTAAAGGTTCTGCTTATGCTATTAAATTCCCCAACAGCTCATTCAGTCTCCAGCTCAATTTGATACTATGTTAAAGGTTTAATGGTGTCAGCCAACAAATGGAAGTCCAGCCACAACACAGGGATCTGCAGTGGAAACCTTAGTAAATCCAAACCACCCTTTTTTTATGACTGTAGAACGGTGTTTACTAACCTTTAACAACTTTTCCATGATGATAAAAACTTTTATGGTGTGAATTCATAGTGAACATTATGGTAAATAGCATCAAACTCGAGCAGGTTATTGGAGGATAGATTTGTTTAAGGGCCAACGATAAATCAATGCTTTTGTGCAAATGTAATTGATTTTTGTTTATACTGCTGCCTCTCGTCTGGAGTTCATACTTTACTCACCTTTTTATTTTCCACAGCATCATTGCAGATAATGATTGGCTGTAAACTTGGGCTCCGGCAGACGGAGGCCACCTGACTGGAGGCTGTGAGAGGCCTCATCCTTACCATTATTGCTGCATCTTTATTTATGGATGTAGGGTTTTGCTTCTATACCCGGCTCAATCCACAGCTGGTGGTAGAGCTAAAGCCTTGCATTCCACAAACAGGCACCCGCCCGGCTGGTACAAAGCAGTTACAAAACCAAACACACCCCAGGCACGGCTTTAAATATTATTTCAAACAGAGGCAATTGCAGTTTGTCTGTTTTTTTTTTTCCCCCAGCTCTCATTTTTGGCATTCTTTCTTCTTTTTTTTGTCACAACTTTTTTTTTTTTAATTTTCCTTTCCTTTTCCCTGATGGCAACCATTTTCTTTTACCATCCCTCTCCCATGGTTATAGCCTTTCATGTCTCTTTTCACTTCTGTGTTTATTCAAATGGAAAAGAGGCACAATTGCTGAGAAAAGCAGGGATGAGGTTATGACTGACATAATGAAGGAATGAGTCAAGAAATGGTTGTGTGAGGTGAGTGTGTCACTACATAGAGGTGGTTACAGCACCAAGTTGAGCTGAGGAGGGATGTTAAAGGACTATTTCTTGAAAAAAAAAAGAATAATTACATAAAAGCCTTAAAAAGACTTTTCGTTTCTCATGTTCACAGTCTAAAGCAAAATAATGCATGATTTACTGGCCAGCCTATTTCACTCCGTATACCACTCAACAGCATGTTATGGTCACATGCTTCTGTGCAATTAAACTTGGCAATAACACAATTTATTAGCAACAACCCCAATAAAATCCTAATAAAGCAACAGTCACACTGTTAGCCAACTCCAAAGTGATGTTTTTATAGAAATAGAAATTACTGCAATATCCTGTTAATATAATAAC
>JAQLOL010000002.1:8201279-8212292 GCA_029783665.1 Naso thynnoides
GCAAGACGCTATCGGACAACATACTCTTAGTGTTTTTTACATCATTTTTGTAATAAGACACTCTCGACAGACACTTGTCTTTCGAGTATAAAACAGCCTTAAGAGACTATGTTAATATAAAGGGTCTTCGTCACTTGAGCATTAATGTGTATTTTTTGGGAATGTGCTGATGTATATTTTTTCTTCATAGGCTGACAGGTTCATCTTGTGATTTGTACTGCAGCAGAGACACACATGCAGGCCTGCTGATGTTCACATCAGTCTGTATCTCTGGAGAGACTAATCTACAACAGACCTGAACCTTGTGACATTATTACAATCTGTTAAAAGCATTCGTTCTCAAAGAATTAAACAAAAGCAACAAAATGAACTGCATTGCATTTGCATCCCGTTAGCATCTTTTGTTAAAAGCATGTTTTCATTTTCTAATGTGCAACGTCAGTGCGCAGCTAAAATGTTTGAACAAATGCACATTTTTAGCAGTTAATGATTTCTTTGTCTTTTTGAAAGTAGTTAACTCATGCAACTCCTTTTTATTTGGGTTGTAACGGTAAAAAAAGGAATTTCGTTGTATTTGCATTGCATTTGCATTTCATTAAAACTGTAAATGCTTCCATTTTATCCCTTTATAACAAGTTATGTTAATAAAACTAAGCCCTATATCCATTAGATGCTACTTAGCTTGACATGTACGGCAAAGTTGCATCATAAAGACTGATGGCAGCCTGAAAACTTTGGGTAAACTGTCAGGTGAAGTGGAAGGTTTGTAAACAGGTCGTGGATCGCTGGGGCTCCTCACAACGGCACGCTAATTAAAACGGTAAACAGACACAGCAGAGCGGAAAACTGGACTGACCCGCACTCAGGAGAAACACACTGAATACGCAACAGCAGGCAACTTGAGGGAAACAAGCTGCTTTGCAATTACTTTTGATAAAAAATAAAATAAAAAAAGAGCTCAGTGGTAAAAAAAAAAAAAAAGTTTCCGAGCTTGTGTTAAGAATAATCAGCATGCACTTCTTCTGTGAAGTGCAGGGAAAAGGAGGGAAAAGTCAAGTAGTAATCTTTACGGTTTTGATATGTTGCTTGGTAATGAATAATTTCATTTTTGTCACAGGCTTTGTCAGCACCGTATGAAGCGTCATGCCAATTAAGTGCCCACTGAATTCAGATGGATGAGGGAGCGACAGTCTTTGTATTATTCCATTATTCTGAAGATGAAATAGCGGCAGCAGACAGCGAGCTGTCCGGCACTGCTGGCACTCCTCACAGGAACGCGCTCATTAATACAGGAAGCTTCGGAGAGCTGAACCCTCCCGCTACTTCCTGCTAACAAACAGGAGAATCAACTGAACACCTGCTTCACATTCTTCTCAGAGTAATAAGAAACACAGACACACACACAGACACACACACAGACACACACACACACACACAGGCTCACTCAACTTCGACTCTCTCACCGTATCTCTCTCTGGTCATTCGATTCAATCAGCATGCTGAGAGAGACAGATGAGCTCAGAGCTTTGACCTCTACTCATGAGCCGTCGTCTCATAACACAGACACACACACACACTTCAAGACAAGGAGCCTATTTGAGGAAATGACATCATCATCAGCTGCGGTGTCACCGGGTTCAAGGCTGGCTGGAAACCTGTCCCATCACAGCGGAGATTACCCCAGCGAATGGTTATTACACAGCTTATGAGGGATTGTGCAATGAGGGTGACTACAGATACACCCCTCAGCCAGACCCCCCATACACTCACACACACACATACACGAACACACACACACACACGCCTTAGCTTGATAGCGCATCCCATTACTGATAGATGGATGGAGCAGATTATGGGACGCTCCATTAGTGTCACTTCATATAGGTGTGTGAGGTGTGTGTTTCTGCAGCACAGATAGTTGCTCTGGAAGAGGGAAAAGTGTCTGCAACAGCCTGGCACTCGTCTCTGATTGTAACGTGTTAACGTATACGTACCTGCTTCTCGAGTGCACTACTGCTAAAGCACTAAAGTTTAAAGACAATTTCAACATACTGACATGCATATTTCATGTAATCTGCAGATACATTATACTGCAAATTGCACGCCACTTGTGGTAACTTGACAAATGCAAATCAGGTGTTTTACTAGTATGAGACAAAAAGGGCCACCTATAAAAATTCAAATCTCATCAAGAGGATAAGGGATGAGTTTTAAAACTTTGTTTTCTACTGGGGAGGGGGGGGTTCGCAGAAGTACAGAAACACTACAATAATGGGCATCGAAGGCTTACACTCAGTTATTACTTGTTTTTAAGATTTTAATTCAAATCTGTGGGATATCCATATCTGAAGCGGCTCAACTGAAAAGCTGTCAGAGATTAAAAATAAATAAATAAATAAATAAATAAATAAAATAAAATCTGTTTTTTTCTCAGGGTGGGGCTTCATTGGCAAACTAGCAGTGCTGTGAGGTTTTACACTGGGACAGTGTTTCTTGGAACCAACTGCTTTATGTCATCATGCTCACATACAGTGCTATATGATGTTGAGCAATGTTTATCATGCTCAGTACCTCAGCATGTAAGCTAGCTAACATTTGCTAATTAGCACTAAACACAAAGTACAGCTGAGCCTGAGCTGAGGCTTTTGATGAAAAGTCAATGGCCTGTTTATGATAACCTCATGGATGTACCTTTTACTAAAATGTTGTCGATGTAAGCTAATTTCTTTTGGTTGAATATGAAACACTTGAGTTGTTCTTCAGGAGAAGAACCTTTTTGTAGCAAACTGCCTCTGTCAAGTTTGGGGAAGAAGGAAAAATATTTTGTTTAAGACCGAGCTGTAAAATAATCTGTTATTTTTGCAGTAAAATGACATATAGTCATTTATTTAAACACTGCAACTCTAATTTCAGTCAATAAACCCATGAGGGCTGGGCGCTTTGTGTGCATGACATCAAAATAAAGCAATCAATCAAAAAAATCAATCAAAATCGAGTTCCATCATCACCATCAGTACAAAATTTGGCAACACTTCCTATGAAGCCTGTCTCTGTAATGCATTATAACATATTATGAACATATATAAAGCCTTATGGACAAACTTATAATGCATTATATGTGGTTATGAATAAAGTTATGGCACAGGTTAACCCTAACCTTGCTCATAACTCTGATTATACAGCACTACTGGCACATTATAACACATTATAAGTATGTTCATAATGCATTATAGAGGGATGCTTTAGTGTTACCTAAAAATTTTTATTAGTTCATCAAATAGGAGCTGACATATTTAAGTTTGGATCAAAGTGGTGGACTGATTGACAGACTGGACATTGCTGTTTGTAGAGATACATCACTAATATGATTAAAGTTTCAACCAGCAAGAACTGTATTTTTCTTTTATTGTCTTTTTTCACACTACATATACTTTTAAATTTATTCATCATACATTTCTGTTTGCCAGTTTTTTTTTGTTTTTTTTTTTAAATAAGCCTAAGAATTGTCATTTTGTGGACTCCGATGCTTCAACCTGACAAACTTCATATTAAAGAGTTTGTAAAACCCTCTGATACATTTCTTTTGTTCTATTTTTGACAGCTCCAGGATCAAAATGACTTGACTTGTGTGGTGTCCCCACAGACGGATGGACGCACAGTTGCTGGACTTCATTTAATGCTTGGCTGCTCCTCAGTGTCAGCCCCATTGAGGAGACAACAAGCATGAACACACACACGCGCATACGCACACACTCACAGCACAAATACCACATCTGTGCACTGCAATGATCCATGCACAGACACATAATATACTCCAGAGTGGGTGACCATGACTCCTGCATGTCTGCCTGCTTCATTACAAACTGCCACCACACCCATTTACCTTGACCTGAAGCTGTTACTACCACGGCGTGGAAGGTTTCTCTCTCTCCTCTCTCTCCATCCCACTGACGAGATGAAAGTGTTATTAACCCCTGTGGAGCCAGTGGGAAGGTGATTCACCTCAGTTAAGTTAATGTCGCCTGTTCTTACCTCATCTCTCGGCTAATGGAGCCTGGAGGACTGGCTGAGGTAGGGTGGAGGGGATATTTAATCTTGGGACAAAGATTACTCTGTATCATTAGATTTAATACGAAAGAGGCTCCAGTTTAGCCAAGCAGACAGGATGCATGCTGCCCTGCTGGTGCCTCTCCAGGCATTTTATTTGAAAATTCTGTGTAATTGATTTCATTATGCGACTTCAGGTTGCCCATCGTTACTGTAGATGAGGCTCTAAATGGATCATGGGAGTTGGAGTTTGCTAGGAAGGTGAGCACTGGGTCCTTTTAGCCTGCGGTGACTTGTGATCGATGGAGACCTGGCAGAGTTTTAGCCGCTAACGTTGCTGTTATTAAGCTGCTAGCATCGACCACCACTCTGTTCTTTTCTCCACGGCACTTCTATTTAACAAGCGGTTTCCTCTTTCTCTCTGTCTCTCACCTCTTACTCCTTTCTACACGTTCCCCTCTCCCTGTTTCATACACTCTTACCAGTCTCCCTCTGTCACATTTCTCATCTGCTCCGAGCTCAAGCATCCAGCACCTCTTTTCCTCTCCTCACTCGCCCCGCCCTCACTTCCTTTCTCTGTCTCATCCATCTCTCTGCTTTTAATCTCCCCCTCTCTCCTTGTCTCCCTCTCTCACTCTCTCCTCCCTTTTCACTTTTATCGCTCTCTCTCGCCTGGTGCTGCTGAGTGGCAGTACAGTTTAACTGTTATTGGCTTCTGCAGAGGAAGCAAAGCAGCAGCAACACCGTGCCGTGGCAGCACACAAAGAGAAGCCGGTGTTGTAGCCTTGTGTATCTGTGCGTGTGTGTGTCTGTGTGTGAATGTGAGTGTGAGTGTGCTGTTGCAAAGTCAATAATAAGTATATGATTCAAATGAATTGTTGCAGTGACTGAAAAAGTTACGACTCTAGTGGGAGAATGTAGAAAAAATGCAAGGGTCGGCACAGTATTCTAATATTTCAATGAAGAATCCAAAGACAACAGTGCACGCCCCTATTCGGTGCCATCTCTTAACATAACACCCCTCAAGAGAACACACATATATGTGCTCTCTGCAAGTATAAAATCCTGCACTGCAGCTTTAGGAACACTCAGTAGGTTACTGAATCTAGGTCATGGAATTTGAGAAGAAAGACCCATTCATAGCTTTTAATTTCAGCATCCAGTTTCATTTCATTCATTGAAATTGAAGTCAGTGGGTTTGGCTCCAGGAAGTGACGCATACCTGTTTATGTAGTCTTCCTGACTGCAAAGAAATTAAACCAGTGTGTGAAGAGTATGGTCTCAATGACGCCCTTTTTTTTTTTTTTTTGGTATCGCTATGCAATAAACAAAAATTGATCTAGTTATCACAGCTAAAGAATGATTTATTACATTGTTATTACATTTTATTGCTTTTGTGCATTTCCTCGCATCCTCCAATACATTATACATTATCTTTAATTGTTAAAGATCCATAGTTATGCCTCGGGGGGCAACCAACCCAGAGACTCGTACCTGCACTGAACCCTGTACTACCTGCCTGATGTCAGGGAATGTGCTCAAGTATAGCAAAAGAATTTCTTATCTAATTACTCTCTAAATTGACTGAATAACTTAGCAAGTCCTGCAACCCTGATGTCAAGTACCGCTGTAATCGACAGCGCCATCTGTTGCCTGTGTCAGGCTAGGAGGAGGTGTTAACTGCTTCAAACCAATGAGAGGTCGAGTCTGGGCAGCTATGACAGATGAAGCAGCAAAATCATGTTCTTTTTTTTTTCATCATCAAATTTTTAGACCAAATCCCATCTGTCCTTTATCAAAAGGAGCATCGCAAACCGACTCATTACAGTGTGTTTGTGTGCATGCATGGCTTTAAGAGTCCGCAATCATGTCTGCTAAAATGACACTGAAGGCTTGAATCATGTATTTTTCATCAATATTTGTGGACCTTGATGGTTGGATTTTTTCTTTTTGCAATGCTGTGGATTTAACTGTGAGGAACTTTATCACACAGCATGACTCAGCTCTCTGCCAAAACAACACAGACAACACACAAACAAATGCTCCATCCCAGTCCACTTCGTTAAGAACTCCTGTCTATCGAAATATTCTCTTTCATGCCAATTATAAATATTCATACAATGTGAAAGACTCACTTTTCGTGAGTGTGTCTGCCCTCGCGTATATGTGTGTGAGTGGCTATACCCTTGCAGGCGGCAGGACACTTCCACCATCTCGCTTCGTCACAAATTACCTCATTAAATTTCATTGAATTAAAGCCACTTTTGTGAATTTAGCAGAGTCCCAGGCCCACTGTTCGCCTGCAAATGAGATTAAAGAAACATTTGCTTTTCTTCCCGCTTTCAATTATATTTCTGGAAGGACAGCTCGGGCACAGCGCCTTAATGAGGAGAGAGGAAAAGTAAAGTAGAAAGTAGCATTCATTGCACTGTGGACAGTTTTGTGAATTAGGAGTAACCCAACTCATTTAGGAAATTCAGAATTTTACTTCACAATCAACTGCTGTTGCTATAAAGGTTTATTATTAAATATTTTATTTTGTCAAAGTTGTAAGACAGTCACTGATTTCTCTGTGAAGGTTTTCCAGAATCTTGGGTTTGTTTTCGTTGTTACTGCTGGTAGAAAAGATTAAACTGGCGCATATATCGATGGCATCCACATAAAAATGCAGTGATTGGTTTTATTCTTCCATTTAGGTTCATGATTTATGTCTTTCTATGTGAATGTTTTCTGTAAGCAGCGTGTGTATCCCTTCTGTGTCTGTTATCACGTGCACCAACAGGGATACAGTGCAATAAAACAGAGTGAGCTAATCTTAGTAAGCCTTCAAACAATGCAGATTACAAGACTGACAACACACACACGCAACACGCACGCACACACACATATGCACACATGGGATGAGCAAGTCATCAATGAGATCATGTTGCTAGGCTACAGATACAACTCCTGCCAGTAAAATGAAGGCTTTTGGCGCTGTTAAAGAACCTTTACTGAAGGAAGTAAAGTGTAAAATTGTCAAGGTTTGTAATACTAAATATAACTCTAAAGGTGGTGGTGTGTATGTGTCAGGGGTGTTTAATATATATATCTCACTCCTTTAAATTATATTAATTCTTAAAGCTTTGTGTATTTATTGGCGTGGTTGCTTAGGGATAGCGGCTGCTAGCTGTCTTCATCACATGGTCACATGGTCATTGGTGCCAATGGCCATCGCCACCACCCCTTCATCAAAAAAACGGTCAGCTGTGCCTCAGACATGAAAAAAGATGGCATGTGTCATAATGCCAAACTCAAGGCTCGAAAAATTGGGGTTCAAGGTTCATTTATTGTCATTCAAAACATGGAAGAAGAGAACAAAATTTGCACTCGGGTCCCAAAGCGTAACAAAGTGACTAGCAAAGTGACAATAAGTAAGGCTTACGATATGTATCTATAATAATTTATTTCCTAAAATGCATTTAACACCTAAAATAACCTTTCAAAGAGAATAAAAATAAAATAAAAAGGAGAAAGCAGTGTGGGTTAAAACAAAGCAACAACTTACAAAACTTCAATGCAAAATTCACTTTACACGATGCTGTCCCTCATTTTCTAGAGTTTATTCACAAGATGCACTGTCACTACTGCATGCTCTGCTCGCCTGAGAAAATGTGGTTGCTGTCGTCTTTATTAACATAAAATGAAGAAAACTATAAGCAATGCTAAATGGGTAACATGGGACAAACAGTTAGTCAGAACCATGTGGAACAATGAAACAGGTTACACCAGGCGGAAGACAGAAGATTGCGGATAACTGTAAAATGTTTGCTTACTTTTATAAAACTCTTGAGAAAAACTGAAGAAAGGACAGAACAATCACTCCAATATTAACGACAAAGCAACTGCTGGATTTGAAAAAAAAAACTTTATACTGAAGCTGCAAGCAGCGTTGAACAGGCCCTCGCACTCCCGCACCTGTCGGGGTATGGGGCAGTCACAGTATATAATAAATAGTAGTTATGCCTTATGTTCATCACACAGAACAGGGGTGGGCAAGACGCTCAGCATGAACAGCCAAAAAGCCTGAAATCATAGCAAAGAGTTATACACACAGCAACAGAAACCTTTAAATGATGACACTTTTGCACTAGATTCGACTGAAAATACACATTATCACTTCTTTTAAAGAAAAATAGATTGCCAAACTTCAGATGGATGTTTCTATACAGCTCTGACTCAACCAGAATAAACAGGACCCTCCAGCCGTCAGCCGAGTCAACAGCCATGGCAGCCAGTGAGCATTGTATCAAGTGAAAGGAGCTGGTGGCCAGTCAGCCAACTACACTGGACAAGTGGGTTTTGTGGGGAGAAGTTGAGGACTATAGCAGGTCCATGTGAAAGCCTGTGTGGAGAGGCTTAGTGGCTGATCTGCATGTGAAAAACACAGGGGCTCACATACACACACTATACAAGGCTTTGACCCTCTATAAGAAACGGGTACACACACATACACACACTCCAACAACAAACAAGAGGAGTGGGAGGGGACAGAGGGAGGGAGGCCGATAGCACACTGCAAAGAAGACAGAGAACGGACAAAAGATTTTATTTCTCAAGGATTTGGCAAAGTTAAAGACACCGTCCTTTGGTGTGTTTTTCATTGTATAATTTTAATACTATTACCCTGAGGCAAACATAACCAAATCTGATGAATTTTTCTAAAATTTCAACTTTTTTTTTCAAAGATTAACACTTCTTTTGCAGTGTGTTGTGCTTGAAAAATTAAACAGTTCAACCAACACCAAAAAGAACCTCAATAAACCACAAGGGAGACTTGTGCAAGCGTAGAATCACAATTCGTTCTGCATTGTTGTACCAGCAACAGAATAAACTACCTTTGCTATTATCGTATTTTGTTTTAACATAGAATGGTAACGGTACTTTCTGTCCTTTTTCAATGTCTGAATTCAAACTCATCTGTATTCGTCTAGGCGCTGGCGTCAATCAGAGCCAAATCCTTCTCCTATGGCGTTTCTCTTGACGCCCTCCAGCTCTTTCCCCCAAAAATAAATCTAAAAAACAAAAAGGAAAACACCTCCCTGTCTGTTTTGACTCCTGCTCTAAATGCTCGATTCGTTCCTTTTCCTGCTGGTTTCATTTCAAGGCCTGCTATCCCGTTCTCCATGCCTCCTCTTCTTTCTTTTCATAAACTCCTCCTTCCTTATTTCCCTTTTCACTCTCAAAAAGACCTCTTCATTTTTTCTATTTTCAAGGAACGCCTTTTTCTTATAGCATCTATTGATTTTCATGACTGCTATACAGCCTGTTTGATGCGTAAATCTTACCAAGTGTGTGTGTGTGTGTGTGTGTTTCTGCAAGTTTGTGTGTATCCTCGTGCGTTTTAGAGGATGTTGGTGTGTGTGCAAGGTGGGGAGAAAGTATGTGTTTCACTGCACATGTGTGGGAGAGAACGTGTGCACAGAGTGCCTGCAGTTGTGGGGACTGTGTGTGTGTGTGTGTCAGCATCCACACACGTTTATGCACACCTCTGTGTGCATGTGTCAAATAAGTATTTAAGAGTAAATGCATAAGAGTGTTTTTAAATTTATTGGCAATGACTGTATTTCCTTACAAAGCATACATTTATGTCTACATCCGACTGTGTTTTCGTGTGTGTGTGTGTGTGTGTGCGTGTGTGTGTCTGTTCGCATCTACATGCATGCGTTCATGTGCTTGTGTGTTTGATGAGATAGGGGGCTGGCAGATATGACACACCTCATCTTCCTTTCCTTAGGCCTCTATTTTAATCTGGCAAAACAGGCTGTGCGTGTAATGACCTTTAGAAAGGGTGAAGATAAGTAGATGAGGCTGACTGTGAGTGTTGAGTTACTGTATAGAGGAGCCACAGCTGAAATAAGGGGCGGATGACAGAGGGAGGAAGATAAATGGATGAGGGGATGGGATAAAGTGGAGCATTTAGGGAGATATACTGTATGCAGACAGCAGGCTGGGGATACAGAGGATGACACTGAATTTTAAACCAAAGGAATCCAAACTTTCGGTCCGACACCTTCATGCGTCTCCATTGCATCCGCTCTGTTTCATCTCTGCACCAGCATTGCACGTCTGCTTCCACCTTTATAACTCCGAGCACTTGACTGTCACACTTTGCACCAAAAATGAAGAGGATATCAGAACTTGCAGTTTGTTTTCACACAGTAAAACTTCCTCCAGTGTTAGCAGTTTCGATGATGTCAATTGAAGATAAACTTCTACATATACATGAAAAATCCACTGCATACAGCTTTAGATCTTGTCTCATGTTCAGACTTTCGATCAGAAGTTGATTGCTTACCATGCAGTCATAGGGCAGTACAAACATTAAACTGCTGGTAGTTTTCGCAGCATGGCTTTCCATAGTACAGATCTGATCGATCGTATTTTGTACAAGAACATAATCATCCAGCTTAATGTCAAAACACAAGGCTACATAAATTTTAACAACAAAAATGTAAGTTACGACATCAGTATATTTTGATTTAATTATTTTGTGTCAATACTGGAACAAGACTGTTTTTTTGTAATATCTCTGGAGGACTGACATCCTCCTTTTTATCAGCTATTTGCTGTGTGTGGAATGTGCGTAAAAGAACAGTTCATTCAATAACCAAATTGAGACTAAATAGCCTTTCTCTCTGATGATTCACTGTCAGCATGCTAGCCCAATTTTTACAGGAAAAAATGGTTACTAGTTTAGTTCAGTGTGTTAGCAAGTTAGCATTTGCTGATAAGCACTAAAATCAAAGAACAGGCTGATGGGAATGTAGTTTTAAAGCCGAGTGTCTCATTGTCATGTAAATAACTGGACAAAACAAAATGCTGACCTCATGATCCAGTCAGAGGATTACTTAAGTTATTGCAATTGAAGGGGAGCATGAAAGATCTTTTTTCATGGCAATGTTCACAGGATGGTGAATAAGTCAG
>JAQLOL010000002.1:8240084-8250369 GCA_029783665.1 Naso thynnoides
AGGTGTTTTATAGATAGGGTTAGGGTTTGCTTATAACTATGATTATACAGCACAATAAGTGCATTATAACACATTATGTTCATGATACATTATAGATAGATGCTTTAAGTAAAATGTTAAATGTGTTGGACTGTTTTAGTCATACAAGGCCTTTGTCCGCTTGCATTGCTATAAATGATGACTTCATTAAAGACATTGCCACAAATTTCACAAATTAATCTCATCTTGAACAAATTTCCTGACAAACACATGCATTAAATTGCACATAGCTGCAATGCTCAACAAGATCATTTACAAGTGGGTCTATTATAACACTTCCGTATCTGCCTCACGTCTTTGTATCTGTCTTGTATCATCTTACTCACTTTCTTTTGTGTCCCTCTATATCTCTGTCTCTCATAAAAGGCTTGACAGAGATAGCACTTTTTTCCTGGCTGACGTACGCTAATGTACTAATGGATAGAGGAGATAAGGACAATGAGTGAGAGGAGAGCGGGAATGAGGAGCGGAAGGGAGAAGGACAGCACACCATGCACACACACACACACACACACACACACACACACAGATGAGGCAGGGAATTCTCGAGGGAGGCAGATTTTGCGGGCATGTAGCCCACCTCAATTGGGGGAGAGAGAGAGCTGAAGGTGACATGGGTGCGAGGGGGTGGAGGGGAAGAGAAGGAGGTGGTGGACAGGAAAACTACAAGACCTGAAGAGAGGCAGTGCAGAGAAGTACGAGCGGAGACTAGAAAAGGATAATAACTCACTCAAACACTAGCACCGCTCACAGCAGTAATATTATCTCTGCAAGATTTACACACTCGTCTTCCCTCAACAGGCTCTTACAGCTACACATACACTTCAGCAGACATTCATTTATAGAGGATCAAACACAAACCAGTGCTCCACTGAAACATTGATATGTATTATTTCACACACATGTCCACATAGCAGCAAGCAAACCGACACAAGCAACAGTGTGCATGCCGAAGTACATTTTTAGAAATGCCCAGATCACACTTTTGAGCATGTTTGTACACTGAGTGTGCATGTACGTGGGCATTATAAGTGAATGAGTGCTGCAGAAGAAGCTCCAGGCATTAAGGATCCCACTGACACACACACACAACCGTGATTTCACAAAAGCCTGCAGTGCATTCTGAGAAGCTAATAGGACATTATTCTGCTAACTTCTACTTAATGGGATAAAGATGGAATTAGTGTGTTCAGGTGTTCTGCTCATCTGTTTATTATGAGCCTGCATTGGAGAGAGAAGAAACTGAAGTCGGCACATACTCACACACAAACAGGGAAACAGACAGCAGCCCGACCCGAGATTATCAATCATCTCTACCAGCCTGGCGTTTTTGCCATTTAACCAGGCTGAGCAGCCGATGCGCTGCTTCAATCATCGTCTGCCAGTCTAAATGCTAGTGCTAATTAGCATTCACATGCTAAATTACCTCCCATCCCATGTTTCCTGATTAGGCTTAATCATTCTGACAGCTAGTTTTGCTGCTAAGCTTGCAGAGCCAACACACGCACAGCCATCTCAAACTCCAGGAAGAGATCCAAGGCACTCTTATTCACTGGATACTGGGATTTGAAGAGCTGGTATCCTGCTCAGTAAACTGCTGAGACCAGCGTGCTGACAATGTAGAAAAGGCCGCTGTGACTAATATATTCCTATATGACATTATTAGTGTATTAGCTTAGAAGCAACATGTAAGTGTTGCAGCTGGCTGAGGCAGAGCTAGTTTATCTACTCTAGATAAAGTTACTTTAGGCCAGTGGTTCCCAACCTGGTGATCAGGGCCCTGAAAAGGATAACAAAATAAATCTTGGAGGTTGTGACACAAAAATTTGTATTTATTTATTTATTTATTGGACTTTTCTCTAATCTTTGTTTTTAAGGTATTGGCTATGAAACAGTAATGTACATAAAACAATCTGAGAAATGCGGCAAGAGGCCCCAACTACAGTTTTCTGGGGGATCAAAAGCAAAAAAGTACTTGGAAGAACTGGTTTAACACTTGGCAGTAAATTGGGCAGTGCTTTTTATGTCTTTTTATGTAATATCTTAATCTATAAAGTAACTAGTATCAATAGCATAGAATGCAGCATTGTGAAAGAAATGTTTTATTTTGAAATGCAATACACTAGAGGGAGAAAGCTGGTTACTTAAAATGGCATTGGGTAGTTCTGCACTATAAAAATAAGATAGAATAATTCTTAAATAATTCATCTCAATCAACACATAGGGGCCACTACAGGTATGTAGTAGTGTTTGTATACAAAATGCCCTTCCTCTGGCGGTACTTTTTTTTTGTTTTGATTAGGTGGGACGTTTCTGGGCATCAGCTTTTGGGGTACAGATGTGAGGTGTGAACCCCTCAATCAAAATGTGCAGGCAGGAAGAGAAACAGTTAGCGTCTGGAAATCAGACAGATAACTTTAGAGAAGCCAAAAAGATACAATGGCGGAGCCTTTATCAAAGAAAACTAATTCGAGCGACGCAAAACAACAGGCCAACAAGGCTCAATCCAAAATGGTACCAGTATCTCTAAGGTTGGCGTTCACCGGCCTTGAAGGAGAGGATGGGGTTGAACAGCAATGCAGAGATCTCATCTGTTGGACAGGTAAGTCTTTTGTAAGTGCCTTAGCTCTTTTTAGCTAGCTGGCTAACAATGACATTTTTCTATAGAAAAGTATCTTCCCTGTCAGCTAACCACCATTCCAAGTTAACTAGCAGGTACCATGCCAGCAATGTAGTAGTGCTGTGTTTTATTTAGAAACGTCGGAATTAGGACCTGGTAGTGACGTCAAATCTGAGTTGACCCTGTTCCAGTTACGAGGAACCATTGTTAGCTATTGTTGTTGTTAGCACTCTTAGCTACCAGCCAATAACAACACACTAGGTGCATACAAAAGCACTAGGTGCATGCAAAAGCAACAAAACAACATATCAACAGATAGAAGTTAAACAATACCGTCAGTTTGACTGATTTAATGACCCCAAAACAAGACTTATTGGCTAATAAACAGTGTAATGTGCAGCTTTCTCATTGTTAATGCATGGAGCTTCCATGTTGGATTTCAAACACAGGCATACCGAGGTTCCTCCAAGTTTCTTAGTTGAAGTTTCAGAGGGTGTTCCTGATGACATTTCTGACTGTGAAATTTTGACTTCTGAGATCAAATGGAATGACTCCTGATATAAACTGCTTCCCTTTCAGTGAATGAGTCAGTGGGAGGGGAAAGGGGGACAAGAGAAGGGGCAACTCTGAAAGCTGCATTTGCAAAACGCGACAAACAAATCCAGTTCAAAACTTCTCATAGGGCCTTTAAGTAAAGAGGAAATACGAAACTGAAGTACAAGCACCTTAAAATTAGCAGATAAATGTATTGATAAAGGAAACCTTGACTGGTGTTGTATTGTTAGAAATACTGCTTAGGAGATGGTGGACAGATCATGACTCAAATCACAGAATATATATGGCTTACTGCTATAGGGTTGATATTAATAAAGGCCACCGTTAACGGGACTGTGCAAGTGAGAAAGGTAGATAGGATGGCCCAACATATGTCAGTGCTGTCACACAGAAGTTGAGGAAAATGCATGAAGCGCCTTCCCAAAGATTGAATTAGATCATGTCTGAGTGGGAGGGATGTACCACTGGAGGAGCGGGCCGGTGAACTTCTGGTCCACCTCAGTGGCTCCAAGAAGCCCTGAAGCCTAACCAGCCTCACTCGTCTCCATGTCTCAAGGCAGTGAAGTGCCAGCGTTATGTCAATCACCCGGTTGGCACAGTTACCTCAGTACGCTGCTCCAATCGGCCCTGTCACTCAGGCTATCTTCCAAGATAGAAAGGAAAGGGAAAAGTAATTGGATTTGCTGCTAGCAGGGAAATGATGAAATGTCATGAAACCGACCCCCCTTCACCAACCGCACACACACATACACATCCACATTCACACACCTATACACCGCTGTGAGTAAATCTCCTTCTCTCTCTCTCTCTCTCTCTCTCTCTCTCTCTCTCTCTTTGTCTCTCTCTCTGCCTGTCGTGCTTGGCTCTTTTTGTTTCTGAAGTCTGGAAATACTTCAGGCTTTTGAGAGTTTCTTTTCATCTTGCCTGATGTGGCGAGAGTACCTTGTTCTCCCAGGTAGACAAAAGAGGAGATGAAATGAGGGGAATAAAAGGATTTCCAGGTTTTTACTGAGATCGGGGGGTTGTAGTGTGGGGACGTGTGGGTTAGAATGTTTCTGGCAAACAGAACAGAAGGCAGCCCATGGAGCAATTTCATGCTGTTAAAAGCTATTGGTACCCCTCCTCCAGCTTGTCTCCCTACAAAGTGATGCACTGTTGTGTTTAAAAGAAAAATGTAATCATGTTCCACTTTGAAGTACTGGGCAAAGAACAACAATATATAATGCATATGCTTGCTGCTGCACGCTGGCAGGCACGAGACTGGTGGCTTTTGACAAGGAGAGAGGCAGCCTGCTCTGTCATCACACTGTGGCTGCAAGGCTGCATCCCATAAACTTTTCTTCACACCAGATACTTGTACTGCATGTCCCACATCTTTTTCCTCCTGAACATGTTTCATGGTAAATGAGATGACCTTTGTCTAATGTCCTTCATCTTCATCCAAGGAGGCTTAGTCCTATATCGCACATTCTAGTATGTCCTTTAACACCCTTCAAATCCCTTATCTGTTGCCTTTTACTCTGCGTTCCTCATCCAACCATTAACAGCACCTTTATGACACACATATTAAAAAGTTCATTTTTGAAAGTTTGACGTCTGATCCTGTTGTGCATGAACAAAGCCTGCACAGAAATGTGTATGCAGCAGGTGCAAGCAAGAAGTGTTTCAACTTACATTTCTTGATCATAAACATGTGAGTTACATTTGTTTTTGTGGACACTGGTGCCTGCTTGTGTTACAGTGCTCTAACTCGGTCTTGGTCTCAAGAACAGTCTCAAGACCACTTTTTTAGGGTCTCAGGCTTGTCTCGGAATTGAATGCATTTTGACTCGGTCTCGCCTCGGTCACAAACCAAATCAAGACCAGTCAAGACCACGACAGTTTATTTGTTAGCATAATTTCTGTGACTAGATGTAAAATGTCCTTCTTCAAATGCAGCTTATAATATAAGATACTTGTAGTTTATTTTTATTTCTTTTTTCTTTTTCTTTTTTGTCACTGCTGATGGCTGTCACCCTTCCCGGCCCCCTTCACTGACATGGAAGCAGATCCATGGAGACGACATGAAGAAAAGCAATGTAGTTGTTTGGGAGCAAAGATGTCCATCAATTTGTCTAAGTTTGGCTACCTTAGCCACAGGGAATTCATATGCAAAGAAGCATTCAGGGCTACGCTGGTCCTGGTCTTGTCTCTGTCTCGGCACACTTTGGTCTCAGTCAAGTCTCGTTCTTGATTACTGTGGTCTTGATGACAACACAAGTGTGTGCTCATTTGCCATTTCGCCACAGACCTGGAACCTCGGTCTCTGACTACGACCCAAAGCGACTGTGTTGTTGTGGGTGAGAATCTTGTTAATCCTGTGTGTTGTCCTGTCGAAAAACATTTGAAATTGGGTGACAATTCAGATCCTTTGCACAGAATGTTATCAATCAGATGCTTCAGAACATCACAGGAGTACTCAGCTTCATCAGTCAGATCACATTTTGGGATAAATGCACAATGCACAACCCGAGGAATGTCAAAGAAAACCACCAGCATGGTTTGGTTGAGTTCTAACCTGACAAGACTTCTGCAGTCTTGAAGACTGCTGTTTGGTCTCTGGGTCACAGCCATAGTCACAACTCTTTCTGCACCTTGCACATTGTCAGCTTTTTGACATTGTCTCCTATTTTCTTAATTGTAACTCAATTTAATATCTACCTTTTGCTAACAAAGCCCACTCTGGAAAGCTGAGCCAAAACAGCGAGCCTTTACTTTGACACCGTCTTCATCAGCTGTTCCCCACTGAGTCACATGAATCCAATAAAGAGCCACAAGAATTTACCAGCACTACTGTAGAATGCAAGTTAACATTCTACAAGGGCAACTCATACAACAGTGTTAGTCCTTACATGCACAGTCAAAATGTGCATAGAAAGAAAGTCATTAACTCAGTAATGGAGCTGTTAGGTGGGTATTTTGCACACACGTGCATGCTGTGTGCTTAGTCAGCTGAAGCTTTCTGATAAGTCATGCTGATGAAGAGTGGCACAGATTTTCCCTGACTTACGTCACAGCTCTCGCTCTGTTTGTCTCTGTCTCACTCACTCACTCACTAACACACACACACTCAGACAAAGACACTATCACTTATTCAAAGAACTGCCTTGGTTTAAAATTTACACTCGTTATTATATATTCATGGATCAATCAATAGAGGGAGTCTAGCAGCCGAGACTGGTCCATGCAGGCAAACACATATTCAGGAAATCACATTGGAGGAATTCTAATAAGCGTGCACGTGTGCAGACATCAATACGCTGCAGCTTTACATTTCATTAGGCCGAGGAGCACAGTTTAACTCCCAATGAATAGCAATAAAACCACAGAGCCTGTAACCATCTCTCTCCATCTGCTTCAGCCTCTCTCTCTCTCTTTCTCCTTTTCTCTAATCCCAGCTCAATTCTCTCTTCCTCCCTCTAAATTCTGTTACGTACAAATCTAGTTCAGTCATTTGTCAGCTGTTCTCCAATTTATTTGAGAAGACCCAATTTAAAGCTAAAACTAATCACCTCCTGTGTCAGAGAGAGACTAAGCAGGCACAAACAACTGTGCAAGCCTCATATACCGACATAACCTGGTGTAATCAGTGTTGCTCTGCTGGGACTTGTGTCCGGTCTCGCCTTGCCTGCTCATGCAGACTACTGCATGTTACTGCAGCATCTGCATTGATCTGTGTGAGGGCGCTGGCTGCCTCCACCTCCATATTCACCTTCCTCCCTCCATCCCCGAGTACAGGAAGACACGCCGGCTGAGGGGAAATGGGATTCCGATCAGCGGGATATCATCCAGGATCTGCTGACCCCACACACTCGACACACAAGCACAAATCATCTATCTGAACACACACACACAGAACAGGGGTCAGGCACAAGGACTAGTGGGCTAGGTTTCAGTCGACTTAGCAAAACACCAGAGACAGGAAGCTGTGTAAGGAGGCATGTGTGTGTCTGCGCGACTGTGTGCACATTATCATAACCGTGTAAAAGCCGTGACAGCAGCATCACTGTGCCGACTACACAAACACATAGACCAAATGCTCAAACTGTCGAACTTGTTTCAAACACTGTAGCGGCTGAGTACTAAATTTAATTTTTTTTTTTGTTGACTTTAATGGAATATAAAAGAAAGAACAATGTAATCGAACAAAGACATCACCTGTTTGCACCTACAAAATGATGGATGACTGGAGAGAAGTGTTTATAAAAGAAACTTTGGGAACATTCTCTCAAAGTTTTAAATTTGAATGCTGCTGACAGTTGAATGTTGATGTAACTTCTTCAACACTTTCTAAGAAGTCTGTTTGTAGAGTGAACATATATAACACATTATAATGCATTATGAGCACACTTAATGCATTATATGTGGTTGTGGTTAGGTTTAGGGTTATGGTTAGGGTTAACCATAACCTTACTTATAACTATGATTATACAGCACTATAGGTGCATTATAACACATTAACAGTATAATGCATTACAGATCGATGCTTTACGTAAAGCGCTACTGTAACTTCTTTTGTATTTATTCCGTGTTATGTACTGTTTAATCCAACTATTTTTACTCTCATACGTAACAGTTATTATTCAGTCTCCAGAGTATTGATGACAAAGACGCACTCATATAGAGAAGTCCTGCTGAGGGGAAACATTAAAAAGAGAAACATAGAAGCAGCTCAGTTGGATGTTAGGTAAAGGAGCAGCTGATTGGCACACACACCAGGCGGTCTACTCAACATGGGTACTTGAGGAGCACACACACACACACACACGAATAATGTAAACCCACATAACAGGCACATCACACACTCAAGGGGACTGCACGCTGTGTGTACACTGAACATAAGTGGAAATTACAAAAATCACTGCTTGCTTGCAATCGAGGGCATCACACTACAAATGCACAGATCCACACATGCACACCCACACTTGCACACAAAAGCTAATCAGCAGATGCATATAAGACATCGTCTTCACCCACCTTATAGCCACTCATACACACTCCCTGGCTCTTGACAACACTGTGACTAGCCCACCAAACAACACTCGGCAAGATAAAACCCACGCAGCTAAGATTTGTCGACCAGCATGAGCCCTCACAAACACGCTCTGCAGGAGAAAACATGCATCCACAGAGCCGCTGCCTCACTTCTTTCTTCAAACGTATATATGTGTTATCGTTTTAAAAGCATTCAGTGACAATGCCGTATCAGTGAAAAGCCACTTTAAGACAAAACACACACTATACGACATGAAAGAAACACACACAGACACACTTTCACAGCTGATGGCTGCAATGTGATTTCTGATGACAAAACCATTTGTCAGCGATGCCAAAACCAATGACCACTGAAAATACATCATAAAATGACACAAAATTGCTTCAAAGTGGAAATGGTGTTCTGTAGAGTGAAAAACACACACACATACACACACACACAAATACAGATACATACACAAACTCACATTGTTTCTCCTGCAGAGGCATCTGGATCCCCATTTTAGTCACATTTGATTAGTTTTATGTCAGTTATTGCTGTTATTTATATCTCACGTCATTCAGTGTTTAAGGAACAGACCAAAGTCAAAAAATACACAACAAGATAACACATCACAGCTGTCAGATAAAAATTCTACGTGTTCAAAACAGCCTTGTTCCTTTACCTATGGTGTCCTTCACAATGCACACATTTACTGTACAGTTGTTTCATGGACGCTTCCCTTTCTTAATAGGTTCTGGCTCTTCTCTCCGAGTTCAGACATCATCATCAGCTGCATCACAAATGGAGTTGTGACATTTTACACCACGATAGCAAAACAGCCTCAACGTTGAAGAGCAAACCAAGCTTGCGCGCACACACGCACACACTCAAGGATGCCTACCTTCTTCATGCGTCCACTGCGAGTGCCAGTGAAAGCCACAGTGTGTCCTCGGTAGTCATAGGCGGCCACAGACGTCATGCCGTCGTCCTTGTCCACGTACAGCGGGATGCCCTCGATGGCGGTGGTGCCCCCTAGAGGCTGGTTGAAGTCCTGGCCGCAGAAGTTGTCATCTATTTGCAGCGGCTAGAAAATGGGGGAATAATAGGAAAGGAAGACATTAGCTCAACCATTAACTTTTTCAAAACCGCTGTTCTCGTAAAACTAACATTAGTTCTTAAGGAAGGAGGATCCTTTCGATCTCCTCGGCACTTAGCACAGGTTTATGGGGCTGGAGCAAAGCCAAGCACTGCAGATTTAGGGAGAAATAGTGGGATTTATGTGAGTCACAAGAAGTATGAACTTCATTTTCCTAAATTCCTCTCCCTTTTTTTTTTTTTAACTTTTTTGAAAACTGATGGTTAAGAAAGAGAGTGAAAACAGTTTTTTATTAAAAACCAAAAGCACAAACTAACTGGTGTGCAGTTCTTGCTTCTGTGATAAATGCTTTTCGCTCTGTTACAACCTTTGATTATTTCGTAGTACATGATGTCAAACTAAGCAATTAAGCATCTCAGCATGTTTCTAATGGATGAACAGTTGTTTGCCAGTGTTTTAAATATTGATTTCCTTGTATGCGGCTTTGGCAATGTAGTTTCTAATAATTTGACAAGCCAATACAGTGAGTACATCGAATGGAGCTGTGGGAGAGAGAATACACAAGCAGGACACCGGAGGAGATGACAGCGAAATGACAGGAAGTAAATTATAGGTCAGATTAGCATATCATAATCAAAGTGTCTTGTACAGACACATCACCACACTGATATGTTGATATGTCACGTCTGATTTGTGAACATGTGTGTGTGTGTGTGTGTGTGTGTGTGTGTTTGTTGCTGTGTGTGTAATAGGCATGTCATTAAAAGCATGTGATGGCTTTGTACGCATCAGGAGGTTCCCCTGACTCTGATGTGTGTAGCAGAGATAATTGACAGCAACTGAATTACTGTGGCGACCTCACACACACTTTCACACATCCTTCACACACACACACAGGCAGGGAAACACACAACTTCAGGTCCACAGAACTCTGACAGAAGATCAAACAGATGTTCAC
>JAQLOL010000002.1:8256895-8271512 GCA_029783665.1 Naso thynnoides
TGTGAGTGTTAGAGTGTGTGTGTGTGTGTGTGTGTGTGTTTGTCTTCTTTAATAAAGAGAGGAGATGAGATTGGACTGCCAAACTTGGGAAGAAGCAGGAGAGGACAACCAACACACAAACACGCTCACATGCAAACACACACGCACCCTCTTGGCCTGCATCCAGGTATTTGTTGGGACTTGGCACTGGAAGCAGAGAACAGCACTGGTTGGCCTTTTCAGTTTCCCCCAGTGAGCCAATATCTGCTCTCTAATTGGTTGTTAATGAGTGAGTATGTGTGTGTGTACGTGTGCATTTGTTTGTCAGTGTATATGAATGTGGGAGAAAGTCTGTGTGTGTCTGTGTGTGTCTGTGTGTGTGTGTGTGACAGGGTAGGGGGTGCAGCAGGGATCTCCAACATCTGTCTAACAGACTGAGACACTTAAAAGCTTTGACCTGCTTAAACACAAACACACACGCACAAACACTAGCACGCATGCACACACATACCATTGAAGTTTAAAGTGCATTAGTGTGCATGTAGATGAGGAAGTCTGTGTGTGTGTGTGTGTGTGTGTGTAGCTGGAAAGAGGAAAGTGCACAGACTGCCTCTGCAAGTTATCCCCACACACACATGAACACGCAGTGGACTCTGTGCAGACATCTGGCAGTGCAGTCTGCTCTAATGGCAACAGAACTACGAGCATCTGCATATCACACCCACACGGCAAACACATGTGCATGCTGCCACATAAGCTCACACACACAGTCTGCCTGCTATTACTACAGCTAATAGCTGACAACATGTTTAGCACGGGATGCAAAAGATGCAATTTGTCACAATTAGCATTTGTAATAATATTGTGACGAATGAAAAATAGGGTAGCTTAGATACTGATGTGAAGACTTGATAATTTCCTTAAACAGTGACCAGGGCCTTTATTTCTTTATTTCACTCGACTGCATGTGCCAGCAGACGTTCATATGAAGCAGTTTTTGGTAAAAATATAGAGACACATATCTACAAAAAGAGGAAAAGAAGAAGAACATATTTTGTTCCTTAATCTGTCAGATTATTATTAAGTAGTGGTGGAATGTAAGTGAGTCTAACTTTATCCTCTGTACTGTATTTCAGAATATAGGTGAGCGTAGTTTGATTGTAGTTAATTTATGCAACTTTACACTCAAACTCAACTATGTCTAACAGGCAAATATCTACTTTTTACTTCACCACATTGTCCGACAGCTCTGTTTAGTTACCTTTCAGATTATAATTTCCATTCCCTGCTTGTTCAGCGAAAGCCATTTGGTGAATTTGAATGTGAATGTTTCTGATAAACTGGAGGATTAAGTGTCCCTTTGTGCATTGAGAAATTCTCCATCTTAAGCCAAGTAAACTATTTAAACCCCTCTTGGATTAGCTGTAAAATGCGTTGACACAAAACTAAAAACAGGGTTGTTTTTCTGAGCCTGTGAAAAGTTGACTTTTTAGAATATAATTCAACATGATGCACTGCTGTAGACTGAAGTACCCCACAGTGTTTAAAGCAGCTAAAATGATCTTAACGTTGAACTTCTACAACTGTGAAAAGCAACACATACATTAATGCAGCAGTCATGCTAGGCCTACTCCTGGAACTTTAACTACAATATAAAAACACTAACAGGGACAATTTTACTGCATAATGGGTATTTTTGCACTTTCACTTTTATTGGAGTATTTTCCCTGTATGATATTAGTACTTTTACTTATATTAAGTAAAGGATCCAAAGCCACCACAGTCTTATCCGTGTTAGAGCGTCCTCTGTGCATAGTAACACATCCTGCAAAACTGATGAAAATTTGACTGCCGTCACTGACTTTACATCAGCTAACAAAATGCAGCTAAGACCATTTTGCAAGATTTGGTTTCTTCATGTGGCATGAAAAGGAATTGCTTGGTCTGGACTTTTGCACACAAAACATGGAATATTTTCTGGATGCTTTTTATATTTTGGTAAAAGTTTACTTCTCTGGGAGTTTGTGAGTGGGGGGGGAAGGCACCTCGACATTTCAGCATCTGCTGTTTTGGCTTGGGTGAAATGAGGAGTATTAAGTTGGAGATGGAGGGAGAGCCTGGCAGCAAGGACATGTGCTCTGGTGGAACGAAAAGCTGCAGGCGAAAGAGAGAGAGAGACTCCAGCCCCGCAGGTCGGAGTCAGATGAAGAGCTCGGATGCCAAGAGATCAACATTTATTTTGCAGCAAGATTTATTCCGCACAGTTTCCTTGCTCTGTTGGTTTTATCACTCTTTATAAGTATAACTTATTCTTATATGGTGTTTTTTCGGTCTGATTGTTTTCTCTTTCATTTTTTTTTTATCTCTTCCTCCATTTCCTTTTCTCCTCCTCTGTGATTGAAAACAGATGTGCCAATGCAAGGAACTGAAACATTTTAAATGAAAACAAAATGACTGTGTGTCTGTGTGTGTGTGTGTGTGTGTGTGTGTGTGTGTGTGTGTGTGAGTGTGAAAATATCAGACTATAATATTTAAAGATCACAACATCATAGGGAGATTTTGGTTGTATATTTGTATATGATGTGGAATAGTGTGCAACTATGTGTGTTTAAGTCTGTGTTGACTCCAATTGTTTCTAACCTTTATATTTTTCTCCCTCTCCTCACCTTAATTATCCACATCTGCAAATGACAAGCAGGTGGGAAAAAAGAGGCAAAATAATCTGTCAAGGACCTTGAAATAATCACATTTAGTCTTAGTTGTCTGACTTTCCCTCTAGAGTCGCTCCTCCATTATTCAGCGAAGGGACTGGTGCATGCAGGAAGCCTCATCAGCTCCAATACTTGTCACACTCAATATACTTTAAAACTACTGAAACACTCTTTTGGGATAATTAGTTTAATTGCAGAGTTTAAATGAGGAGGCTGAATCATGAACACAGGCCTGTTGCTTTAAGTGCCACACCGCTGAATTCAAATACAAGGTGAAGTCGATCTGAAATCCCTGCCAGTCACTGCGTTTGTCGAGACTGAATCCCAGTGGGAAGCTTTTCTGGGTCATAATTTCATGAAGGTGTGCAGAAAAACAAAAGGTACAAAGTGGAAGAATCCCGCAGAGACTGAGACAGAACTCTGTGAGAATAGAGGGCTCGACTCCAGCTCTCCAGTGTCAGTTGGCCATATAGGTTAATATGCCACAGTGGGACGTGGCTCACTTTACCCCAGATAGCCTTAGCCATCAAGTGGGCTAATTCCACATGGAAAGCTGCAGTCTGGCGTGTTGCTTTTGTTGACAGCAGCGATGCACACTTTGAACATTTTGCCTGCTGTAAATGTGTAGCTTTATCTTTACATTTGAAGGGATTGTAGAGGAGTTCAAGGTGAAATTGTGAGGTTTTGCGTGACTTTTATCTTAATCTAAATTGAGGATTCCATATATCGACCATATGGAAATGTCAGTTTGTGCTAATGGGTGTTTTTATCTTGCATGGTTGAGCATAAAAAAATGAAAGCATGTATGAGATATCACAATTTTGCTGTTCGACACCACAGCTGCATGTAAGTCTGATAAAAATTTGCCACGCTAGGCTTATAATGTGTTTTCACCCTGTTATTTCAGTATTGATGCATACGCCTCTTTAAATCATATCAGTCTCCACATGGTTAAGAGTAGCCTACAGTATTTGCATTGATACCTTGAAGTAACACGTGTTACAAGTACATGTAAAAATGAGTCATTTACACTGTGATTTATCGGCTAGAATCAAATAAATTATTTGTTAATGACCTGGTCCACATGTTACAGTGAGGACAGAGTGGAGCATCTTTTGACTGTGACCATGCTGGTTTTACAATAACCGCTAACGCAAGTTAAACATTTGCAGGCTACTAAGGATTTTTCAAATTAACATTAAGGGAGAGAGAAACTTGGTTGACAGGGTGTGTTTAGTTGAAGCTGAACAACTTAATATTTATTTGATTAACACACTTACAATTAAAGTTGGGGTAAGCAGTTTGTAATTGGCATCATCATGCTAAAATTCCACAACCTTTCTGCGTATAGTAACTCAGCCAGTCAAGAGACCTCTGCATCTTTCTGTGGCTCTGTATGCTCTGTAGTCAGGTTTGGCTTTGTATTCAGTTCGTCATGAGTATTTTCGGCAAATCAAGGTAATTTCAGAGAGCATGCGTTCCTATGGGATGCTCCACTCTGCGCTTCTTAGCAACAGGTGACGTTGCTATAAGCTAATTGGCTGCTGAAACAAGTGACATGCCTTATGCTGTCAAACTGGCCTCTGCTGGCAATAGTGTCTGCAGGCGACATGGTCACTGACACTCAGGCGATTTGAGTCAAGCTGAGACAGACCTGTTTACTATGCTGAGACGTTTCCTGCAACCGTTTCATCTTGTTGTGAATCTTGGGTGCAAAATAGACTTAAAAAGAGAGCAACAATAAAAAAAAAAAATAAAAAAAAAGCAAGCGAGCTTGTGCTGCAGCTAGCTTGATTTCTAAATGCTGTCTACCTCAGCTTTGATCATGTAACATAATACTGAATCCTTTAATTTGTGTTTAGCTTTGTGGGTTTGTTATTAATATTTTTTCTTTGCGTTAATCATGGTTCAGGGATCCCTGAGCAAGATCTGTACGAAAAAGACAGGCAGCATGAAACCAGGAAATAGTGTATTTCAAGGTAGAGTCAGTAGCGTTGTTCATTGTTGCTCATAAACATGCAGCTTCAATGCCACCGTGAGTACTGTAGTGTGTACTTATACTGCTTTTACCTATAGAACAAGCTACATAAAACTATTACATTTGCTTTAATGGAAGTGGATAATGTAACAAGGTGGCACAAGCTAACCGCTCATGTTTGACATTTATTTGTCCAACAGAAAGCAGACCAACTCCAAGTCGCTCTTCATCCCCAGCCTCTCCTTTAGTGCTCCAAAGAGGGAAACTAAACTGAGATTCACTCTCATTCTGAAACGAGCATTTCACTTCATAGAGCTATATTTCCTGCTCTTTGCCACTAGATCTGCACTGGCTATTTTCTCTGGCCTGAATGGCATCAAGTTGCTATGTTTTATTCACTCTCAATCTCACCTGCTCGCTGTCATTTAATGGTGAAAACACACTCACTCCCCAAACAAAAGTCCCAAATACATAAAATCATTAAAATACAGGCAGAGAGCAGCGGCCTGGCAGACACAGTCATAAGCACACATGCCTAAGGGCCCATAAGTGATGATTGTGCCAGATTAATTTTGTATACATTTTTATTCTGTTTTTTAATGAATATGATACTGACTCTACCTGTAAGTCTGGTCAATGTAGGACGAAAGAATCACACATTAAATTAGCTTTACTGGACTGTAAAAGTCACTGTACAACAATGTTTCTTTATGTGCTTTTCTAGATGTCTATAAAGATAACCAGACAGATGTCTAGTGGTTTTGATGGGTGTTAGAGACATTTCAAGCAAATCAAGAGGATCATGGGTGTTTTCATAGGATGCAGCAAAAAAAATCCTGCTCAAATGCCATCGTTTTTTACTCTGCTGGCTTTGGTCCAAGTCAACCTGGGATGACACATCTGCCACTTTAAGCCTACATTTATGAAATGTAGGCAAACATAACATTTGCATGTTTGCCAAATTGCTCTTTCTATGTGACACAAGCCAGATGATGCTCTTTAAACCACACAGTCCATCTGAGCAGTGCAGACTATAATCTGTGTAATCTGAACTAAAGCCTTCCCTGACAGCCATAATCCAATTATTACAGACTACCACAGGGATTCACTCAAATATGGAAACCTGTAAAATACTGTACTGTATTTTACTGCAGAGTGCTGGATGTGGTCAACACGAACACGCACACAAACACAGAGAGTGTACTGAGAATGCAGGGACACATTCATGCTCATGACAGGACACACAGGCAGAACTGACAATTTAACACAATTATGAGCCAAAAGGTTTGAAATGTACTGTATGATATGTACTGTAGATAAATTATGTATTATATTGCAACCATGTAAATATGTCTCATTCTGCTCAGAAACAGCACAACCCTAAATTTATATGTTGCAATGTTTTCACCATTAGCTGTTCGCTGTGTGTGGGTGTGCATCCCCACACACACACACACACACACACAAAAAAAAGCCAAACGATATCTCATCTCACAGCACCGAGTGAGCAGAAAACACAAAAAACGCAGCTTGGACAGACTCTGCACACACACACACACACACACACACACACATTTGTGTGCACCCCCTGCATTCTCAAATACACACATATGAATAATTGAAGGTAAAAAAAACCCAAACACATTAATAAGCGGATGTGTTTGTACAAACACAGATGCATACATTTACGTCCATGCAAAACCCACACAAACACATACAAACACATACAAGCACAGCATAAATGCCCATCAATAAATAATTACACTCCTCATTAGATGCTGCAGGTCAGCAGTTTGAGAGTGTGCTGCAGAGACGTGTGTCTCAGGTGAACAGCACGAGTTTGTGCAAAGGGAAGAGTTCATTCACTGGTTTCTTAAGCCAGTTAACCAGCTATGCAGCAGGACATGAATGAGTGGCTGAATTTTCTCGGAGCATCGTTTGATGAACATGATATCTGATACAAAGACAAGCAAAGTTTAAGGTTTAATCAGTTGTTGCACCACCTAACTGCTTTTAATTCCAGGCTTTGTTTGCATGTAAGAGCGCCTCATTTCAACATGTCTTAATCTCACACTGAGGTTCTTGAACTGCAGCATTGCTGATGATATTTCCGCTCAGTGTCAACCCAAAAAAACTCTTCTGAATGTTAAGTTTCAAAGTAAAAAGGTCACTTCAGGTCCAGCTTACACAGCTGTAGGACTAAGCAGCCGCATGCTGCAAAATACTACGAATCCATAAAAAGCTGACACTCTCATGAGCCTGTAGCAGCCATTAATCCACTTTGTCATGTGCTAGAGTTAACAATGAACACCACTGTGCAGTAAATTTCGTTCATAGGCATCATTCATGGTTTACCTGGATGTGAGAAATTCCCCTGTTAAAAAATTTACTGTAAATTAGTGAGATTTCACAGCATGGAGGGCACCACGTGATTCAGCCTGAGGCAGAAAATACCACAAGACAAAAACATATGGGGAAGTGTACGAGCCGAAGTCATTAAAATGCTCGGGGTGTGTGATATTTTGCAGTGTCATGCATCAAAATGTCTCTAGAGACAAAAGGGAAAACTGCACCTCATCAAAAAGTGTTTCTCCCAAAGGGCTATAGTCTAAACAACATTTAACAGCAATTCACCTCAGCTCTGCATGTATTTATCATTGCACAGCCAAAAAAATCATCTTTATAAGTCACTTAGTCTCCCACTGAGTCATAAAAAATTGAGTTCTTTAAAGCAAGAGGGGAATTCAAGCTTTGGCCTGTGATAACACCATCTGTTTAAAGACCTGTTCTTCAGAAAATACGTCAATATATTGAAAAATACAGAGAGACACGTTCCTGGCTTCTGAGCTAGAGATTAAGTAAAGTACCTCAGATCTCTTCTCTATAGGGTAATAAATCGTGCAAAATGTTTTACTACAATGAAGGTCTTATTTGGAGTGGCCTCAATTTCACTTATAGTCTGGTAGACAGCAGTGTGAAGTAGTTGCAAATATACTGAAAGATTCCGGACATGAAGCACATCATCATTCTTGGCTTCAGGATAATTTGCTCACAACTTTCTCAACCTGAGATTTGTACTGTAATGTTATCACCCTAAATTACCATTTGAAAGTTTCCATTATAATATGTCCTTAGTGTTTTCTAAACACATAAACAGGAATCTACAGGATAACTGGAACCGCGCTAGCTGTCTTTTTTTTTTTTTTTAATGCAACAGAAGTCATACATAGTGACATTTACACAGAGAAGTGTTCCCCAACTCCGCTCTGCAGTTCCCCTTCGCTCTCTATGTTCAAGCATCGCTCAGCTCATTGTTCTGATGTGTTTTGTGGCAGCCCATGAGGCTTCTGTTCGATTTATGTCATCGCTCTCATTGACATTGTTTTTAACCATCAGCAGGCGGGTAATTCACCTGTACACTACCCATTTGGCACCAAACTCCATACACAGTACACAACTAGCTGGAGAACAGAGACAGAGTTGGTGCTGGATGCTGAGCTAAAACTACAGCGAACAGACTTAAATTCACCAGAAACTCAGAATTAATGCAAATGTAGCTTCCATTTATCATTTATAAAAGCACAAAGGTAAAGCAGCTTTGTTGCCACCATACAATGAACTGGATAACAAAATTGCAAGGCTAGAGTGGAGGGTTAGTCCTGAGCCGCTGCGACTGAGTGCGCTGGGCAAACCTAACCTAATGTGCATAACATGCATGTTTTGATGGTGGGAGGATGCCCACACAAACACGGGGAGAACATGCAAACAAAGCACAGATAATATGTCAGCACTGCATTTACATCAGAGACGTAGCGAATTAAGCAATTGTCACGGTAAACAAACTACACATCACATCTGCTAAATGTATCCAAAATTAGCCAGGACTAAAAAAAAATGTGCTGATTTAATCTGTTGAATGTTTGAGTGTCTAAAAAGTGTAGTTTTTAGCTTTAGCCTGATGATCTCAAGGCACTCAACAGAATTTTAAGCTGTGAATGGACCTTTCAGAAATGTTTCCCGTAACTTAAAGCTTATTGTTCTCCCGTATATTTTTATAAATGCAGGCATCGACCTCTGGCATCTTTTAGCTATTTAATAACAGTGAATACACATATTTTCCACTAATAAGTCAACGAAGACAGTTTTATGCTCATCCAAGCCAACTGGAAGGACCCCAACTGCAAGTCACAAAATATTGTATTTGTTGAAAATGTATCTGTCTTGTACCCTAAACAGCTTCTCCCACTTTGTCACTCTCTAAATTACACATAATTCTGCAACAGACACAGTCACTGACAGACGAGTCAATTTTGCAGGTTTTAGCAGGATACTTAAGTCAATACTGCTTTTTAAAGTTTCCACTATCTAGAGAAAGAGGTCATCTAGGACAGCAAAACCAGTAACCTAGTGAACAGATTGCTCTAACAAATGTCAAGGAAATAGTCGTGTGTATGATGTAAGTGCAGCCAGCAGAGCCTTTATATTCTCCTCCCTGTGGGCCGAGAGCCTGATGCAATGTGGGTGAGACATCCACTGAGGCACAAGCTAACAGTAATGAGACTGAAGATACAATCCAGAGATAGAGAATAAAGCAATGAACTGATACAAACACACACGCACGCACGCACGCGCGCACACACACACATACACACACACCAGTCACCAGCCACAGAATACAAAATGCCACAGTACAATAGACTACAATCCTGGCCAGCAGTGATCAACACTGATAAATATTAATAAACACCATGATGCTCAGAGAAAAATAGAGACAGAATGAGCAAACGAAGGAGAGGAAAGATGGAGAGAAGGGCCAAGACAGGTAGAGTCGGGGGGGTAACAATAGAGGAGTCTTCATTCTTTGTGTTATTGCAGGCAATTTTCCCTGTGACGTCCACCTTGTGGCTCTGCAGACAAAGCAGACTGGTGCACACACACAAACACACACACACACGCTTCTGATTATCAGCCCAATTTCCTCTGTTTGTTTTGTGTTGTTTTGTCCCTCTTTGGAGGCCAGAAAGAGGTGGGCACACAAAAACACGCAGAAAAGAAAACTCAGACATAAAGACATAAAAAGGGAAGAAGATGAAAAAAAAGGTGAGATAACAGGAGATAAAGTTGAGAGAATAGAGAGATATATCTCTCCCTCTGTCTGAATCAGTCTCATTAGTCATGCTGTGGCGGTAGCGTTGCTGGGTCGGCGTGCTTACAGAGCTGTAGAGCTGGACAGCAGCCCACAGCCAGCGAAGGTCACCCACCGCACAGTTTAACTCCCAGGAGACCAACACTGGCTTCTTCCTGATAATGAGCAAACATAAAGATGCACAGACCTGCGGTTTGAGCCACACCCATCATGGTGGGTACCTATAGTAACTCAAAAGGACTCGGGACGTCTCACAGACACACAAACCTTGTGCTGCCATGTATCCCTACTTATGTCATTGTAGGATCTACGGAGGAGTTTCACAAAACTGAAAAAAGAGAAAAATCATATAAAAAAATAATTTAAAGGTGACACTGACAAAAAGTCTCTGAATGCAAGAGTGGCGCCATGTGAATATAATGCTTCATATGTTGCTTTTTCTGGGGGAAAAAATAACTGTGTGCAAAACCACCAGTTAAACAAGTAAAATTTAGTATTCAAATTACTGTTTGTTTTTTTTAAAACCTGGTGGGTTTCAGTGTGTTTAGTTGAGCATGTTTGCTATGTGCATTATGTTTCAAACATTACCTGCAACGGATGTTTCTGACTACGGCGACCAAGGTCTGACATCAGTCATCCCGCAAACTCTTTTTGTACATTCTGGTCTCCAACTATGGTTCCCTTTTCGAGTCTGAGACAAAAGTTGACCAAAGTTTTGCTCATTTAGTTTTAAACACTCACACACTGCTATGACCTAGGTTGATAAACAGGCCAATCAGAATACAACATCAAATGACACAGAATACACGCAAAAACAAAAACAAGTTTGGCAAGGAAGAAAACTTTGTGAAGCTGTATGAGAATGTCGGCACCGTGCTCTGCACTTTTTCCTATTTACATCATAGCCTTACAATTCGCCACACATTCAGTGCACAATCTGACATGCCTCAATTTGATATTGACACTAATGCCAACGTCAGACAACAAGATATTTTTGTCTGTTAAAATGTTCACTGTGTGAGGTTAGGGGATTAGAGTTTTAAATTCTTGCCGTGTCGTTGCCGAGAGACGTGAAAGACTACACGTTGCTCCCCGATTAATCATTGTTTGCAGTTCAAGATGTGCGTGATGTCAGGAGGCATCCTAGATGAAGCATTGGTTGTCATCCATTATGACATGCTACGTGAGATGAAATGATCGATTGTCAGTGCCGATGCTCATTGATCATTTTTGAGCCTACCTGACGCCCTACGTCTTCCCGGTCGGGTTATCATCAGGCTGATATCGTGTAGTCTGACCACAGCATAAGATTTCAGATCTACTTGTGCAGTATGATGCAACAAACGGGCACAATTGTCTCTATAGCACATTCTAAAGTGTAGTTGCCCACAACACTTTTTGTCTTCTCTTCAACACATTTCTCTTCCCTTGAGGTTTATAAATACACTTACAGAGAAAAAGTCACCTCAAGCTTTAAAAGTTGTCAGAGATGAGTTTGGCTGCAATCAGCTGAACCAATTTGTTACGAAGAATTGAGTATCAGCCACTGAATAGTGGGCAGAGAAGAGTGCATTATTTAAATCCATAATTACATCTGATTTTATTCTGAATTTGGCTTTCACTCTGTTGGGTTAACAATTTTTAGGAGGCAGAGGCCGAAACTGAAACTCTGAGGCTTAATAGTCACTTAATGCTGTCTAATGCTGAGTAGCCTTACAGATCATGAATGAATATTTTCTGGCTTACAGTCAGACAGTTTGTCCATCAATATGTCCATATTTCTGTCCATTTCTCTTGCATTGACTATTTTGCCCTCAGTACTTAAGTTTCAGTCTCTCTACCCATGTTTCCCTCATTTAATATGCTTATTCTGCTGTTACCAGCCACATAGTCTGACCCACCAGATGTGCACCACGAGTATAAGACCATTGGCTGAGTAGGTGCTGGGAGAGCAGCCCAGCATTCTCCACCCCTTCCACTTTCTGCATGCTACCGTTTCAAAGTCCCCACTGCTGCAGGAAACAAAACAATGATAACTTCTGAGCTAGCAGCCACGCGCTTGAATGTCAAGTTCTGATGACGGGGATTTAGACATTTTAACGCCTGGGCTCTTTTCCACACAACTTAATCTTTCACCAAAATGAGTTTCCCACTAACACTATTTTACAGAGGTACAGTTGCAGTGTCCGGGGCTTTGTGCTATCCATAACAATTGTGATTGGTTTAGAAGAAAACAAACCAGGCAGAGTATTTTTTCCCTCTATACTAGAATGTCTATGTGTAGAGCCAGACCTTTCCCCAGCGCTGAGCGCTGTGGAGAGAGGTCTGGCTATGTGGGACTACCAACCCCAAGGCAAGCATGCACACAGACCTCTTAAAGTTAAGAAGACATCATAACATAAATACAGGATCAAATGTCTCTCCTACTGGCCATGTAGTTCTCATGTTGTCTAAGTTTTACACAAGTTACAGACTACATGTCCTTTGTGCTTTAACAGGAAGGCTTAGCTCAACTCAGATCAGGGATGACATTGCAGTGACCGTCAAAAACCAAAACATCACATAGCTCTCTCTCGCCTATATGTAAATTATACGGCCTTAACGTAACAGGAAAATTGGAATTTGACTTGGGCTGATTTCAAGTCAATTTTGAACAGGGTGTGGAATTGTGTCTATAAAGTTCCTCCTTTTAGTAGCTATAATCCTGAGACAAGTGGTCAATGACAATCCACTGCCAGAGGAGTGTGAGAGTTGTGTAATAATTTGTGATGAAGGTCAAAAGATTAAACTGCTGTACCCCATGATGAAGTTTGATAGCTTCCAGGTACTGCAGAGAAGAGTGTCTGAATGTTGACGGACTGACCTGACCTTGTCTCTTGGAATGAGCCGATATGAAAGTTTCCACATGACACTAACGCAGAGGCAACGAGCTGTCGCCGTTATTGTCAGAAAATACTGAACGTGCCTGTATGAGCAGTTGATAAATTCATCACAGCGGCGTCCCTGAGCGAGCTCAGCTGACACGACCTTGATCGATCGCAGGCAGAACGACAGATGGCCATAAAGGACAATCATGTAACTGTAGGCTCATTAGCATAATCACATGCATATAAAGTACACTTTTTACAAGGCCACACGGCGCTTGCACAGCACCGGTGGGCTTGGGACGTAATGGGTAATGTTGTTATTGTCTTGTATGAGCTGTAACACTTTCAAAATGAAAATGAAATTAACAAATATAACAAGACATACAGAATGTGATTTGATTATTTCAGAATGCATATTGTCAGCGTCCACCTGATCAATAATAATGACTGACTTTCATTTATCAAGAAAACACGGTTACTTTTTCCATCAGCACATTTATTTTGCAGTGCAAAACGACTGAGTGTGTCTGACCCAAAGGTTTTCTAAGTTTGGCAATACCAGCATAAATGACAGCATGCAGACAAGTAATAAAGTGATCTTCAATTAACGGAACAGCGTTTGATCGCTACAGCTGCCATATGGCCAGTTAAAGCGCATAAATGAACCTGCTAGCTCAGTCTAACTCCCCAAAGCTTCGTCACGTGTAATAAAAAGATAAAAGTAGCCAAATTCAGCCTGCCAGTAGTATTTTTTCTTGTTAATGTCTACAGTATCTATCAATCTGTCAGCCATATCTTTAGCCTCTCTATGGCATCTGCACAATTTCACATTTGCAATGCTTACATTCTGATGTATGATTTAAATAGAGTAATGTTCCCCATTTTGCCATTAGCTAACTGCACAAAATCTACAGTTAAGGCTTATCAGAATGTTAAAAAAACAACTAAAATTTGACCTGGTGATGGCACTAAATAGGAAGTCAGAGATTGTAAGCAGTGTTGCTTCGTTCATTCTCAGCAGGGCTCGAATGTGCGCACTAAATGTCACTGTAATCGATCTAACAGTTGTAATATATTTCACTCAAACCCTGGGAGTCAACTTTATGATGGTGCTAAAGGGAAAGACAGGGAGTTTCATCCTCTGGGCACCATGAATATCTGTACAACGTTTTTGCTCCAATCTATCATGTATATTCTGACAGAATTTACTGGATAAGTAAAAGGTAAAGCCATTACATCACAAAAGTCCACAGGCTTCATCCCCTGAGGACCATGAATGTCTGTATAAAATTTCATGGCAACCTAAACAAGAATTGTGAGTGAGATTTTTCCATCTTGACAAAAGTGCTGAACCCATCGAACGACTGACATCACCATCCCTAGAGCAACACCACTAAGGCTCACTTTTGTTTAATACTCTGTAACCCTCTCTCTTTCTTCCATCTCCTCCTCTCTTCCTCTCGCTCTTTAGTCCTGCCCCATTTGTTCCACCTGTCTCCATCCTCCCTGTTGGCTGTCTGACTTCTCTCAGATTTTTTTGTTTCTTTTCTTTCTCCTTTCATCCCGGTCCAGCCTCATTCTGATAATTTTCCACCTGTCTGCCTTCTTACTTGTCTATAAAGTCCTTCTTTCCTTCACTTTCCATTTTTGCAAAGTGTTTCAGTTGTCACTGGCCGGCTGGCTTACTGGCTGGCTGACTACCCATTGTTAACATGCATGCGTGACAGTTAAGCAGTTGCTGCAGAGGAGGGCAAAGGCTGTTGAACTTCTTGCTCTATGACTGTAATTATATCACTTTAAAAACTTTTCAGGCACAACAGTAACTGTGTAGATTGCCAATATCTGGTCATTTTGTCAAAATTAGATAGATAGATAGATAGATAGATATATAGATAGATAGATAGATAGATAGATAGATAGATAGATAGATAGATAG
>JAQLOL010000002.1:8271612-8287140 GCA_029783665.1 Naso thynnoides
ATGTATATATATATATATAGATAGATAGATAGATAGATAGAAATTTACTTATCCAGCCAGGCTGAGAAATGAATACATTTCCAGTTGTTTTCAAAATGAAACCCTAACCAACAGTCAACATGACGAGGATATTATGAACAATAGTGGTGCTTTTACTTTGAAACAGGATATACAATGTAGTCCCTCTTATCAGCCTACTTTTGGCAGTAGTCAACCATAACATGCCGGGACCGGAGTAGCTAGTGCGTCAATTTAATTTAGCTAAATAAATGTTTGGAAATTTTCTGCAATATTTTCAGATATGTGCAGATTGGCTCTGATGTCATCCATGCGACACTCATCCCACTTATTTTCTCAAATTTATCTGCGTGGATCTGCATTTCACACCCTCTTTACAATTGGCTGCAGTTTTTAAATTGTGTCGAGTAGCGCTAGCTTTTCAAGTTAATTTCTTTGTTATGCATTGCATTGATGTATTAGTGTTTCCTAATGATTCACCTAAAAGATTGGAGAGGCTGCTTTCAGTCATTTGAAATGCTTCCATGTGCACAGTATTATTATTGCAGTAACCAGCCTCTTATCTTTAAATTTAATCTTGAGCTGGGTTTAGACCACCATGAGACAGGTTAGTTTTACCCTACTGACGACGTGTTGTTACGATAGTAATAAGCAAATAATAAAATGTCTATTAGACATACATCTATGGTACACAGATAGTTGATTACATTAATCTTAATTGATTAACACATTATTAAAACACCTTGTTTCTTTAACCTTGCCCTCTATGAATCCTTTCAATTCTTACCTAACCCCCCATAAAACCAGCATCTCCCTCTTTCTTTCATTCCCCAGCTCTCTGCTTGTCTCTTTCACTGCATCATCTGTGCCTTCCACATTGTATTTTCAGATCACATCCAGGCAATGGCTTTAGACACTAAGTCACTCTATGCCTCATCACTCTGTGGAAAGTCAAGGAGAGGGCAGAGAGAAATGGTGAAAGAGCAAAGGCTTGAGAGAGAGAGGGCACAAGAGGGAAGAGGCTGAAGAGGAGCTAAAAGAGCAGGAGTGTAAAAATGAGGGAGGTTAAAGGTTAGAAATTAAAGACAAGTAAGTCAGCAAGAGCAGTTGAGGGAGGGAGATAGAGTGAAGCAAAATCAAGCTAAAAAGAAGATAAAAGATGGAGCAGAGGGAAAATGGGGTTAGCAAAATGAAATAAATCTTTATGCAAATGAAGAGGCTGGAGCGAAAGACATGGAAGAGAAAGGAAAGATGGGAAAGCAGAGGGAGAAAGAAGAGATGGAGACAGAGAGGTGGAGAGTAGTCCAGAGATTTATGGCAGGTTGTTATGGAGCACCGACTGAATAACAGAAGGTGAGACCAGGTGAATTATTCATGAGGATACAGGGCAGCGTGTGTATGTGTGTGTGTGTGCGGTGTGTGTGAGACACATGTGGATCTCACACACACACACACACACACACAAATTTTTCTCAGGGACCTCTTGGCCAGCTGATCTACGAGGAAAAGGAAAGACATGCCACCCATAACCTATAGACGTTCTGAATTATTCCTAAAAAATAGACAGGAGCTTAGGGACAGCTGTCCTCTCCTCAGACTGAATGAGTAATCTGGCTCAACAGTAGAAACATGTTAAGAATATATTAAATCATGCAGGAAAAAGGATTTAATCACTCTTTTTAAATTTATCAGATTTGCAACAGATTTCCACCTGTAGCACTTTCCAATGAGAACTCATTCCTTTCAGTTCTTTTAGTTGTCTATCTGGCATGTTCACAGGAAATTGATTTAATTGGAATTCTTTAGAGATCAATATTCACTTTTTTTTTTTTCATTGTTGATTCTGCTTTCTCCTTTTTTCAACCTTTATGGAGTTAAAAAATATTAAATGGGGGCATGAAAGTTTAAGGGTTTTCTAACACTGAGAAAAACATAGGCTACCTTACTGCAGGTAGAGTAAATGAACCATGTAATGATACAAAGCCCCTTTCTTGAGTTATCAAGGTAAAGATACTGCGTTCACTGCCCACACTCTCTCATACCATTATAATGCTGAACTGGAAAAGCCACACAGCTTTTATTTTATGCGACACTAAATGTGCAATCACACCTACACTTTGGTTGCTTTGGCCCAACCCAGAATGGAAAATATTACTCTCTTGTACATAGGATATACATAGGAATACGTTAAGATTCATATTTTCCACTTACCGGTACATGTTAAGCAGGCAAACTCAAGTATATGAACAAGCAGCTTCATGTGCTGGTGACCTGCCATCCTGCCAGGGTGAGATTTTGGCTTTGGTGATGAGAGTAGGAGGGAAACTGTATTAAATTTTCTGAAACTTTAGCTGAGCATTCGGTGAATTCACCCTGAACATTGCCTTTATGGTTGTTTCTGTATAGTGTGGCTTCATTTCCATTCTCACAATAAGGAAAATTTTGCAGTTCTCTAAGCACAAACAAGTTATGTGCATTTTCAGACCTCACAGTGCAGTTATCTGACACCGCCCCACAGCAAATTTTTCACCCACGCACACAATAAATCCGAATTAATGAAGTAAATAGTTTAGAGCTTGACTGAACAATCCAGACTGGCTTAATCTGAACACACCCTAAAAACCATGACCACTGAAATGCTTTTGGCAACATTCAAGGTAAAGGCAAGCTGTCCAACTCAACCTTATTCTGGGAACTAGAATTGTACTCGAAACTTACTGTAAAGTGATCTGAACGAGCCTATTTTGTGTTTTCAATTATAAACAAACACATGCACGCACACAACCACAAAGCTCCTTGAACAATCCAAAAGAACATAACTCTCATGACTGCAGTTGATCACAAAGCACAAAAACCCTTCTGTGAGCTTACTGTCTCAAACACTCACCGAGTTGATGCAGGCCAGCTCCTTGTTGAGCAGCCAGGGCAGGGAGAGTTTCCCCTCTCCTCTGTAGCACGACTGAATCCTCTCTTTAATCTTCTCCTTTATCCGTCTCATTGTGAACAGACACAAAGCCGACTCCTTGGGTGGCTTGGCCCTGTTCTTCTGACCCTGGGCGAATACAGTAAACAGAACCTCCTCATGCTCTTGAATACCAAGCGAACGTGCCAGGCGGGTCCCTGGTCGGGCCAAATAAGCATCCTGAACCAAGCGGTATTCCACTCCGTCCTTGGTGCAGCCAATTGGGAACTCAACATAAGAGTAGAATTTAGGATCGTCAACACATAGGCGAACGATTTTAGAGGTGAAGAATTGTTCGCAGCTTGCATCTGGTGAGGTAAGCTGTGTGTCGAGCTGTAAGGTGAGATAATACACAAACTGCTCGCTGTTGAAGCCATAGATGTAATAGATGTCAAATGCCGGGAACTTGGAGAGCGTATCTGAGGGGATCTTCAGCTGCGAGGAGACAAACTCGTCCTGATAGACGAAGCTGAACATGTCAGCATTCTCCTCGTTGGACATTAATTTGCGGCTCGACAGTGTTGGAAAGTATTCTGATTTCCCATCGATAGGTGTGCCAACAAAAAGTTTCCCACTTCCACCAAAAAGATCCGGGGAGATCACGACGCCCGACATGGTGCCTGCCTCAGCAACACTGGATAGATAATGTTCTTTACGATGGTGGGGCTCGCCGAGCTTGAACAAATCATCCAGACGCAGGAACTGGCATATTCCCTGGGAGGTACTCCCACAGGCAATCAAGCGGTTGTGGGCAGCGTCAAGTAGCAGAAGCTTGTTGACATTAGAGGTCTGCACCAGCTCATGGGGGCAAGACTGAACACCAGGCGGGGGGTAACAGCGAGGGTTGTCTGTAACAGGGCCGGTAACATGGCTTCGTAGCTTGGTCAGGTTGCTGGACAGCTTGTAGATCCAGTTGACGGCACCCAGGTAGACCTCGCCCGTTTTGTTGTGGACCACCAAATGTGTTAGGCCTCCTTCCGGTGGGGAGAAGGAGAGCAGGGAGGAAGAAGATGAAGGAGTGATGGTGGAAGGCATGGACAGGGAGAAAAGCAGAAATAGGATCGGGAGAATGAGAAGAGGTGGGTTAAGACGGGAGGACATGGTGGTGAGGGAAGGGGAGGTGTGAGTGGGTGGGTGTAAGTGTGTATTTTTGAGTGCGTAATCCTCCACAGGGTCAGTCAGTGCCTTATAGGACTGCAGGGTATGATGATACAAAAGAGCTTCCAAGCAATCGACTTCCTCTTTCTTTTTTCCTCCTTTCTCCACTGTTGTTTTTATAACCTTATCCCTTGATCCTCAGTCTTGTCCACCACCAGCCCTGAGAAAGAGAAACAAAGCAAAATCTTAACAAAGATGTCAATATATTCATGGACTTTTGCACTTCTAGAGGTCTGACAAAAAGGATTTATTAGTTTGTTACAAAATGACAGGACACTAAATATTCACCCTCAGACTCAGACTTAGAGGCCTCCACGCTGAAGTCAGAAAAAACAAATGAGGGCACTACCAGCTTTGTTTTATTGACTTCTCGACTCTTGGCTCACACTACTCTGTGGAGTGCATCTTTTAAAAGAAGACAGGGCCAAACATTACTCCTCTGCGTATTGATTGTCTGGAGGTATTAAAGGATCTAACCTACATGCACAAACAAAATGCATATATATATATATATATATAATACATATATAATACAGCGTGTGACACAAGTATGTATACAAGTAAGAAACTATGCACATACATAGACAACACATGAAAAGAAGACCTATATACGCATACAAAATTACACACGGTGCAAAACTCGTGTGCAGCATCATGATAGCAGGTAAACATTCATGAATTACAAGCATAGCTGCAGGGAGAATCCTACAGCGCATTAACTACAGAGCAACAGAGCAGAGAAATACAGGCACCTCACTTTTTAAAAAAAAGGGGGTGGAAATAGGGATAGAACTGGACCAGCATGATAACAGCGAAGAAAAGTCAAAGGTATTTGACTCTATTCCAGAAACGTTCCCAGACATTTTTTTTTCCTTTACAACTTCAACTCTGATACCAATCCAGTAAAGGTGTGTTTCACACATATGCAAAGTCATTCATGACACGGAAACAAAATAGTGGTTCAAAAGGCACACTGTCGCTTTTAAAACAAACCGCACACCCACATACTGCAACCTTCTTTTCTTTAGTTCATTGGTTTATGTTAGGCTAAATACACAGCACAAGGCAAAGGCTTGTTTCATAACAACATTTGGTTGGACGAGTCTTGTCTCTTATTTCTGCTGCCGTCTCTCATTCCTCCCTCTTATTACATTCCTCTCTCTCTGTCACTCTCTCTCTCTCTCTCTCTCATCACTTAACCTCTTGTCAATGGTGTCTTTCATCTCCAGCCCAGTCATGATTACAGTGGCCCAGATGACGATGTTGCTTCTCCCATCAGGACAATACAGCTACTGTTGCATCTTAGACACACACACACACACACACAATGTGAACATACAACACACACGGACAGCATTTTACACTCTCTACCAGCACACATCTCAACACACACACACTCATAGACATAAGTGACATAAAACAGATGTGCCCACACATACGCATGCACAACTCAAGCACTTGTCCCACGGATTGACACCGTACACATGCCTGCCTAGCCAAGAAGAATTTAAACTTCCTATACTAAATGTCATCTTAATGTGGCTATTTTTGCTGCATTTTCATCTCACCTTCTCTGATGTATTTTAATAAATATTTATATTCTATAAATAAGTCAAAACTTTGCAGCACACATGGACTCAGTGGCCATATAGCTTTGGTAGCCAGCAGCTGAGAACTGATGATGTCGGGAGCTGTTTGAGTAAAACTGGGACAAAGAGATGAGAGGGGAAAGGAAGTCTGTGAACTGAAAACCAAGTTTCTGATTTAAAAGTGTTTATTTTATGTCTGATGTAGATCAAAGGAAAAAATGGTGGAGATTATGGCTGAAGAAATTGGGTAAAAACGTGACTGTAGGCACATTCAAAGATGAAAAAACTTTATGGAATTGTTGTTTGTCTACTCTTAAATCCCTCCATTTATGTTTATATATTGTAAAATCATTATAGATGATGCATCCATTTACATTTGTGGATAGAGATATGAAACGTTTTTGGGCCTGTCTGACCTTCTCTTTGAAATGTGATCAGCAGCCTCCTCTAGTTAAAAAAAAAAAAAAAAAAAAAAAAGATTAAACATGTCATTAATTTTCCTCAAACTGATCAGTACTTGATGTGATCAAAGAAAACCTTGAATTAGTCGGGCCATCACTTCTGTGAGTGCTGTGAGTGTGTAAGTGTGTGTGTCAGGGCCATCGTGAAGCCCACCTGCCACATCAGATGAAGCTGTAGAGGCGTTCAGGTCTATCCCCATGCTGATTTATTGCTGTTGGCACATCGATTGCACACACAGCCACAGACCTTGGCCAAACACTTAGGCAAATTTATGCACACCACTTCTTTAGCATGGAGCTCACATCCATGCCTGCTGGCCTCACTCCGTGAGAGTCTGTGTGTTTGTCTATCCTGCATCTGTTCAATCTTATTTACTACTAAAACACACACGGACACACGTCCAAACATGTCAGCCTATACATAAACTGCATGTACGCAAAGCATACATAATGGCAGCCTTTCTGTACAAACCACAGGCAAGGCATAAACATTTACTTCTACACCCTTTCCATTTTTTATAGTCTTCATCTGGCTAAAGTGCAGAGGAGAAAGACAAGGAGCAGGATATAAGCTGTAATTAAACCACTTGGTACCTTCACATGCATTAATGATACATGCAATTATAGGTTTTCTCCAGCTATGCGCTGGCCTCCCATGACTGAGTCTGCGTCCAGCCCAACACTCATTGCCTGTCAGACTGCCGATGTGAAGGCAGTCTATAGGCTTCTTGTATGAACTATGCTGCCTGCATGTTGGGCTGCTGCGCACAGCACACCAAAGTTATTCCTGTAATTATTTCACTTTATTAATAACAGATAGTGTTGTTAGTTTTTATAAGAAAAAATGGTAAACAAACGTTAGTGGATCTCAAATGTGAGGATTTTATGGTTTACTTTGCCATGCAGGGAAAGTAAACATCGCAGGGTTTGGGACTTCAGATGTAACAAGACATTTGAAAACCTCACATTAGGCTCTGAGAAAATTATATTTGTCATTTCCACCATTTTCTAGGTAAATTTTATCATCTCTGGGGGCAATTTGTAGCACAACAAGCAGAGAATAAAAACAGTGATTTCACACACCCACGCAGGAACACACAATACAATACACAGAAGTGACACTACTAGATGCTGTTTAAAGGACCAATGGCAGCAGAGATAAAAGAGTTTTTTTAGTCTCACAGTGTTACACTTTGGGAAGCTGTATCTGTGACTCACTGGCAGCACCTTGTAAGTTTAAAAGAATCATTAGGCGCAGCCCTATTCTACACCAAGATCAGAAATAACAAGTCCAGCAAAGTTCACTTGTGAATTATGTATTTCAGTTTTACATAAAAGAAAGAACCATCCCTCCTCTCAGACGAACTGTAAGAACCCAACAGTCAACGGGAGTTTGGGTTTGTCAAACCTTTTTTGTTCTCTTTTGTTTGCTTAACCTGGGTTGCTTTCATGTTATGTCTTGGACAGCTGTCATTTGATTGGTTGTGCTCTTAAAGGTCACCAACAAAGTCGGATGAAACAGAGTTGAAAAAGATTTTGAGCAGAGGGGCGAGGTATTAAATCTAAGTGCCCAAGGTAACGCTGCTGCAGTGTGCGACAACATTGTTCTCTGATCATGTTTACAGAGCCTCAGGCATGTGAGACAGCAACCACTTTCCTCTTTTGGCCTTCTTTGTTGTACCTGTACATCCACTTTAAAGCAAGTACAACATCATCTCACACATAGACTGTGTGACAAATTTGTCACTATTCAGAAACACAACTAAATGATATTACTGTAATATCATTTTGATTTAGACAGTTTGCACTGGAAAATGTCGAATTTTATCATCTCACTAACAGGTTTCTTCACCTAGTTTCCAAAGAAACAAACACACACATTGTTTTTTGTTCTGTTTTGATTTTTTTTTAGGTTTGCCCACATTTACAGATAAATTATGCCAAATTTGAACCCTATGATATTTTGTGAAACACTGGCAGGAACAAGACTCTGTAAGTCATTGCGTCTAAAGCCAGAACACGTTTTTTGATGCAGCAATGGGGTCAAAGATGCCAACATATATGCAAGACTTATCATCTCTGAAATGTTTTCATCTTGTCTTTACAGATCACATCTCACTGCTAAAAAATGAGGTTTTGACCTCGTCTAATGCTTTGACCTGTTTTTCTATAAATGTTAGGTTTATGTTTGGTTTATCTCCTGCATGCGGAGGTCGCACATGCATGCATGCACATTGTTGCAAATGCTTTCACATTAGGCAACTGATGTACAGGTGGCATCAACCACCAAAATTCACTGTCGTGTGCCAACAAAGGCAAAGAAGAAAGGCTGCTGCAGGTAGACATGTAACCAATGCAAGTTTAAAACACTTAAAAAAAATCAACTTTACTAAAATTTTATTACATTTGTTAGTTCTTCAGGATACATGATGTGTTTTGGCGAGTGAGACAGATTTTACACAGAACTGGACGGCTTTGTTTACAAGAAAACTCCATGGTGCCTCTTTAATGTCTTTAGGCAGGATGGTTGTAAGCAGCTGCAGCCAAGATCAAACCTAAGATAAAGTGTTCATAGTTATTGTGCAGGCAGGAGGATTTTTGGTCTTCGGAATAAAGAAAGTAAAAAAAATTTCTAAACTTAAACAGCATAACATTACGATTCGTCCTTAAAATCTGAAAAGACCTAAGTTCAAGCTGTTGTGAGAGTATCTACAAATTAGTTTGAAAAGTCCAGCAGAAGATTTAAAATGGGAATTTAACTTCTGCAAAATGCTGACATCTGACATTGAATTATTTGCTCAGATGCAGCAAAGCAGACGTCTCAGAGTATGCATACAGAATTGGTTCTGATCAATTCACTTCTAACTCCAGGCTTCTTGCAACAGATGGTTGCAAAGTTAAAGTAACAGTGCAGGTCAGATGAGGACAGTGGAGAGGGAGATGAGAACAGGAGCAGGAGGCGGACACACACATAAACGTGAGGAGATTTCTATTTGGAATCCATTTTCTGATAGGCGTAATATTGACGTGTGCTAATACTGCAGACTGTAGTCGTCTCACACCCTCCAGCAATGGCTTGTAACAGACAGCAGAGATAAGAAAAGAAGGGGGAAGAGGGAGGAAGAGGAACTTATTAAGACAGAATGAATGCACAGAATCTAGACAAATTGCAAAAGTATCTAGTTTTGAAAATACTTTGAATGAGCATTTTATCTATGCAGAGAAAAGATGCAGCTACTTGGTAACTTTATTTATTTTATTTTATTTTTTTTTATTTAACCTTTATTTAGCCAGGTAAGATCCAAGGGAGACCTGACCAAGAATGGCAACAACACAAAGTATCAAAAAACACTCAAATTCATACAACACACATTAAAATAATGATAGCAGAATGTTTTAGAGTAGCCCATCTTTTAGATATGATCAACAATTTGACATGATGGAGTCAGGTATGACTTTTTCTAAATACATGCAGATAATTTGCCAGTTGTTGTTTAATGACAAAGGCGTGTTGTGACCCCAAATTTTAAAATCCCAAATTTTAATTTTAAAAGGTAATTAACTTTTAAAAGCCTCCTGTGGACAGGTGCTGCAAATTAGCATTTTGCTGTGAACCCTAAGTGCAGTGCATCTGCAATCTGCACATGGTTAAATGTTACAGCACCAATGGAACTGTATGTCCATGTCAAATAAAATAAATAAATAAATAAATAATAAAATAAATAGACGACTACTCAATAATTCAACTTAACGGGCCTCATTAGACTGCCAGTCTCACAGTCAAATATTTGCAAAATGCATGTTCATTATTGTTTTTAATGAGTGAGTGAGAAAAAGGATGGAAACAGAGGCTGCATTAGACTTTTCCATTGTTCATCATCCTCATTTTTTTTTTTTAAGTCTGCAGCAAAAGAGCACCTAAAAGTCAGAGGCTTGCCTATTTTTTCTGAGAGTCTTGAAAGGTTCTCTGCTAAAATAGACAGAGAACATAAATTCGCAACATTCACTTTGGTTTTGGCGCAGACATGAAAAAAATTAAAATAACTAAAAAACATTTTAAATAAACCAGGGGCAAAGTCAAGAGGGATTGCTGGATATTCTTGTTTTATTATTACATAATACAATCAAGCAGCAGCTCTGCCACATACACATGCTGCTGAGGCACATCCAGGATATGTGGCCCAGGCGTTACACAGTTGCAATTAAAACATAAACAACCAAACCATTTACATCCTTTGACCTGCCGCGGACGAGCTTGACTTCAAATTTCCGGTCTGCATGAACTTAAAATGGGAGCACGCTTGTGCGTAATCAGACACATCAAACAAGACTGCTGCAGAGACAATTTTCATGACGTCTTTGCTTCGGACAGACAACTTTTCATTTCCATGTGAATTTAGTTGTGAAGCGGCGCTATGCTGCCGCACTGGTCACTGAATTATCAGCTCCGCTCCAGTCAAAGTTTGAGGGACAGCGAGCTCACACAGTGGGAGGCGGGTTAGTGACTGCTGCTGCTGCTGCTGACACCGTCCGAGCCAGCTGTTCCCGCAGAGTGTGGAGGTTGACACTATGGGCTTCATTGGGTGTTTCAGCTTTGACCCAAAAATGGTTTTGACGATCTGTCGACTACAGGCAAGACTAAGATTTGACTTTGTAAACTCTTGCTTGCGGACACCCCTAACTGACACACAGGTTAATTGGTGTGACCTCTTGAGCACCAAAGATGTGTTTTTATATTCAGCATTTTTATTTTTTCATTTATATCTACATATTGAGATGGATTTCTGGGGCAGACAAGACTTTTAAAGAGCTTTGGTTTTAATTCCTTCTATTTTTCAGTTGAACTCTTCATTATTAGCTCACACCAGGTTTGCTTGAGTCGACTGGTGCCAGCTGATGTCTTTTAATTGCATTTTGTCATGTTTTATCTTTTATGCAAAAATAATTGGATGGCACCGATGACAACATGCCATGTCATCTACACTAATTGGACCCTCTACTTGTGTGTGAATCGAAGGATATTAAGTAAAAAAAAATTGTGGGAGGCTGAGGAAATAAAAAGAATGTGGGTAAGACTTTGTGGGAGTGTGTGTGTGTGTGTGTGTGCAAGTGGACTGCAGCACCATGTAGTAGGGACACAGTGGTTTCGTTTACGGTCACATTCCACGACTGGCACACAGACAGCTGCATGGGCACACACAAACGCACACACACACAGTCGACGGCAAAATAGCTGAACACTCGGTTTTAACATCTGTCCTTCTGAACACATTGTGCACATTTACACACACACAGCTCAGTTTTATGGCAATAACTCAGCAAAACAATTCTTTTCGTTTGAACACAGACTAACACACACATATTGGGGCTTTTTTTTGTTCTGGTTTTTTTTTTTTTTTTTTTTCTTTCCCCAGCAACAAAGGGATTAGCAGAAGAAGCAGATGATACAATGACTCCGCTTCATTCAGAAAATGTTCTCACACACACACATACAGGGAAACAGATGCTTGCATTGCTGTGGGAATGCACGCATGTACACAAACACATCTATGCAAATGTTTGTAAACACACAAGATACACATCAAACGCAAATGCAAACACCTCGATGAACACGGCCGCAGACACAGACACACTGCATATACATACTCACGCTTGTGCATCCACGAATACAGAGACCCGCTTATGCACACTTACTCTCCAAGCTGACAGGTGCAGCTCAGCCATCACTCATTCAGACAGTGCCGCAAAAATCTGCACTGAACAGAGCGGAGCAGTACAGCCTTAATCATTCTTAATCTGACTGAGTCTCCTCTACAATACGCTCACTCTGTCTCCAAGCTGTTCAGAGTGGGAGGATTTAAGGATCTTTCAGATAAAGTAAAATCCTGACAGCTGTAGTACACTTGTCTTTGCATCCAGTAATGTACAAATCACCTAAGCTACAATTATATATATAACAACCAATGACACTCTTGGACACTGACAGCAAAACGGGCTTTTTTCTCAACATAAAGGGTGGGAATAATAGCTGCTGTAGTTGACTATTTTTGGAAATACACTACACACTGAAAGTAAAGAAATAAAAATTAATGCCTGCAGTGTTGCCTCCTACAGAGTTTACAGTCTGTGACATATGGGTGATGAGTTATGAAAGGGGGTGGGGCAAGCCATGACCAATGAAAATGTTTTTGTGTTTTGTGGGTGTTACTAGTTTGGCCATGTGACATTAATCTGTTTAGAAGTTATGCACCTTCCTGTTAAAGGCCACTCCCACTGCCACGCCCCCTTTTTGCCAGTTGACCCGAACAGCTAATCAGCTGTCCTTTGGATCATGACCAACCTTTCCACTAAATCTTGTGCAAGTCTGTGAATCCATTTGGAAGTTATGTACCTTTTTGCGACAGGTCACTCCCATTGCCACGCCCCCAAGCCAATTGGCATGAACACGACCACACACCTTCGCACTCACACGCTTGACATGTGGCCACCAAGGAGTGGGGAAGTTTTGTGGACCAAATGATGAACAGAGCAACCAAGAGACCTGCTGGTCACAACTAAACATATTGTATTGTTTTCAGACATAATAAAGAATTTCACAGGAGATTTCGTGGTGAGTTTTCATTTCTCTGTGTTTTTGGTTTGCGTCAAGCATTAGGCTGTTGAATCTGTGTGTGGCTTGGAGTGCTCGCTGGCCCAAACGCTAAACACTTGCTATTATTTTTATACATGTATGTGGAAAGGCCTGTAATGACTGCAGCAATAAAAAACAACAAGTCTCTCACTCAATACACGGTTATGATCCTATCACTGATTTGGGTTTTTTGGTTTTAAGAAGGTTATCTGAATGTTAGAGCAAGCTGATAACAGTTTTTTGTTACAGATTGATTTAATTTTCTGAAACTGCACCTGTTCTGAGAACAGTGATCACTTCTTCAGAAAGCTGCAGTAATTTCAGTAGTTTGGTTTATGTGTGAAAAGGCACAAAGTGAACAACTGTGCTGAATACACGGCAAGTACACTGATTTCTAACTTGTGTTTTTTTGTTTTTTTTTATCTCTGTCTTTTTATCATGTAACACTGCAAAAGAGTGCAAAACAAAACACTACAGTCTCCTCCACCACAGCAAAATATAATTCACATTTTGTTCGTGTTGTTGAATTTTTTTTTTTTGTTTTAGTTTCTTTATCTTCAGAAATGTCAATAGCAACTTTTATCAATAGAAGTTATGAGTGTGCTACTACCTCTTTGTTGTGACAAATACTTAGATCCATCAACCGGTGCCTGATGTGTGGGTGTGAGTGTTTTCCCAAACCTTTTCTAGTGTTTCCCCCTCTGAATAAAAGGTGGAGGGTAAAGTCAGAGCATCTATCTAAACGACTCTAACACAAGTAGAAACAAACAAAACAACAGCATGAATACATGATTCCAATAAGGGGTGGGACTTTGTTTTTTAGTGCTGTCAAATATTAGTCACGACTGTATGTTGGGGACAACACTGACCTATTTGTACATTTCACTCTCCAGGTGCAGCTTGTCTCTGGCAGGTTGAGATAAGAGGCGGGTGTTCGATCCTTGACACTAAGACAACAGTGAAGTTAGCTGTGACAAGGACAGCTGCGTGAAAGGAGTGGATCCTTCCAAACTTGTAGAGATGAAGGGAGAAACACTTCTCCCACTCCACCTGAAAAAATGTCTATCTAATGTAGAGACACTTAATTTTCAAAAGAGTTCTTTTAAAAATGTCAAAGATTCCTGTCTTTTGTCAACCTGGTTTCACTATATTTTTTGCCAACATGACAACATACAACCCCTTAAAACTCCAGCGCTCTCACACATCAAAGTTTGTAGGTTGTTCCTTTTACTTCATGAGCTGTATGGCTACTTCCAAAACTGCTTATCTGAAGTTCCTGATCTGGCCTCTATGACTAAATGAACAGTAAAGCATTTAGCCCACCAAATGTTTAATTTTTTTGGGAGTCGATGCCGATAGCAATATTAGGGAGTGAGAAAATTGCGATATCTGATGTATCGGCTGATATTCAATACATAAAATATTTTGAATGTAGTTATCAAATATGTGGGACAAAAATATGTAATAAAGGCAGAATATCTAACAAACTTTATCCCAAACATCAGTGCACTGAACAGTAAACTTTTCACTTAGTACAAATTAAATAATGGACCACCCTATGCTGGAAAAATTATGTGATTACACCATTAAAATTTCTAACCCCATCATTTATTCCAGCCTTAAAAAACAGTTTAGATATCAACACTTATCAGAGAACACATACGCCGATACCGATATATCCGCAATAGGTCGATACTGGCTGATGATATCGGCAAACAAATATATCGATCAGGCCCTAACAGCGTTTATTCAAATACATTCGTATTGGCTTCATAAGGTCAGATGAGGAGATTGATTCCACAATTTAAGTTTGTTTGGTAAATATGAAGGTATAGCCAGGAGATGGTTAGATTAGCATAGCATAAAGACTGCGAGAAACACTTATTAAGCCCAGCGGGTTGTGACCCCTAGGGGGTCCATGGAGGTGCTGCAGGGGGTACCCCAAAATAGCTAAAATTTTTCTTCAAAATAATTTATATCAGGGAATTTTTGTTACATTTGGGATAAACTCAAAAGTAAACTGTAACATAAACGGTTAAAAATAAATGACTTTTTACAAATATGATAATGACTGAGTATGAAATAGGTTAAAAATAGTCAGCTCATCTTAAAATGCAACACTTTTTCTATTTTTTTTTCTTCTTAATCTGGGTTTCCCTGCTCTGTTTCTCTATCGGTTCCTGAGCTGAAAAAGGTTAAAGACCCCTGCTGTAAACTATTAAAAGCACAATTTGCGGGGATGTCCTTAAATAAGACAACAGTACATTGATTAATAAAAAAATAATAATATATTTTAAAAAATCCCTCTCAAAAAATGATTGTCTGTCTGCAGAGACCCTGCTGAGTGCTGACAGGATTTCAGGTATTTTTATTTTGCTGTTTATGACATTTGTGGGTGTAAGCCTTTCAGCAGTCGTGTGTAGGCCCCAGCCAATAACAACATGAGGTCAGGAATTTATAAAACCATTGCTTTCAGATCACATTGCTGTCTGGTCTCTTCCTGAGCTGCAGGTTCAACTAAAGTCACATGAAATCTGGCATTACGACACCTTGTTGCATTGTTTTGCAGAGGTGCAAGCCTGTGAATTGGGCTTTAGAACATAACTGCCCTGAAACAATCAGTAAATAAATTTTTATTTCTCTGGTTCACTGCTCATTCTCATCTTCCACCACTGCTGTCTCATTTAACTGCTGAGCTGTGAGTGACCG
>JAQLOL010000002.1:8290029-8307789 GCA_029783665.1 Naso thynnoides
GTAGGTATGGACAGCAATGCACGTTTCAAAAGCTGAAACATTATATATATATGATTTAAGATTCATGTCAAAAAATGGCCTAATTAACACATTTTTCCCATCAGATATTTAGTTAAAAGCATACTACTTTATCCACAGTTTAAAATTAAATTAAAAATGAATCAGACCTCTGTGAACAGTATGTATTAAACTGATAATTCTATCCATTAGTGGCTTGCTTTGACTTTGAACGTAACAATGGGTGCCATCCTAATGCAATGGTCAATTGAAGTAGCAGATCCACTCTGCTGTCAAAGTTGCTCTGAACACTGTCAGCGTGTTTCAATCACTTAAAGAGGTAATAAAAGGTTAAAATAACTCCGGCTGCAGATAATCATGATGAGAGCCTTTGGGCTGTGAAGTATAACAAGAGTGAAAAAATAACAGCAGCCAAGAGCCAAATGCTGGTAAATTTTGGTAACTGCCTACTCCATCAGCCACTCTGGCAGGTCACCAACCACCACTTGAAAGTTCTTTACGGTTTGAAACACAAGCTGTGCGGTAAAATTATCAAAACGGGGGCAGATTTTAATTTACCTGCTGCCTTGTTCTGCAGACTGAGGAGAAAGTTAACATACTTTTGAAATGTCCTGTTGGTGCCTTTTCGCTGTATAGTGTACAGCAGGATTTTTGAAATCTGACAATGTGAGCCCACCTTTGGATTCCATCACAACAGATGCCCATCAAAGAGGAATGACGAAAAAAAAAATTGCTTAAACATATATTATCACACTGAAAATATTTTAAGAGCAATTTTCACAAGGACCCTGTATTAGCGCAATGCATATGCTCAAGAAGATACGTTTATACACCCACACATGGGCAGAAAGGCAACAGTATGATCCCAACTGTCACCATGTGTCAAATACTTGATGATCCAGAATGTTATTTCATTTTATTTTCAATGGAGAATGACAAGCAGCACCTCTTGATCATGTAAGAGTGCTTTCACACCCACATCCTGGAAAACACAGGAAGATTTTATTATGGGTAGCACTATGTATTTATGTATTTTCACTGTTGTTCATGTAGCTATTTATGCTTCTAATCCACTCAAATCAAACCATTTATGTGGTGACTGCCACATTTCTTTGGTGCTAGCAGGTGTCCTACTTCGACATTATTCTGTTTGCATCTGACATGACCGAGTGCTGCATATTTCTAACAAAAAAAAAACAACAACAACAAAATGGCACTCATACACATATGAGGAAACTTATGTGTGCAACACACACACACACACACACACACACACACACACACAGGAGATAATGTAACTGCTCTTTCTGCTGCCTACATTTCAGATGCCAAGTTTACAGAGAGGGAATATCACACTTGATTAAGCACTGCCACTTGAATCAGCCACTCACACACCTACACAGCTCTGCAAATACACACACTCACACATATACACAAACATATGTACACAAAAAGACATATGCGTACCTTAGGGCAAGACGAGGCGTCCAAACACACTCACAAAAAGCCAAAACTGTCGTCATGTGCATGAGGCAGTGGGTGTGTCAACGTGTGTGTGTGTGTGTGAATGTGAGTGTATGTGATGCTGTAGATGTTAGATGTGTCTGTGTGTGTGTGTGTGTGTGTGTGTGTGTGTGTGTGTGTATGCGTGTGTGTTGTCAGTCCGTATGTCATCTCTCCTCTGATGTGACCTTTACACACAGATATTTTCTTCCCGCCCTGCCAGCAACACTGCTAACACAATTACACTGGGCTAATGAACAGAAGACCCTGATAAAGTCATACACACACACACACACACACACACACAAGTTTCCTCCATGCATATCAATCTCCCTGTAAAGGCTACATTTGCATCTTTAATATAAATGAAAGTGTTTATTAAAGTGCACACAGCAGTTCAGATCAGATGGAGGAAGAGCTCATCTAATTCCGAAGCGTTTAACCCCTCGCGCTCCTCCTCGCTTCTATTAAATCCAGCCTTTTTTTCTTCTTCCTCCATCTGCCCACATGGGTCAAACTAGTACATAAGCTTGCTCATATGGTGCGTTTGTTACAACTGAACCCATTAGATCATGCCTCAAAATTGCTTGATTTGTCCATCTGCAACCCAAAACAATTCAATTTTCAGTCATATAAACGAACAAAAAAAAAAAGCAGCAAATCATCACATTTTAAAAAACAGAACCAGTGAAAGTTTGGCATTTTGATAAATCCACTAAAAATGACTGCCCTGCCTCTCAATTGTGTGTCAAGTACTCAACAGAGGCTTTGTGAATTAACCTTCAATATAAACTGTTGATGTAAAGTTATTGATTAATTGCGCCTTTTTGTTAAGTAGTGTAATTGATATTTAAAAGGTTGCATCAGTTAAATCCTACAAAAATCAAGCTTTGTATTTCCACAGCATCTTTACAGCAATTAGTTGACAAGCTGGAGGGAACGAACTCTAACACTGATTTTCTCAATGAGACTCAATGAGACTCTTAACATTAAATGTTCCCAGTGTGAATTTTTTATTTGATTTTACACCAGTATGAATAAATTTCCTTTCATCAGTACTAGCACTAATATTTATAAAATGCTCTCCGCTGGCTCTTCTGCGGTAATAAAAGAGGAAAACTCTTCACAGGTTTGTTGGCAGGCTTTTGTGCATTGAGAGGAGCTTGAGAATTTATGAGGGGCATAATAATTAAATTGATTAAAACTGACACGTTTCTTCACAACCTTTAGAGACCTTTTGTGGTGGCTGACTTTAGTTTAAAGAAAATCTTTTAGAAGTTTTATCTCTGATGACAACTTTCAAACACCTAAATGTAACTGTGCTAGACACTGATGTTGTCCGAAGTTACAGAAGTTGCTAACAGTGTTTGGCTGCCTGGGATGTTAGCTGGTTTGCTAAGGCCTTCAGTTAGTAGGAATATTTACCACTTCTACAGCACATGTGCTAGCGAATTGTTTTCTCTATTTTATTTTATTTTGGGGGGGATATCTGTGCCTTAATTGATAGGACAGCTGAAGAACTAGAGAGGAAATGCGGGTGGGATGATGACATGCTGCAAGGGGCCACAGAGTGGAATCGAACCAGGCACCGCTGCAGGGAAGACACAGTCTCCGTACATGGGGCACCCGCTCTACCAACAGAGACACCAGAGCACCCCTTCTGTGTTGTATTTTAGGGTAATTCAGTGAGCTAGCATCAACATGTATTATTTAAGTTACAGTTACATGAGGGGAAATCTGCACCAAATGCCAAAGCTGCTTCCTTAAACTGCTGGTCAAATGGAGGACAAAAGACGGACTGTTACATCACTCACTTGCATTGAGACTGAGGCTGCAACTCAAGATTATTTTCATTGTCAATTGATCTGCCGATTATTTTCACAATTAATCGATTAATCGTTTATTCCATGAAATGCCCAAAAAGTGTGAAAAATGCTCATCTCAATTTCCCTGATACCAGTGTGCTTCTTTTGTCCAAACATTAGCCTAAGACACAAAAACTCCTCATAAATGACACAGAAAAGCAGCATAATCTCACATTTAAGAGGCTAAACCAGCAATTCCAGTTACTTTTTCATTAAAAGAAAGACTAAAACAATCAATTTTCAAAATAGTGATTAATTTTCTAACGTTTGATTAATCATTATTGATTAACTGCAGCTCTTATTAAGACCTGGATTAAATTACTTGTTGATCATTATAATTTCCTGCAGTTTAACCTGAAAAGGAAATTATATAATAATTAATGTAGAAGGTAATGTACGTGTTTTGCTCCAAATTCAAATTCAGTCCTGAAAAACTTAAATCAAACCACCCTCAAATATGCTTTTTAATTCATTTAATTAAAATTCTGCCCATCTCTGGAAACAACAAATTGAATCCAAATCAAATTCTACACAGTCGTAGATTCAGCTTTCATTGCAGAGTTTTTGAAAGATGTATGTTTGCATGCTGATGCCATCCATGATTTAGTAGAATGTGAAAAGACACCTGACTAGAGTTTGACTGATTGACTGGAGATGACGTGCTTGCATATTAAACCAGAATTAGAATTAGATATTCAAACTTTTTCTCCCTCCTCGGCAATGACTGAATGTCAAAACATATATTTCTCTGCTCCTGTATGATCAGCGTCTACAGAGAACGTTTTCAATCTACCCTCACTTCCTGTCATAACATTCTAGAGCGTGGTTGTAAAAATGGACCCATAAGCTTTAGGTGTCCCTGAGGAGGGAGGGGCAGAGGCTGTGCATCAAAATGGAGAAAAACTTGATTATACTGTAATTCAATTATTTTGAAATGTTTCCAGTTAGAAAACGGATGATGTCTTTTCCCATTCATATGTTGGACAGATACACATTTCACTCCATGACACTAAATCAACAACAGACCTTTCGAGATCCTTGGGATAAGATTCTGTCAAATGGGAGCCTGGAGTCTAATTTGTCTTTACTCGGCGGGCCGTGACAGAAAAACACTGAAGAAACCCTGCTCTAATTCCACCGCTAATCAAATGTGGATCTATGTTTTTGACATGAGGTTACAGTCACAGTGAAAGAGGGGCGAAATCTTGAGGCGTTGCTTTGGCCTGATTGCGATTGGACGGGATCCTGGTTGCTGTGTCTGGTTCTGATTATCACGTCTAAGAACTGACAGCATTCCAGCAGTGCTGCAGGGCCGCGGCCTCACAGGGGGGAAGGATTAACCCCTGTGCATGTGTTCCTCTCATCTTATAGAGTCATATTTGTTGCAATAAAAGAGAAACTGGTGCTGATGTGTAGATGATGGTCGAGCCTTCAACTAGATGGTCCAACTTTAAGACCCTCAATGCTGGACACCATTAAGCTTGCTGAAGAGCCTTTAAGCATTAAACTCTCATTCAATCCAGGGTTGCTGCTCTGCAGCTGAACTCCACCTCTGACCTCCATGTGGGCAAGTGAAAGGATAACTTCCCTACCTGGAGTAATAAAGTATCACAATGGTGTTATTACAGTCTAATGAAATGTAGGACAGCCAAACAAACAACTGACATTTCGATTTGGTTCATGGGCAGTTCAAGATCTGCACATGAAAGTTGGTACACACCTACTTTTGATTAACATTTTGTTTAATCAGGCTGTCAAATTCTTTCCTTGAAGAATCCAATCAGCCTTTTAGATGAATTATTTTAGATGAAGTGTGACAATTCTGACATCAGCGGATGAGCTGTCTTGTTTTGAGTGGAAGTTGAAAAACTATTTTCACTATTTCAAAGTACAAAGTGCAAAAGAAACACGTGGAATTATCCTACTGAAGAAAAATACTTCACATACCTAATAGCTGTTAATGACGATGTATTTAATAGGTTAGAATTCAAGCAGAGATGGTTATTAAATAAATCTGACATAACTGGGTCGTAAAACTACTGGGAGAAGACCGCAGTTCACCTTTGATCCACAGTAATAAACACGTAATGTCACAAAAACACAGAAAACCTTCCCTTTTTTTTGCTGCTACAATCACACACTAAGTACAAACACAAAACTTAAAGAAATCTTTCTTTCCTCATCTGTGTCACTCTTACAAACACACACGTAACAGCAGCATATGGACGCTGCACAGAGCCCTGGTGGAAAATAATCACAGCGTTCCACAAACACACAGCTCATTTCTGAACGCAGCCTGACGCTGGCGCTGCTCTTGTTAACATAACATCTTAACCATAAGCCTCCAGCCACGCTCCCTGCCTGCATGTGTTTATCTCAGGCATGAGGACTCGAGGGCTGGCCCTCAGCTATAGATATTCATGATTTGCTCTCGTTAACCTTAAAGCAATATTTCAGCTGGGTGCAGCGCTGTGGTGTAGATTTTGGCAGGCATACGCCCATGAGGGTTCATAAATAATCAGCTGCATATGTTTGCTGTCCTGGTGGAGAGTGGTGATGTATTGGAACTCGCTTGGTTTTGCTTTTCTTTCAGTGTGGAAATCATAATTCAAGTGGATACAAAAAAAAAAAATTACTTGCAGCCAGATTATAGGCTTTTGGTTGTTGTCATTGTTGCTTGTCCTCTTTCACAATGATAATAACCTTTCTCCATAAAGCAATTACGGCATCAACACATAAGAGAGGAGAGAGAGACAAAAAACAACACAGCAGCAGAAATTAGATTGGAGAAAAAAATACATTTTTTTTTACAATATAAGGCGTATAAATAAGATACAATATTGAAAAAAATAAACAAGAAAACAGAATAAATACTGAAAGCAAAAAAAAGGTATAATATTCCATACAAAGACTGAGATAAAAACAGAAAAACAAAACAAACAGGCTTGTGTCAGAACAGCTCTGTTAAAGTAATTCTAGCTGTTTGAAAGTATTGATAAAGAGGGTCACGGGGGAGAACACACACCCTCAGACCTACTAATGTAACAAAAATTTTTAAAAATACTGTTCCGCAGTGAAATATCAGTGTCACACATATAATAAACCACAGCCGGAAACCTGCTGCTGCTGAATAAATATTCAGACTTACTATGTTACAGCGAGAGTTCTCCTGATACTGCTGCTAAACCGATTTCCTTCAGGCATATGGAGGGACACCCCTGGGTCTGGGGGTCAGAGAGGGCGTGAGAGCACAGACAGGCCTGGCTGGGAGAGAGAGGGAGAGGGACAGACACTGAAGGGATCATGTCTCTGTGGATGTGCACCAAGGCAGCAATCCAGTACAGTAAACAAGCTGTCTCCTCTTAACCTGGGAGACATGAACCCAAGAGGACGCTGAGAGAGAGTCATCAGAGGAGTTCACAAGGTTATTAAGAGCAAAGTCCACTCTCACAAGCTGCTCAGTCTTATATTTGGTCATGAACCTTAATTTTCTCAAAATTTTTAAAGATAATTGTGCTTAAAGTTGAAAATCACTGATATTTCCTGGAAACTGGGGCATCTTCAGTGGTGACATCATGCTGCATGAGTCCAACTTATGAAGTCACAACAAATTCTTGATGATCACAGGACGGCTCTGGGACTAGAGCATAACTAAGCCCTGCCTCTGCGTGTGTGTGTGTGTGTCTCTCTCTCTTTTTCTTTCTCATTTTCTTGTCAACTCTCTCCTTGTATTTTCTTTGCACAAAAACACCCAAAATAATACTAATTTTAAAAAAGAAACAGTCAAATCATGCAACAGTCAAATCATTCTGGTGATTATCAAACTGCTTTACTCTACAGTAACAGAAAAATTAAATTTACACGCAATTAAATAGGGCTAGGTGTTGGCAAAGACTTCATGATACCATACACATTACAATACATGGGTCCCGATTCGGTTATATCACGATACATTGTGATACAATGAATAACATGATGTACTGGGATATTCCACACAGTTTACTGGAAATGTAAAAACAGAGCTGAAACACAAGCTGCTTTGTATGATCTGGGTAGTCTGAATACATCACATTATATTGATAATCGAGCAGACAAACTGAGTCAAAGCTATTTAATTTAGAATTTCTTTTCCAGTTTATTTGGATGGCATTGGCAAAGTACCGAACACACTGATGTAGCTGCCGCAACATCAAAAGGAAACGTGGAATTTAAGTGCACTTTAACTAGACACACTGAAATTGAAAACTTCACAGGACTTCGACTTCACAATATGATACATATCACGACACATGGGTCCCGATACCATACAGATGTCACGAAAACAAATATTGCCATATATTGCCTTATCGATGTTTTAACACAGCCCTCGGATATAACAGGAAATTCACTGGGCTGCACCCAACCCAGAATTTTTTCAGTTCATTGCTTAACACTGCACTAACCTCCATTATCAGCCTTCACGAGTCTCATGTCCCATGTTTAACTGCAGAAGTCACTTTTAACGCCTTTCTTTGTCATTTGTGATGTTGAAACATTACATTTCCGCACGATCCAAAACAGTACAAGCGTGCATCCTGCTCATATCTGAGTAATAAGATCCCATCTCACCACAGAGTGTCTCTCCTGCTGGGCTGCTGACAGCGCTGTGAGACCAAGAGTCAGTCACAGTGGACAGCGGTCGAGGAGGTTGTACCACTGTCTGGGTCAAAGCTCAAGCTGAATTTGCAAACATTCATCACCGGAGCACAGAGCGTCGGAGCAGACGACAGGCTGGAGTCCTGCTGCCCTGCCTCATAGTGTCCAACTTCATGCTGCCCTCCATTTTCATCTCCCTCTCTGCTTTCATCACAGATAGTTTTGTGATTTCTAACTGCTGCAAGTTCCTCTGTGATTAAGAATAAATGCCAGATGTAATGTATTCACGTGTGATCCCACTCTTTCTGCGTAAAATCAACATTTAAATCAGCACTCAACATAAGATTTACAGCTTGAAATACTGTAACCATCTGCTGGAGACTCATGACGTAATAAATACACACCTCATGTCTCATTACCTTTGCACTCTGAACGAGAGGGTACTACTACTGAGGGGGGAATTTCCTTCCCTCTAACATAAACTAACAGGTGTTGGAGTTTCTTCTTGGCAGATTGTATTCATCAACCAGCCTCTCGAATGACTTCAGGTCATCTCCCTCACACAGATCTGCTAATGTTATAATTTTCTCTTTCTGCCCAGTCCTTCAATACAAAAGCAGTGTTTCCCAGTTTGTTTGATTTATTTTAAATACAAGATTCAGTGTTAAGATAAGTATTAAGATGAGTAACTTGAGAAAACTTCTCTGTGCATTGTAGAGGTCGGTTATGTTAGTGGGTGATTGTTATTTTGAGAGCATTTTGCTAGACAGGACATTTATTAGGGCAAGTGAGGGAAGAAGTCTCCATGAGAGGTCTTCGAAGGTCCAAGAATTCATTCCCGTACTCAAAGAGACCCGAAAATTAACTACCCAGACCCGAACCAGACCTGTCTGTTATTTGAAAGCTGGGACCCTAGCTCACCTGGACCCAAAAATGTCAAAATGTTGGGAGACAGATGTGATCAACATCAATTTGATTGCTACTGACAAATTAAAGTTAATTTACAAGTTGCAAAAGAAACCTTTTTTTGTCTTACCCAATGACGCCTAATGTTTTAGCCTTCTCCCCTGTGCCCTGCCGTGATACATATAATCCTACCTTCAGGACTACTTCTGTCTATAATGATAAATTAAAAATGAACACCTTTCCATATCTGATAACGTTTCCTCCAAAACACGGTGTCAATTCTTTTCGAGTCTTCCAATTTTTCAAGCAAAGCGAGATGGAAAAAAAGTCTTTAAAGAAAGCAATTTCCACCTGACAAACATAATTATCTAATCCAATATTCAGAACTGTCGCCATTTTAGAGAAAAATGAAATACAAGTGTGGCGACCTAATACCAAGAATGAATTAATTATTCTAATATAATGAGCAGCATTTTTGAGTATAACTCACCCAATGAGTCAGTAATTTAACAGCACAACGCCAAAAATATGACTCAATGCTTTATTCAAGCAGCAGACTGGCAGCACATTTTAGTTAAGAAAACGTTTATCTTTATAGTTTGTTGTTAAAGAAGCAGACAGACTGTTTGCTTAGCTGAAAAGACTCGCAAAACTTTTTTCTAGCTGCAACATTAGATTGAGGGATGGCTCTTATAGTAATTATGAGTTATCAAGGAGGCTCCTATTTTAGCTGATTCTCCAAGATCAAAAGAAAGCCGTAAACCTGAGGTTAGAAAGGACATGTGTTAGCTTCGCAGCTGACTTTCAGAGATCGTGAATGCTCTGGTGATAGATTACAGGAAAACAAATAATTTCGATTGTAATATTTTGAACCAGAAAAGGTTATCAGGTTTGCCTGATCCAGTGATGGTATGTGCGTGTGTTCAAGCAGCCACCTTTGACAAATGTTTTGAAACGAAACCACTTATCTGAAAACAAGCATTAGTTTCATTTGCCAGGATTTCTTGGCACAGAATGAGGCATCACATTCCATTTTTGTGAACATAAATCTGTTTCTGTTGACAGTTTAAGAAGTGGTCACTTCCTTCAAAAGCCTTAAAGCCTGATTTTCAAGTTATTTGTTGTATTTTCAGTCATTTTATGTTACACTTTTCAGTTCTTGGACTCTTGTACTGGCCAACTATCTTTTCACAGGCACCATTTGTTTATTTGTTTTTGCCAGGCTCCATAAGCCTTTTGAAGATTTCTGTCACAAAGTGCTGGAAAAGTATTAACATTCAGTGGCAAAAATATCAGTAGAACTGCTCTTTTTCTACCTAAATACAGTCCTGTCAGGTAGCCAAGGCAGTTTTTAGATTAAAATAGATATAAATAGATTAGACAAAAATGCAGAATAATGGGAAGCAGAAATATGTCACAGAAAGTACAGTCACATAAAGCACAGTGTGTAGCCTTCAACAACTTTTCTGAAGACTCCTATTATGAAGAGAAGAGCTCACGTTACAAAAAAAAAAAAAACAAGCATAATCTCACAATAGCTGAGACCAACAGCTAAAAATGTTACAGTCTTCTGAGGCATCACAATATCATAAAGTTACAGACACATCTCCCACAAGAATCTACAGCCTACAATCTATGACAAACGGCTGATGAGTTATGGATGGGGCGCGGCTAAAGTGTAGGGACGGGGCAAGTCATGTTTAATGAAAGTGTTTACATGTTTTTTTCTACAAAGTTTGGCCATGTTACGTGAATACGTTTAGAAGTTATGCGCCTTTTCATTACAGACCACTCCCACTGCCACGCCCCTTTTGAGCCAGTTGGCCCGAACAGTTAATCAGCTGTTCTTTGGCTGATGACCAACCTTTCCACTAATGCCATTCCAATTGGCATGAAAATAAACACCCACCTTCACACACAAACACACACACATACCTGATCTTTGTGCCAATACTATACTCACAGCCTCCTGTGGCTGCCAGAGATTGGGGAATTTTTGTGGACCAACCGATTGACAGACAGAGCGACCCATAGAGCGGCTGGTTGCAGCTAAAACTACAGAATGAGGCTTCTCAGATTGTGAATTAAGATTTTCGGGGGTAAGAAAGAAATGTAGATCGACTTTACTGAGGGTAGAAAGAGGAAGAAAGAAGGACTTTTGGGCTTGAGCTGGAGAGAACGCAACACTGCAAGAGACCACTGGACAAAAAAGAAACTCCAATGGAGTTTTGTTTTACCCATCACCACAAACTGTAACATATTCACCACAAATGTCAAATGAATGTGACTCTGAAGAGAAGCTGACAGAGCTCACTTGCAGAGACAGCTGCTCATTAGGAAGGAAAACAGTGACCTGGCTAAGATGGTGAGTTTTCAACACAGATATCTGTCCAGACAGGGAAAACCGCGTGAATCTGGAGGAGATTAGCACACACATTCTTTTTAAAGCAGCAGGGATAGGGAGAGGCACTACATAACAAGTGGGCTAGCTTAAGAGTTAGGATTGGTCACAGCCCTGGTTAGCTTAGCAACATAACAGCCGGACTTGAGTGTTGCGTCAGTTGGATGGGTGGAGCAGAAGGTCAGCCAGACTGGAGCTACTGGAGGAATAAATGCCTAAAGTCTCACCATTCTGACCTGAAGCTGTTCACCAGTGAGAGAGAGTTTATTTTTTAAACTTTTAAGATTGAATAAAAAAGGATTTAAAATCAAACCTTTCATTAATCTGTCTGTCAAACTCCCGTTGAGTTCTTTTTTTTTTTTTTTTTGCAAGGGGGTGGAGGGGTTGTTTGGAGACGATGTTGTTTTAAGTTACAATGGCAGACAGAAATGTGAAGCTTTTTTCAAAAATCTCAATAGAAGCTTTGAATGTCAAAAAATTACATTCAGTACAGACCTATAATATAGTGACTGAAGAAAAATATCAGATCTACATCTCAAAGGAAGCAAAAGAAGCAAGAGACTTCTGATTTGTATCTGTAATTTTAGTTTAACTCAAAACAGTGCAACAAATCAAAACCAGCAACATCTGTCCAAGAATATCTCTCCTTAAACAGTGAGAGGCTGTGAAAAGAGAGAAATACTAACACTCATGCGATGCATACTAATTAAGTCTGCGTGACTGTGTGTGTGTTTGTGTGTGGAAAAGAAAAGGAAGGCTCTAAAGATTGTGAAAACAAGTTCCATTTACCGTGATAAAATCTGTTAATCTGGCTGTGCTGGGCCCTCTCAGTATGTCAGCCCCATTCATTTCCCTAAAGGACCTCTGGAGTGGGGTAACACACTCAGCTCTGCGGCTCACTCACACTCACAGGGAGAACCAGATGTTTGGACAGGGTTGATATACTCACTGCGTTTGAGTAGTAACTCTCTCCACCATGTCATCGGAGCTAACAAAGTCTTTTGCCAGCCGGCGCACATTTCACACAAACAAGACATCAGCAGCCGTAAGTGTAAAGACATAATCAGCACACAAATGTCAACCATCCGGCTGCTGTGAGAGCCAAAGTGTTTATCTGATTGCTGCACTGCAGACTATATTGTGACTTCAACTTATTTTGTGCTTGAAAAAAACTGAACAGGATGATTGAATCTGGCAAAAGACATTATTGAAAAAAAAAATAATATGTGCACATGTGCAATTGTCCATGGGAGAAGGTCAATCTTGGGAACAGGTCTGGATGGAAACAGATTTTTTTGCGTATGTGTGTGTGGGTGTGTGCGTGTAGGGGCATTAAGCCCTTGCTCTGGCCCTGTAGCCTCTTTTTCCAGCCTGCAAAATGTGGAAAAAATGCGCTGTGACTCCAAGCGTGAAGCAAAGTGCCAGAAACATTGAACCAGGACAAACATAAAAAACCCATGGCTCCATTAGCCATGTTCGAGCTTAGCCTGGCACAGTCCAGCTTGCTTCACTCTGGCAGTGGGAAATGGATTTCAGAACAACAGCTGCACACAAAACTAATTCCAAGTCAGATCTTCAGTCTTCAGCAAAGACAGACATGTAGTTCTAGTTCTAGTTTCAAATGGGTTCCCTTCATAATGACAGACTAAACCAACTTGTTCTTTTGAGCAGTAAAGTCTCATTCTCTACAATGCCGTTCATGCACATTATGCAAAAGCCTGTCGATGACTCACTATGACATCACCGCAACATCTTCTTGAAGCAATTACAGCAGTACAACATGCTGCAGCTTTGATTTTGATGCTTGTGCACTCACACACTCACACAGCTGTGACAGTTCACAGTGTAACAGTGTGAAGAGTGGATCTAATCAGAGGGGATGGAATGCGACCCCTCACCCCTGCCCATGACCCTCGGCGGCCGCTGCAGCAGCCTTATCTGATTGGTCTGTCTGGCACGGTAATCATTTCCAGAACCCAAACAGGGCCGCCAAAATCTGGAGGGATTGGGGGGGGGGAGTGAGCTGTTGCAAGCATGAGGGCTGAAAAATGTATTCAAGCTGCTTGTGTTGAAAGTTCCTGGCTTTTCAACAACAGTGTTATCGAATGATTTTAAGATAAAACAACAATGAACAAAGTAATTTTGTTCCAGTTATGTAGTACCATTCGATAACTCACAACAGCATATGGTCAGTCAAAGGTTGAAGGAGAGAACAAAACAGAAAGTCTGAACAGAGCAGCGTTTTCACGCGTCCTGGACAAAAGTAAAGGTTCTTCTTCTTCATTTGTGTTGTGTGTGTCCTTGGGCAAAGCACATCGTTTTAATATTTCAAATTTTGCAATTGTTTTTGCCTTACAGGCTTGACGGCCTTTGCAATCACACTAACGTTTCTTACCATTAATATCAACTAACTATTCATTGGCAGAAAAACTCGAGGTTGACAGCAGGAATTGTACTGTATATTTTCTGCCAACATGTTGTGCATCTTTGAGCACACACAAAATGGGGACCCAGGCATGAGAGCTACAAGTGGTCCAACACTCCACAGGGTATTTTAAACTTTGAACTTTTGCTGCTGGCTTTTGTTCCCAATTGCCACAGGGAAGCGTTTTGGATTTTCTAACTCTAACTGACTTCTGGCTCATGAGTAGTATTCAGGGCCATCGGTCGTACCAAACGGAGAAAAGCGTTTTCTAAGAAATGCACAGAAAATTGAACTGATGGCTATCACACAAACCTGTAAAATCTTACTGTCAATTATTATTATCCATATCATTAAATAATATTATTAAAAGACATCATTAAAAGAATAATTTCTAAAGCATGAAGCCTCTCTACAAACCAGAGACTTACCTCTTACTCTACACGTTACAAGGAAAAGCAACAAGGTTTATGGGAAATGTATATTTTTTGTGTGTGTTGTCAAATATGCCACATTAATAACGCCGTAACGCAAATTTATTTTAATGCTGTTAATTTTCTTAGCATGCGATTAACGCACACACGTTCTGGCCCTCAGCCTGCACTGTAGTTTGGGAAATCATGAAGTGATGCAGCCACCCTCATATACATATACACCAGATACACAACTTAAGACAAAAAAGCCAAAGTGGAGAAGAAGGTTTATATTCTGGACAGTATTTTTCATAGTCTGTAATTATGCTGGGACACTCTTTTAAGATTATCAGGGAATCTTAGCGGTGATGGCGGCTTGAACTGCTCCATGTTTGCACTGGTTGGTTACAGTCAGCTGTTAGCTTCCAGGCTAGCTCCATTAGCATGCAGTACCTCACTTGAATCACTTCGTATCTCCATTTTCATGTTGTTGTCTGTATTATACTGGGACACTATTACACTGTGATTTGACTCCTGGGTATAGGGTGAGTGTTAAATATGACGCTTATGACTATGATTAGGCTAAATAAGACATGGAAGTGAGACTGAAGGGGCTGTTGTTGTCGCTCATAGCAACCACACTACAGACATGAGCAATCAAGCCCTGATCATAACAGACTAAACTTAGCAGAGAACCAAGTGCTCAATTAAAATAAATATCACAGTATTTTTCATTGTTTTGGATTGTTGCAGTAAAAATAAACATACATGTGCATAAAACAAGCATATTTGTTCGCTCTTATGTTGATAAGATCAAAAACTTTAAAAATATCTCTTTAGGTACATTTAAAACTGAATAAAAAGATGTGCAATTATTTTGCAATTAATCACAAGTTAACTATGGAAATCATGCGATTAATCGCAATTAGATATTTTAACTGATTGACAGCACCCATTTTTTTTGCCGTTGTGAAGAATAAGGTACATGCGAAGGAGATTACAGTGTCCCTTGCTTATAGCCATCATAAAAAAGTATCCCAGATAATCTGATCGCGTGATAGTGATTTTTAAAAAACAGAAATGGGAACCGAGGCCAATTCAAGTGTAACAGTCTCACATCGCGATCCTATGCCTCCGAGCTTATCAATTTATTTTATCAACATCTTCTGATGCAATGATGACAAACTCATCTGTGCTTGCAAGAGGATGAGTCACAGTGTGAAGTACAAAAATGTTAAAGCGTGGCTGCATAGCTAGAAGAATCATTTCGAGGACGGGTGGACAAACCAGGAATATGTTTAAACTTCACCCTACATAAAATTGGTTTAAATTCCAGAAATGTTTCTCAATTGAGCAACACGTCCGTTACAGAGGGTAAACATTCTCTGTTATAATAACATTAGAGTCACACAGACAGGCTCAGCAGATTGTTTCTTTGCATAAGAAAACCTCAATGAAAGCGAATGCTGTACAAATACTCTCTGATTTCATTTATTTTAGATAATGACAGACAGACTGTTGCTATAGCTAACTCGCAGCTCCCAGCCAGCAAAACCCTCTAATGCTTGCTGCAAAGTGAGAGGAAATTTGTCTGGAATCAATAAGAGAGTCTTAATATTGGCATTGGTGTCAATAAAATCTTGTTTATCCCTATGACTATTTAAAGAAGCAAAAACTTAAAAACACTTAAAGTATCTTTCTTTTAAGAAATGAAGTCAAAGAGAAAAAAAGCTCTTCATTTGGAATAACTACCTCTGACTTGATCAGTGTTAGTAAAGATATCCAAGCCTTTATTTCAGGTAAGAGGAAGTTTATTTTGTCTGTTATGTAACATAAAACTTCACTGTGTATTGGGTTCTGATGATGAAGTGAGGCTTTGCACTGTATGCATGCAGTACGTTACAAATGCAACAGCCACCGAGTCACTCTCAAACAGCAACACGAGCGGTAATTCCTCCCTCATTTTGTCTCGCAGGCTCTCGCACATGCACACAAACACACGCACTCCCACTGCTCTGTATTTCTCTCCATGCAACATTTTTTTCCCCCTCAGTTCTGAGTATCAGCATGCAGAGAAAAAACCATCAGTAATCCCCTGCTGCTCAGCTCTGGAACTGCCTGGCTGCCCCATGGTAGTTATAGGTCACCCACAAACACACAGACACACAAGAATCTTCAAAAACTCTTGCACGCACACACATCCACAAGCACAAATGCACATACGTACACATCTAGCATCTGAGGTTTGTGTAGGTTATGGTAGTATACTACATCTCTCTCTCTCTCTCTCTCTCTCTCTCTCTCTCTCTCTCTCTCTCTCTCTCAAACTCACACACATACACACCCACATACACACAACAGAAGCCGGAGTGTGTGACAGAGAAATGCCAGTCTTTATCGTGCCCTGCAGTTTAACCCCTTCTAATCCCCTCAGAGTAGCAGAGCTTTATGGTCAGTTCACACTCTTTCATGCTTTTCATTCTTCCTCTCTCTGTAGCCTCAAGAATAATCCCCACAGCAGCTGTGGCACAACATCAGACATGTGTGGAATAGACTCGTCACTCCAAATGACAGTGACATGAATGTACCATGCATAAGCAAGAGCACATTGATAATCTGAGAGTCTCGCCATACAGCTGATAACATGCTAATATGACCTCTGAGTATATGTGATTGCCTCCTGGTACAAATCATTCAGAAGTTTCCCTCTCCTGATTATATGTGTTAGTGCTGTCAAAGTTAACACGTTTATAACATGTTAACGCAAATTTATTTAATGCTGTCAATTTTTTTTTTAATGCACATTTACATTCTGGCCCTCTGCCTGCCCTGTAGTTTGGGAAATCTGAAAGTGATGCAGTGACCACCACAGACATATACACCAGATACACAACTTGAGACAAGAAAGCGAAAGTGGAGGAGTAGGTTTATATTCTTGAAAGTATTTATCATAATCTGTATTATACTGGGACACTATTAAAAGTTTACCAGTGAGTGTTAGTGGTGTCGACGGCTTGAGCTGTTCTATGTTTGCAATGGTCAGTTGCAGTCAGCTATTAGCTTCCAGGCTAGCTCTGTTAGCACACTGTACCTCACATACTGTAACTCCGTTTTTTGACATCATGTTGTAGTCTGTATTATACTGGGACCCTGTTATAGCATGGTCTGACTCTCAAATGTAGGCTGAGAGTTTAATATGACACTTATACTAACAGAAGGCTATATAAGACATGGAATTGAGACTGAAGGGGCTGTTGTTGTTGCTCATAGCAACCACTCTACAGACATGAGCAATTGAGCCCTGATCATAACAGACTAAACATAGCAGAGCACCGTGTGATCAAGTAAAATATGTATCACAATATTTTTCATTGTTTTGGATTGTTGCAATAATAACAAACATACATTTGCATAAAGCTAGCATATTTGCTTACTATCATGTTGATTGGAGTATTAAAAATTTGAAAAATATCCCTTCAAGGTACATTTTGAACAAAAAAGAAGTGCAATTAATTTACAATTAGACTTGATAAATCACAAAATTTCATAGTGATTAATAGATAATTTGTTTTGTTAAATACATATATTGTATATATG
>JAQLOL010000002.1:8307889-8318024 GCA_029783665.1 Naso thynnoides
ACACACACACACACACACACACACACACACACACAACATAAAGTATAAACCACAAAAATATTCAGGCTACCATCAGTTAAAACAAGCAGTGAAACTCCATATTTGAGGAGCAGGAACTGGTCAATGTTTGGCTTTTTTTGTTTGACAAATGACATATAAGATTAATCGACTATTATTAATGTGTCAAACAGAAGTTACACGAGCAGTTGTTTCCGCTTCATTAGATGTACTGTAGATTAAACTCCAACCGTGAAAAATCTTTACCCAGAAATTCAAGAATATGAGAGTATATACTGTTATTACATGTTGATGCTTTTCCAGCATCAATAATTGTACTGGCCGGAGAAACATAGTCTACTGCAGGCTCTGGTAACAAGCTAAACACTGGCAACAGAGACTGAAAAAACACCTGGACCAAATCAAGTAGAGGAAGTGCTGAAAAGTAATGAAGGTGTTTAAAGATAGTAAATATTACCAGAAGCAACAATGTGACAGTCAAATGTGAGAAGGCTATTTCAGTGTAACTATGAAATCAATTGATCTTAGGTCAACAAAAGGCAAACTGAGAACAGTGTTGGAAAAGTCTCTTAACTGTTAACTTACACAAAGTTACTTACTTAAAGTTACAAACAGCAAAGTATATTTGAGTGACAATTGAAATTGAACAACAGAAACAAATGCATCATGGGCGTGCACCTAATATGTACTTGCTTTTCTCCTAGCCTCACTTAATGCATAAACATTTTTTGGTTATTTCAGATCTGAAAGTAGTCTTATTCAGTTATTCAAGTAAATAATGTGCAGAATTTTTAACAGTTTTCTTAATCAGTCGCTGAAAACAGTTACTGTTAAATGAATATGTGTGTTTGTTTGGCAGAGATGGAAAGTAACAAAATACAAATACTTCATTATTGTATTTAAGTAGGTTTTTAAGGTATCAGCACTTTACTTGAGTATTTTTTTTTATGACGTTTTATTTTTACTCCCTGAATTTTAAAAGAGATATCTGTACTTTCTACTACTTGCATTTTCAAAACAAGCTAATTTCTTTAGTTTTTAAAGCTTTTGCCTTTTTGGCTGTGCTCAGGGCGCTTTACCAACCCTAACGGTCAGTATTTGTCACATCCTATGATGTGTTTGGGAACAGCTTGAACAAATCCTACTGACTCTACCTTTAAGTTAAATAGCCCTGTCATTTAATTAATATATTGTGAGATTCAGGGAGCTTTGCAAAGAAATTACCACAAGAAATTTCCTTCACAGTGATTCTTTTTCCTTTCATATTTTGAGTACATTTCAGAGCTTGTATTTTTTTTACTTTGACTTGAGTAAAAAAGTTGAGTCAGTATTTTTACTTTTACCAGTGTCTTTTTTTTACTTAAGTATCTGTACTTCTACTCAAGTACAGAATGTGTGTACTTTTGCCACCTCTGATTTTTTTTTTTTTTTTTTTTTTTTGCATTTATCATTTGTATCGACAGCCAAATAAACTGGTAATCAGTCTGAAATAAATGTATTTTAGAATGATGGTCAACTGAAAGAGAGATGTCACCATGGACTGTGATGGGTGTTTTTCAATTTTTTTACAATTAGATTTAATGATTAATCAGTTGTTCAAAAGGTAGAACTAATGGTTGCATGCATAACTATTTAGTGTAATTGCCAAGATTGGTTTTATGTAGAAGAAACCAGAAAGAGAGAGACCTGATTAAAGACTTGATTGTCAAACTCATGACCAACCCACATGCAGACACACAGGTGCAAGTTTATAAAAAAGTCCTACAGAAGAAGAAACATGGAGCTGAATTGCTCCATGAGGGAACAGGGAAGCCAGTCGACTATATCAGCACACAGTGGGAAAACAGAATGTTGTGTTCAACAGCCACATAAACTGTACAGTTTCCTCGGTTTCACAAGAGGAAAGAATTTGAAGCTGTGTGTGGAGAGGCAGGCATTAAAAACACACACACACACACACACAAACACACACATAAATGCTCAGAAACAAACCCCATGGCTACATACAAAACACGCTGACTCAAACGCACACATAATATTTCACACAACCAATTTCGCAAAAACCACATACATAAACACTCAAACACTCCCACCACTAACACATGCTGCTGGGAACACACACACACATACACACACACACACAGGCACAAAGGCACACAAGCGCAGAGCGTAGCATTGTACGTATGCAGCGAATGGCTCCATTTCTCTCATTAGGGAGAAGGAGCAGCCTGCAGCGAAGCCTCCTCCGGTCGGTCTGCTGAGATCTCTAAAACCAACATTACAAGTCAGAGAGAGGGAGAGAGGAGGAAAGCAGTCATGCAATGAACTTGTACTGAAGTAGAGGAGTCTGAATGGAAGAGGAAGGGAAATCTTAAGCGAAAAAAGAATGGTAGGGAGATACAGAGTATCTTTATTTTTTACTGGTTTGACCTGTAAAGATATGAATGTTTCAACTGGAATTTGACACAAGGTGAAACTAACCTAGAGTTGAGGATCATTATTCCATTAAAAGTTGAAAACATGACGTAAAGGGCACAAGACAGACCAAACAATACCTTTAGAAGCTTGCAACACATACTACACACAAGAAACAGCCAGAGGTAGCCATGATACAGTGGTCAGGAGGTTTTTAGCTTTAAAGCAATAACACTGCACTGGCTCAATCCATCTATTGCCTGCATTAAAAAGACGTATAGCAATTTACTGAATATGTGACAAACAATGTTGAACAAGTGACTGCTTGGATATTAAGTTTACATGTAGCTGTTGCAGCAGGTTCCGGACATATTTATTTGTCAACAGGTAGTCAAGGATGAGAAAAGTCCAAGTCATAACTGTTTTGAAACTGGACCAAGGCCGAGACTTGTTCATAATGAGAGTCAGTAGTGATTTTACTCATATCACTATAATCCTTTGGAGAAGTTTTAAATGTGATCAAAGTCAGAAACAAGGAAAACGGTAAGTTTGCCTAAATTTCCATCATTTTCTTAAATCATGATTTAAGTTTTGAAATAAGTGGCATTAGGAACAGATCTGGTGATGACCGTGGAACATTTTTCCACTTACGTGCATGAATCAAAATGCTTAAAAGGATGATTGGCTATAAATGGTAAAGATATCGGCTAGCAGTAACTCTGATGTAGACAGATGTAAAAGTGAACAAAATGAGATGATTTTACATTGTAAAAAAATTCAAAATTTAGTCAACTTTAAGAGGCCAACATTTAAATACACAGAATTCCTTTGGTTTTTTAAAAAAGTCTGGTTAATGCCCTGAAGGACAAGTGGAGAGATAAAGCGAGGCAGAGAGGGATAAAGAGACCGAGAAACAATAACCTGCAAAATAATGGCACACAATACCTAAGCCATGGAGAAAAGAGAAAGAGAGAGAAATTGAGATAGGCACAAAAACAGAAAACAATGGAGGGCCCCATTAGGCAGAGGTTATTGAGTAAATTCATCTCACTAGACAAAAGCTTCTCCTTTGGCTGTGTCACTGCTGCTTCCGACAAACTCAACACTCTCTCTCCAATTTTTGTCCATTTGCAGCCCCCTGCGTGTGTTAAAAGCTAAACTGCATGTCTGCATTGCCTTAAAATGATTTCCCATGCATCATCACCCTATAAAGGTAGCAACACGCGAGGCTTTTCAACAGCCTGAGAGCAACCGCTTTTGGACAGGAAACCTTAAGGTGCCTTAAATGGATTTCAAAATGTTTTTGACCCTCTGGTTTACTTGGTTGTGGGGGAGTGGAAGCATTTACTATCAACACTAAACCGTTTCTGTGTCTCGTCAGCCGTATCCTTCATTCAGACAGAGCGCAGGGGAATTCAAAGCCGGCAGTATCGCATACAAAGACAAAAGAAAGAAGGGAAAGAGAGCTGTATTGGCAGAACATCACTCTAGGAGGCTTTGACGGAGCGGAGAATGTTAATTTCTCAATTCAAGCAAAAAAGCTCATCAGTCAAAACAAAGCAAAAGCCAGTTACCATCAGGCAGGAGACAGTCACTTGTGCATTGTTCTTCTCCTTCTTCCTACAATTTAGAGCAAGCTGTCAACTTAAGATGTTGCAAATAATAGCACTGGCCTGTCTGACTCCTCAGACAGACATTAATGTTGCAATATTTGTTGCAAAATCAATTAAGCCAAGTCCAAAGCAGTTAAATGCCAAACTTTTTTATGTGCTTACTTAAGAGACTGTGTAAGGATGCAACAACAACTGCTGGGGTGTCCTTGAGCAAAACATTGAACCAGGAAGCCACACTTCTTATGATAAGAGCCAAGAGACACATGAGAGGCGCCATCACATATGGTTCTCTGATCTGATTTCTCAAAGACACACACTGACAACATCTTAAGACAACCTTCCCTTGCCAGCGTAGCTTCGTGTTGGATGAAGCACTCAACAAAATGAGATGTGCCTCTGCGTGTGCATGCGTGAGCGTGTGTGATGATTGGGGCAGCGTCATTGTGCTCACTGACTCAGCATTTCTGCACTGACTTTCATTCCTGTCATTTCACCGCAGTTTCCACTCAGCAGGGTCAAGTGGGACCTGTCAGATCCCTCTCAAAGTGTAACAGAAACAAGATGGCACTGTCTGTTTACCTTATATATTTCCCAGGCTGGAAAATTGTCTCTTTTGGTGGCATGATGATACACTAATCAGAAAAATGTTGAGAGTTTCTGTTAGTTAAGTTCCGTTTCTGTTTTGTTTTCTTTTTTGTCTGGACTCCTGGTGAGCTTTGTTTGGTCCCACAGTTGCGGCAATGACTGGACTCTAAATTGTTACATTTTTCACAGCAGGAGAAACCAAACAGTTGCGTTAGCTTGGGCTTGATATTGTGATGAAAGTGAATTTACACTTGTGACTTTTGCAATACTAAGAACAGAATATACCTCATGGTGTTTCTTTGAAAACGTTTCTCGAACAAACATTTCTTTTGACCAATAGTGAATGAAAAAACATGAGCTCGGGTAAGACTTCATGCTACACAAATCAACAAAAAGTGCAGTATGGGGTCCCTGTGACACAGCCATTAAAAACTTATTCTTGAGGCGTATGTGAACATTGTTATTTCTTGGTGCGAACAAAGGCTGTTTCAATCTTGTTCAAACCAAACTGCTACAGCAGATCTATGGAAACAAAATACTGAAGACACAAAATACTAAAGGTAATCATGGGAGATGTTCTGAACAAACAAGTCTGGACACAGCCGGAGAACATTTGTATTGAATGAACTCTGCTGTTCATTCACAACTGCTGGTCATATAGCATCTTGTAAACTCGACTTTTACCCCATGCATTTACCTGTAGGCTCTCAGGAAGTTACCACTGTCACACCCAGTCTCTGCTGAACTGAGCTTGTTGCTTTCTCGTGGGGAACAACAGCAACAAGTCCTTGATGCCAAACGGACAACTTACTGTAGACAAAACTCCACCTGTTGCAGTTGGGTGAAGCAACAAAATATCACCAGGCAAATTTGGGAGATAATGAAGTATGAATTAAAATTGACTCTATGGTCTCAGTCTAGTCATCAAAATGAGAAATAACAGCACGTGAGTCACTTTCTCCATGCCTTCCATTACCTCTTTTCTTTTTCGACTTTCCTTTCCCTCCTCATTTCTCAAAAGTCATAATCACCTTCAGAAAGATCATAATTTGAAATTGCACAACTTTAACCTTACTGCATCAGCTTCCATCCGTCCCCTCCTCCTTCACCGAGTCCTCTGATCTGAGTCACAGAACGTTCGAGTTCATATTGTTTCAATCCTCACCTCAGGTCTTTTTCTCCAGAACTTCACTATCTTGGTGCTCTGATGCTTCATCTCTTGTTGATTTTCCTTTCCACTCTTATAGTCTTCTCAGTTGAAGTCAGAGCAATAGTGTGACCAGCAAGATTTCAAAGAATTTTAAAAGTTTGTTACACTTGTAAAATTATCAAAATCTTGTATATTTGTTGATCTTCAGACACCATGGAAAACATTGGTGGACACCAATGACGAAAAACTTTTGCCTAACAGTGATTTTCTATTGTCTTGATGACATCTCCTGATCCTCTTTTCTTTTGCTTATGAAGCTCCTTTTATTTGTTTTGATTGCAATTATTTTATCCTTTTCATCACATCTTATGCTTTTCTGTCCCTACTGAAGTGCACATTCTTTCTCTTTTTTACCTTTTCTCCTTCATGTGTCTGTGTTAAGGGAGACATTTTTATATCTGCACATCTTAACAGGCTGCAACAAAAAAAGAAGTCATTCCAATCCCAACCAACCACAACAGATGATCTCTTTACTAAAATCTCTGGTGTCAGCCATGTTAAGTTGTCTGCCCACAAGATTGAGAAAAATTCCAACTACTTCATAAACACCACTGTGCTCCACATGGGGAAAGCCAGACTCCCTTGTGTTGGTTCTTTGGCTTCTGTTGTCCCTCTTGCGTTATGTTAGATTTGAATTCTGAGTACAGACTTTCAAACATTCCAACAGTCTCTTCTCTTTGAAACAGCAAAGGAGAGTTCTTTCATCTGAGAGGGGTTCACATTCCAGATGAACAAGACAGTTTCAAACCTATTCCGCTTGGAAACCAATTCAGTGCAGTATTCAAAAGTGCTTTCTTCTGCATGTATCATGGTAGAACCCTTCCTGGAGCTATAAGGCCAAGCTTCAGAATTGTTAGTAATAACCAGCAGCTGGCATTGTGCTTCAAAGTAAGACTACGGGGTAGGATGTCTGGTATTCATAGCCATGTAGTATGGTCCGATCCTTCCCTCTGTCCGCCTTCCCCTTCACCCTCTTTTTCTGCATTTCCCTTCTTTTCCTCCCTCCCAAACATCTCTATGGCCTGGGGTAAATCTAACCACTACAACAGATAACAGAGGACAGATCTGCATCTAAAAGCCATGTGCGGAAATAACAGGACGAGGCACTCTAACTCTGACCTTGGCTCGGCACTAAATATATACAAGGAGACAAGGAGCGTAAAGGGAAGATGTCCAAGTGTGCTGATTGGAATAATGTTGAAAAGGAACAGGAAACAGAAACAAATTCAGTAATATGGGTTAGTTTGGCTACACACACTCACTCACACACACACATACACGCGCACACACACACTGAGTATTTTGCTGCCTCAACTGTTCAGACAGCACTGAACATAAGGCAGAAATTGGCCATTTGGGACAACAAACACAAGCTGTATGGTCCACAACAGCAGAAGAAAATGGGTTGCTGAAATTCTTTTAATTGCTGACAAAACAACAGCAGAATTATCCTTGCTCACACAAGGACAGGAAATAACTCACCCCACCCACCCACACACCATTCTTCTCACTTGAAGATACCGAATGCGGATGCTAACAACAATCAAAAAGCCCCTCGCAAGTCCTTTTTTTGAACTTGGGAAGCGAGTGCTGGCAATCAGGCGGCGTAAGTGGCTGCCACCTCCATCTGTGTGGTTACCTGTCACATCTGCACAGCTTTGGAACGTCTCTTCCCCTTACAAGAGAAACTATTTCAATCTGCCTGCACCGTTTGATCTGCCTTGGCCTTTCACGGCAGAGGCTGCATCAAAAAGGTTGCATCAAAAGCTCCAGCGCTTCGTTTCTCTCTCTCTCATCTTTTTGCTCTCATCCACTTTCTCTGAATCTCTTGCTCTGTCTATTTTGTACAGACAGAAATTGGGAGTTGCAAACACTTTGTCACTGGCTCATCAGAAAAAGAAGCGAAAAACAAGACAAATTGAAATCTGCTGCGGTATAAGCTTTACTAATGTAGGAGTCAATACAGAAAAAGGGAGTTTAATGTCCTACAGTTTACGGAACTGATGGGATTTCATTTCACTGCGATTTTACCTTTATAACACACGACAAATAAACCTGACTGATTGATTGACTAATTGATTAATTGACTGATTGAGTGGTTGGTTGGTTGATTGACTGACTGATCACAAAACAGGTTGCCTGGATTTCCCTTTGATCATTTAATAGGATGCTTCAGGAAACATTCATTCATATCATTCACAAATTCTCAAATCATCTGATATCATCCTTCTGCACACATTCCTTGAACAGATTGGTTGTTGGATGCTGCTCTTTAAATATCATTGTGCTACTCTGACTATCAGACCTCCTACTGAGAAACCTACCACTTCACCCATCACCAACATGATCTCTCCAGATTGTTCTGGCAGATTTGCCCAAAGGGGTTTTCCACCGACTGGCTTTACACCAGCAGCAGCGGCAGCAGCAGCATCTACTGTATACTCCAGCAGAGTCCTGTCCCCTCTTCCATCTCCCTGGGCTTGCATTTAATTAGGATTATTTTTGAATAGCTGGCTACTATTTTAGTATTTTAAAAAAGATCTCTTCTTATTGCATTGACTGACAGAGACAACATACAGCCAGCAGAGGGAGAGAAACACTCATGGAACCTGATGCTTTTTGGATATAATCGACGATGTAACCTGATGGTAATGTTTGACTGAAAGACCTCACTTAGTGGTTGCATAGCACGTCTGTCGTTTGAAGTCGTCTATCGCTCTGATATTTAACCGTCTGACCTTATCTGATAAATTTCATTCCAAATGCTGTAAAAACAACTTGTTGTAGGTGGAATTCAAACTGGTATTTTGCCATGTAATATCAGCTTTCTTGGCAGGCTAGTCATCAGCAGCTCAATAAGCGTGAGCACACGGCTGGATCAGTGCTTCGGCTCCTGCTGGGGCTGCCGATACAGCATTTAAATGTAGACTCTGAAGACACTGGGAATAAAAACCATCAGCTAAATGTCATTTTCATTACATCCTACGCACATGTTATGACAATACACCTTTCTCAAACGCAATGAGTTAAAAGTGCTTTATCAGTCTGGTTTATTGCCATGCCATTGCACTCTCTCCTCCTGGGTTTATGCATTACCGGCATTTGATGTAGGAAGAAGCTCTACGCAGACGGGCTGCAGGGTCGTCGACCGTCTATAGCTCTCAGCTCAGCTGGGGTCCGAGCCATAAGGCAGCTGAGAGCACCCACACAAACATATGAATCTCCCCTCCCTCCACACACGCACACTCACACTCTCACTTTTCCTGCAAGGCAAGGCAGTGAGCTTGCAGAGTCCATTCTCACTCATAAGAAGGCTCATAAAATTCACCGTCAAGAAAGCTCCAAGAGGAACAAGCAAAGAAGCTGAAAGCAAAGAAAGTTGCATCCGTGAACACAGAAAGAGGCTGTTCACCTAAACACACCCTAACAAAAATTAACAAAGCAGGCGACTGTGTATCTCAAAAAGATACAGCACTTTCAATAATGACAGCAAAGCCTTGGAATATTATGGGTAATATTAACAGAAAATCACATAAAACTGCCATGAAAAAAATTCAACGAACTGGCACTGTATAATACAGTATCCATTATCACCACCAAGTAACACAAACACTCTATCGGTTTCCTTATAAATATTACATAAGTGTAGTCAAATTCATTGGAGAGTTGAAAAACTGCAAGAAAATATGATTTTATTGCTTTAAATGCGTGATTAAACACCACAGTTGCCAATACCACATGGCAAGTGTCATCCTAAAACTTCCTAAATATGACTGAACACCTGTTAACAGCTTACAGAATGATCCATAGAAAGATACATACATCCAGAGTGGGAAGGAAGGATGATCTCCTCTAAGAACAAATTAATAATAAAAGACTCCAAGAATAAACTAGGTAATTAGGTTACAGGCAGCTCAAAGCACATGCAGCGCTGCTGTCGTTGGAGTCTGGTTCTGACTCATTTTAGGCTAAAACCTCTGCAAACAGTGTGTGTCAGCGGGTGTAACAGGAACTAATATGTTCCACAGTCATTATGTCACCGGAGCTGTGCATGCAGTCATTTTGGATGTCACGCCTCAGCCCCAAAGTGGAGGTGATGTTCAGGATTTCTGCCTTATCAACGCGTCCCAGCACAGGCACGTCATGACACACACGCGCACTTAAGAGAGTGGGGGGGGGGCTTTCTTCACATACACCTCTTGTACATCTTCCCAGCTCTCACATCATTTCTCTCTCTCTCTCTCTCTCTCTCTCTCTCTCTCTCTCTCTCTCACTCTCTCTCTCTCTCTCAACC
>JAQLOL010000002.1:8323780-8334550 GCA_029783665.1 Naso thynnoides
CGATATATTAATCGAATATGGATGCATTTACAAGGGTAAGTAACGAAGATTCATTTACATAAATATGAGACGTTATTGTGAGCAAATAAATGTTGCAAACAGGGGCTTTAAAGAGATAGTTCACCCCAAAACAAAAATTCAGTCATTATGTTCTCACCCTCTTTCCAACAAAAGGTCAGGTGAAGTTTTTTAGTCCAAGCTGGAGTTTTACAGAAAAAGGTGTTACAGTCATCTCCCAAACAATTAAAATGAATGGTGACCAATTTTCAAATGTAAAAAAATACATTATTAAACCATCAAATGCCCCCACACTGTTTAAACTGCCTAAAGTAATGCAAGTGACTTGAAGCCTCCAGATGTCCATTTGTTTTCAAAAATGCCCCTGAAGCCATGTCTTTAGCTTCACTGTTCACTGTAGAATGTAGCTCTTAACATGAGAGCTGTGTTCACGTACATGCGCGCACACGCACAAACACGCACACACATCGTCTGACGCTTCTACAGCGGCACGAGGAGGGTCCAGTGAGAGTTCGGCAATCTGCAGGATCAATTTAAATGACAATGAAAATGACAACCATGTAAACGACCATAACACCTGTCTTTGACTAGATCCGCAGAGACATTAAAATTTATATCTGCAAGACTTTACTTCCAGCCTAATGCCAAATAAACAGTAATTTGTATTTTTTCCATGTTTATTTCTAACAAACTAGGAATAGAACATACATCAGTTCCTGTGCATCAAAGGAGGAGACAAAGAGCAGACATTTAGTGCTTAGAACTGCAAATGAAAAAGCTATTAAAGCCGCCAATGGCTAAATTATTACATCAACTGAAGACAGAAAGTCACAAAACAAACATTTCTATTGAAACATGGGTTTTCTGACTTCTTAAGTGCATATTTTGAGGCAAACAAAAGGGCTCCGCTTTCGACATGGGTCTTGATGTGTGTGGCTTGTCAGCATGTAGCTGAGCATGGTGTGAATGGAAATGCGTTTGATCAGCTCCACCATCTCTCTCTCTCTCCCTCTTTTTCTGGTTTGCTCGTGCCTCCCTCCATCTCTACCCACCTTCCAACCGTGCCTTGATCAACAACGTCCATTTCATCCCATAAACGCCGGCTGATGCCAAATCATAATTAAAATCTCCACAGAGAGCTGCCTGAAAAAGAAGCTAATTAGGCATTAAAAAAAACCTCTGTGTTTTTGTCCGCTTTTCTCTCGCTTTTAGACATAAATCAAATTAACTCTCTTAACTTATGTACTTAAAAGCTGAGTTCTCTGTGTGCTTTTGTCAAGATCAGGCAAATGTTCAACTTCCTTTTTGGCTGAAGTTTGTTTTGTTTCATTTACCTGATTCTTTCTGTTTTTTTTTTTTGTTTGTTTGTTTTTTTGTTTTTAATCATTGACACAATTAGAGGGATCCTTGTTATATTTTTCTCAACTGCAGCAGCAATTATAGAGACAAAAGAGCAGAGGAGTAGACAGGAAAAGAGAGATGTGAGCAGGAGGGCAAGGAGAGATATTGAGTGAGAAAGAAGAAAGAAGCTGGCACTCAGAGAGATGGAGGGAAAGACAGAAAGAGAGAGCGGGTGATGGGAGACTCTTTTAGTGCAGCAGCTCAAAGGATGACCAGCCTTCTTTGCACCCGTTTTGTCCCTCCTTGATCTCTACTGCACACATGGTGCACACCTAAGCACATAGCACAGGTGTAACCACACATACACACACATGCACATGGGGTTAAAAGGCCTGACGTCTTTTAAGGTTCCTTCTTTTGTCTCTTCTGGATAAGTCTGTAATTAGAGTTTGGTAGCTTAAGAACAGCAGGAGAGGCTGTCAATGCTTTGGCTAACTAGGAACTTTGTTGGCCAGCAAGAAGATGCGAGAGCATCAATGAATGATGGTGAGAGAGTGAGCAAGGTGACTGGCTATTGTTTATATTGTCTCTAAGAACGCGGGGAAACAGAGCTGGAAGGAAGATGCTGCTCATCTGCCTCATGTTTGCTCCGTGCATTGTTTCCTCTTCACTCTGATCCCACATGCTCCCATGCGCAGTGCTCCTCCTCCACCACATATCCATTCATTCAGTAATTCATTCAATCACAGACATTATGTTAAATTATTACCTACAAGTAATTTGGTTGCTCACTGTCAAGAAATTAAGCCTCCAAATTACTTCCTCACATGAACGCAATTTATATTCCTTTTTACAGTAGAGGATGTTGCTTAATAAAGACTACATGATCATATGTGCATTTACGATAAAGTTTGATAGCATATCGGAGCAAATTGTCTCAGTCTTCATCACATTCAGTAAAATGGGTTTTGCTGTAATGGATCCTTGGCAGGGTTTCTCTTTTATAGTTTCATCCCGCATGATCTGTCATGCTAAATTGATGCTGGCATGCCCATATTTAGTTTCTTCCTCATATTGTCAAGACTATAATGAGTCTGTGTCGCTCATCATTACCTTTAACAAATATGTGGTAATGTGAATGTTGTAAACATGGCATTATAAATCCCTTAAATATATGAGTAAATAGGTTTTCATGTGGAATCTACACGATGTCAACAAATGTATTGTGTTTTAACAGTAAGTGCATCATAATGACTTTACTGATCCAATTCTGCCAGCTTCCCTTGTGCTGTTAAGTTTCGTTAAATGTCTCTGAAAGATGACATTATTTGTCTGTGCCTTTCAAACTCTTGCACTCACCATTGTAAAATAAAACAGTTTTCTGAGGAAACTTAGCAAAGGCTAAAGGGAAGTAACAACTTTTTTTCTTTTTGTTATTTGTCTCCCTCCCAAGTTCCAGACAAGCAGATAGATAGCCTACCATTTTCTGGACTGTTCGTGCATGCAGTAACAAGGAAGAGACAGGCAAAGCTCACCCACCGCTAATTAGCTTAGCTCAAATACTGATAGTTAATGGGAAGTGCTAGCCTGCCTTCACCTGAAGTCTTCAGATAAACTTTGCAACAATCCTAAATGGCCCATTACGTTATTTTTATACTCAGATTAGCACCTTATGTAATTTTAGAATCATATATGTTTACTGTTGTTATACTGTTTCCTATTCTTCATCAATGTTTCTGTCCTCATTTTGAATCCACTTCACAGGTGACTGGCCGATGAGCTTCACCATTGCCCTGTTGGTCAGCTTTACCTGCTTCCATCTCTCACGATGGGGTGAGGGTGGAAACAATTCCTCAGTAGCCTATGTTCCAAAAGGAATACTAAGGCCAAACGTAATGTGTGTAACGTTGTTATGCTGTTTACTGGCATTCAAGCGCCTTTTGGTTTACTTGCAGAACATATTTGATTCTAAAATTACATGAAGAGTCAATCTTAGTCTAAAAGTAACATAATGCCGTAAATAAACAAGTCACAACAAGCACATGGGATCATTCCCTGTTTTTGAAAAATTTATCTGAAGGCTTCAGGTGAGGGCAGGCTATTACTTCCCACCAGTATTTGAGCTAAGCTCATTAGCAGTGGGTGAGCTCTGCCTGACTCTCTTTTGCTATTGCACGCACAGTAGAAAGAATTGTATCTATCTGCTTTTCTGGAACTTTGGAGAGAGGCAAACAACAAAAAGAAAAAAAAAGTTTATCCCTTTCAGATGAAATTATGTTTAAGAACAAATAGGACTTGTGTAGGGGTTTTTTGTGATTTACATTCTATTGAACTTTTTTAACAATTCATTCAGCACATTCAATCAAACAGCGGAAAAAGGCAACAAGCTGACTGCCATAAACAAATCACAACAAAACACAAGGCGAGGATATTTTCTAGTAAAGAAAATCAAATTTAAAAAGAGAGAACATTAAAAAAAGGGGTAGGCTCTGTTGATATTAACTCAAGTTATTAAAATCATTGGATTAAATATGAGCTGAGAAGGTTACTTTGGAAATGTAATAAGTTACAGATTACTAGTTGCCCTATTTAAAATGTAATTAGTTATCTAACTATTTCAATTATTTCATCAAAGTAATGTAACTTATTCTATTTGATTACTTTTTGATTACTTTTATAAATTTCCAACAAATATTTTCAACTGTTAACCATTTTCAAATGTTTTAACAGGGCAGTGTTATGGCAGACATGGCAAATTCAAAAAAGCGAATCAATCAAAAGCCTCAGAATAAAAAGTGCTGGTCAAAACAGAGCGCTTGAGTTCGGCATCATAGCGTTGAGCCCTCCCTCTGTCCGCTGATTGGCCCTCACGATTTAAGGCCGGAGAAAACCAAAGTGTATTGAGAGTTCCCTGACTGTGTGGTAGCTTAAGATAATTAAGCGAGCCACCAGTGGGCGCTAGCCTGGCTAGGCATTAAATGCTTTACTGAGCTTTCATTCTTTGCGTTGTCATCAGTCATCCTTAATGTCAGAGGCACATAAAGTTTACAATGCCCCTACAAAGTGGACCTGAAAATAAAGTGTGTCATTAAGAGCTGTTGTTTTTGCTGCTGTTGTTGTTGTTGAGCTTTAATGTAAGGACAAAGCCTCACCAAAATGACAAAATGCTTAATGTATTCCCCTTTAGAAAAAAAGCTTATTAGTCGATTTGGAATGCTCCCAACATTTTATCATTCTGGATAAAACAGCAGGTATAGTAACAGCGCTTAGACGGTAATATTGCATTTACACCAGGAGTACATCATATTCTTTTGCTCACCAAGTGTAAGTAACATCAATGAGCATCCAAGAAATGTCTAAAACATTTTTCTCGATATTTATTGTAATTACATGCTTTGGTGTAAACTTAACTAGTGCCCCAGTGTTATCCTAAAGTCTTATAAAGACTAGTATGAATGTCAGCTGTGGCTTTGGTTGTCTTGGTCAGCCTTTAAATCCAAAGCTGGTTATGAAGGAGCTTTGTTCACTCTTTGCCATGTTTAGTCCATGAGTGAGCCATTATCAAAGCAGACAGGTGAAATGTGGAAAGTGAAAACTTTTTGCAACAATGCCACCCAATGGAAGGCAGCATTACCAAAACCCTAGGTAACCAAGGACACACCTGAACAATGTCTTCACTTTTGTGAATAAAAGTTTTGCTTTTTAAATTAAATAATGAATTCCATTAATACTCCTTTTCAAGACATTTTTTATTGAAAATTGCAAGCAAAAAAATCCTTTTTTAAAAAGGTGTGTCTTGAGACCCCCCAGAATTTTGCAATTGAGGCTTTCAAGTCTTTCACTGTTCCAGATGTGCACTGTGCACATAGACATTGTGTGTATGTTGCTGTTTATTTGTGCACTTTTGCGAGCTGCTTGTGTCTTTAGGCAATGTTGTTGGCCATGCTGTTGTTTTTGTGCCCTTGCACACGGTGCACTGTTACAGTTCTGTCGTGACGTTTTGGTGGGCCCTCCCATGAAAATCACATACCCTCTCTACAGACTTGCTCTGGTGCTGGGCCTGCTACAACTTTTTCATTCAGCCACCTTATAAATTGACAATGTTAGAATCTGGAATCCAGATTAAAAATAATAATAATAATAACAATAAAATAAACGCCCATTGGCCGCAGGGTGTCATTTCTTGAGGGCACATAAGTAATTCCATGTAAATTGTTTGTTCAGCGTTCCAAGTATATGCTGAAAAATGTAACCATAGCAACAAGGATGCAGTCAAAGCCTCCTTTTACAATCAGTTGCAGTCCACTCAGAAGCTAACATCTCATTACAGCAATTAGTGACTTCAATAGTTCATTTAACATATTTGAAGAAAATGACAACTTTAATGTAGTACAGCCGGAGAAAGAGAAAATAAAAACAAAAATATAGAAACAACCCAGAAACTTAAAACTATAAACAAAAGCAACAGGTACCTCGACATTAGAAATTAAGGGGAAAATATCTGAACATCTTCCATATAACATACCGTGAGGTCATTCAGTGCCACATCTTGTGTTCACTGCAGGATGCTGACTGTAGCACTAGCCCTAAGAACTGACTAGCTCTATGAACTATGGGATACTTTGTATCACATACCAGCCATCACCTCACATCCCATTTTCTACTCACCACATTGAAGCATTTTCATTGGTCAGTACAATAACGTGTCTTGATAGCTAGTCTGTTGTTAAACAGACATCAAAATGTATTTCCTGTTAAACCTGATTTATGCTTCTGCGTTAACAGCATGCAGAGCCTACGGCGTAAGCTACGCATGCATGTTGTCTACGCTGTTAAAAGCATTTATACTTGTGTTCCACACGTCCATGTTGCTGTGCAGTTACTCCGCCCACACCAATATGTGTGGAAATCTCTTGCCATTAATTTGTGGCCATCTGGCAGTCTTTGTAACAGAGCGACAGAGTCGTACAATTGAACGTATTTTTGGACTTCTTTGATCGATCTTTGTTCTACCTGGTCCATGCTCGTGTGTGCAGGAAATTTGTGAGGTAGTAGAGTAGAAGAATAGGCTGGAGATGCATAGAAGGAAATGTGAGTCCACCAAGCTGACCGATCACAGTGCTCATGGTCCACGTCGCTGCAATGTGTTGTTACATTTTTGGGGAGGTGCATGTCAGAGTACAGCGTAGGCTATGGCATAAGGCAGAAGCATAAATCCGGCTTTAGTCACCTGTACACGACATTATTGAATTTGAGTCTTGCTAGCTTATTATTATCTTTTAGGTGCACATGAAGCGGTTTAATGAACTGAGTGGACTAGATATATCTGTTGCAAAGCCGAATCTTAGGTTTGTTGAGTTTACTATAATGGTAAACATAAGCTGTGTCCCAGTTCAGGGCTGCATCCTGAGGGTGTGTGTTTGTAGAACGATTGCATCACAGCAGCCCCACAAAGGCTATACCATTTCACTGGTTGGTTCAAAAAAAAAACCAAAACGTCAAATCCCCGCTTGTGAAAGATCCAGCTTTGCAACCCAGCATATTTCAAGATTCACTGCGAGTTGTTTTTTTTTCAAGGGAACCTAATGGACAAAGCAGCAGCAGTTGGAGAAATACTTTTTAAATGTAAGTATTAAAACAACAAACTAAATATTTCAGGCCTCCTCTTTACATACACAAAAGTTAACTGGCGTGCCACTTAGAGGTCGCTTGATTGTGGATTTTTCATGGTGGATATAATCATAGTTAAGAGCAGGAAAAGGCAGATAGGCAATTAATTGGCTGATAACAATTACCTTTATATTTTCCCAAGCTACTCTTTAGGAGGAACAAATTGTGCGATTGAAATTAACCAATGGATAATTACATGGCTGTATTGAGAGTAGGAGTAGGGTTTATGTATCGCCTGCTCATAAATGACAAGACACAGAGTAAAATAGTATTTATATGAGTCATTATTCCGCATTGCTCTTGAACAATGTAAGAACAGCCCTAAAACTGTAAAAATCGAGCATAGCAGATAATTACAGCGCAGCTTCAAGAGACAGCTATTGTGGGAGAAACTGACTGAAAACAGGTCTGTTATGACATTAATGCCGTTGAAAAGCCTTTCGATAAAATCAGCCATTCTCCGGGTCAGAGTCACATTCTCACAGTTATCGCCAGAAAAATGCGGGGATAATTGCTTTCTGAGAAAATTATGTCTGATAAAGGCTACGATGAAAAATGTGATTGAAAGTTTGTTTTGCATTTATGGCTGGAAGTGCGGTGTCATCCCCTCCCAGTCTTGAAGTAATTTGGAGTTAACAGTTGTTTTGATTTTTAGAAATTGATTTCACACACATTGCTTGTGTTAGACTTACTACTTAATTGTAGCAAATTACAAAGACCATGCTTGCTATCAAAACTGCTATGGAGCAGCTATCCTTAGTCTAATTAATAATACCGTTCTACAACGAGGGACCTTATTTGTCCCGAATAATTGGGTAAAACTGTCCTATGTAAGTTAACTTTCATAGCAAAACTCAACTGGCCGTCTTCATGTGACCATTGGAGATTGTACAGCTATCGACCACTATCAAAACCCTTTTCCACTGATAACTATGGTTACTATAAAGTCCTATCAGCTCCAACCTTCAGCGTCATAGTTGCTAGGCAATAGGAGTGGTGCATCATGACGTGAGGATTGGATGGTGACAAAAACACGAAATGTTCCGTAGACCAGACCATCTCATTCAACATAAGTTTCTGTTTGGCTGTTGCAGCCAACGAAAGCATGTCCGCTGTGGGCCTTGGAGGATGCCGCCCCTGAGTTGGGACACAGCTATTGTTTCCACTGCATTAAAACCTTAATGGCAAAGTAATAATTGCTCCAGGTAATGGTCAAAATTTTGCATGTTAATAATGAAAAAATGTGATGTTGATTTGAAAAAGGTATAAAAGTATAATCAAATGGTCTTAAATGTATTCTTTGGCAAGTGACCACAGTATAATCCAGATAATGGCTTTTGATGTGTCCATAATCAGGTATGAACGGACTCTGCTGTGTGTCAGATGGTCCTGGCCTCCATGTAGTGGACATTATGCCCCAGGTGTTGTATCTACATTAATGTGTCCCATGTATGTATCAGAAAAAAAAGCAAGGACAAGTACATTTCATCTTTATCAGTATAAATGACACCTATTAATGTTTCAAGCTCCACTTGTATAAAGACAATGATGAGGATGCAAGACAGGTTTTATTTTAATTTTTCTAATATGTAAACATGTCATGTTTACACCTCCTGGCATTAAAATAGGAACAGTTGACATTATTTTTGCAATACAGTTTCTATTGGCGTAACTGAAGGGGTGAGGTTAGAAAAGATTCTGAAATAAAATGTGTGTGGATGACACAGCAGGGATGTAGCAAAATGAAAAAAATGCTGTTGGTCATAATTGCCGGTGGTGAAATTGCTGGTCTGTATTTCCTCTAAAAATTTTGCTATGTATCACTGACCACAGGGGCTCCAACATTTGCAATTATTTCTCCAGGATAGATACATCTTTGACTTGAATTTCACCTCCTCCTCCTCTTCCTACTGTCCCATTCATCCTCCTGCCCTTCTTCCTCCTCCCTTTCCCCCTCTCTTTATCCCCCTCCTTCTGCTCTGGACCAATTTGGGGTGGCGAGGCGATGGTTATCTAAATGCAAAGTGATGCTGTAATAGCACTCACCGAGAAGGCGTAAATGTCTAGTGAGACTCGGAGATTGAGGGAAAGGAGAGAGGTAGAAGGAGGAGGGGGTATCAGTAAGAAATACATTTGAAAAGAGAGGTGGAGGAGAAATCTGAGGTGGTATGACAAGCACAATCAAAGTGGAGAAGTGAGAGAAGAAGCGTTCTTCACGTAGCAAAACCTCTTTAGTAAAAGGTAGGAACAATTTGTTTAAAGCACATGGCCCTGCCATGGGGAACCACTCGTCACTTTTCAACCAGCAGTCAATGTTATTTTAACACAGGTCACCAAATTTTTAGGCTGTTTTAATCTATATTTACTTGGTTTTAAAAAAATTAAATCAATGTACTCTATAATGTACACTACCTGCCTTGGACCTGGCAAGAGAAAGCAAGAGTTTGCAACTAGCTTGTAAAGCATGTAGCAGCTGAAGATTCAGAAGTTAATACCAAAAAATAAAAAGTGAATACTGGACTGACATTTCTCAAGTGGACCAAAGACATGACTACAAATAAATGCTGAATGGGAAGATGTGGTCCTCAGTTTGTAAGGTGAGAAAATGCCCAGTGTTGTGTTTACAGTTGCCTCTGAGTGCCTTTCTGGGCACAAAAATAATTTTCTGCCAACAGTTTAAGTCAGCTAGTCGTGTGGCTCTAGGGATTACAATGCCAGGTTGGTCAATCCTCCACTTTTGTCCATTCTAAAATATCTCAACAGCTATAAGATAAATTGTCAGAACACAACAGTTGTAAGAACCCAACTTAGCTAGCTGACACATTTAAAATAAGGTTAAGATTTGTTCTCTCAGATCTCTGCAAGACCAACATAATGACCGTTAAAGGTTTGTGTTAACCCATCCTAGCTCTATGGAAAAAAACAGCATCAGAGAGAAATAAACCCAACATATTTGCCCCTGTAAGTCATTATGAACATGTGGTAGCTATTGTTATATGCTAAATGTGTGGTCATTAAGACCCCTGAGTGAACTGTCAAGTAGAAGAGGCTTTCTCTCCTGAAGTTGGCCCCCAGCTAGAAGATGCTACCTTGAGAGTTGGGTTCTGTCACAGACATCGTCATGTTTTGTCATGTAATGAGGTTGGATAGTGTTCCTTTTGCTATGGAGATAGTATTAACTGTACTTCCTTGTTGATATTCTAGTGTTCATATCAAATATCGTTACCATGGAGACAACTGAAACCTTTCACCAAAGCATAATTTGAAATTGTTGCACTACTCTTCCATCCCTGGCGAGCTACAAAGCATAAATAAGCCCTTTATGCGGAATGTGGAATGACTCAAAGTCTTCCTGATTTTGACTATTAAACGCATTTATTTACAATTCGAAATCCTGTAGTGTGAAAGGAACAGCGATAAAAATTGAACAAAATCGCAAGCTGACTTGGAGTTATCACTAACTGGATCTAGCATGATAATTTGTATCATAAGCTTTCAATTGCTTGGTTTGAGATCAATTAAAATTTATCTTTAACTCGCCTTCAGCTAATTTTTTTTCTTATTTTCTGTTTTTTTTTTTTGTTCTTGTTGTTGTTGTTGTTGATGCAAAACATAGCACAGAGTTCAACAAGCTATCCACACCAGTCCTAATTTCTGTTTTTTCTGTTTTTTTTTCCTGTGTCTTAACTAATCATCTGGTGTGTGTGTGTGTGTGTGTGTGTGTATGTGTATGTGCATGTT
>JAQLOL010000002.1:8347019-8367655 GCA_029783665.1 Naso thynnoides
ACAGATAAAAAATGGTTGATTAATTTGTGCTTAATCGTGAGTTAAAGGTGGAGTCAGTAGGATTTTACTAAAAAATAAAATATAGACATATACAAAGGTAATACTCAGTCATCACTTCTGGGCCTCTGTATATGTGTGTTGGTGACTGTGTATGGAGACACACCTCCCTCTGCCTGTAGTTTGATGTTTTGGCTGACCCGGGACCTGCTCGGGACGAGTTACCATAAACAGCGATGTAGAAGCGCAATCAATTTTTAAGTAACGATAGTGCAACTACGCTTCTCCGAGGTGTAGATGAAGTGACCGCAGTGAACTGCTGCATTTCCCCCACCCAATGATAGCCACAGGTGAGAGCACCGTGGAGCACAGCTACTGGATGCTGTCCAGACCAGAGAAAGTTACAAATGTGGACATAGCACAAAGAAAAGGAAATAGTTGGAATAGTTGAATAGTTGAAAGAGTTGGGGTACTTTGTGATGGACAGGTAGGTGCTAATCACTGGCGGTTCGCTTGTTAGCTTGCTAAATTATCGACGTCTCCATTAAACAAATGTAATATTCCTATGTAGCTTGCTGTGTAACGTTAGGTAAAGGAGGAGGGGCCCAGTTTGAATGTTTTGTTTACAAACAGCTGTTGTGTTTATAAATGGCAGTGAACAAATTCTAAAGACTCCACCTTTAACTATGGATAATCACACGATTAATCTTGTTTAAGTTTTTTAATTGATTGACTGCCCTATATATTTTCTCTATTTGTCATTAATTTTCATAAAACTGCCAATATTTGTAATGTAACCCATTGATTTCTTTCAAAAAAGTAAACTTAGTTATGAAACTTGTAAAAAAAGGTTGACCTGAGCAATTGGTATCATTCGAGCACATTACATCATAGGATACAATATCTGTGTCTTCTTCACACTGCTGTGATTGAACCTCTTGTTGTGAGGAAATCAGTGGCATTACAAACAATTGCAGGAGATTGAACAGTACAATGTCCCTCTGTTTCTTCCCTGGCCTGATGTACATATAACTTTCCAGACAAACAGAGAGCTCCCTTATTTCTAAATCCATCTAATTGTCCAGTCTTTCTTGAATAAAAGGAGCTTTTTTGCTCCAAAAAAATGTATTTATTGCTAGGTTTATTTTTTCCTTTTGTAGTGACCCACAAAAACATAAGCAAGGCAACCATAAACAAGCCACAGATTCAATACTTCATCAGGCAAGTGTTGTGTTGTGTTTACTTGTTCCATGTGAAAGCTCCTTTTGTCTGACAGACAAAAATGTCTCTACCTGCTTGTTCCTAAAATGTTACAGCTTTCATTCACAGCACGGACATACAGGTATTTTTTCTGAGAGGCTGTCTGCTGGTGGGAAATCGGTCTGCAGATTTCCATGAATATCAATCCCTGCTCCCATTTACACGGCCGAATGTTAAAACAGTTCCTGAACATTTTAGTAGACTGCATGTGTCGAGGGCTTTTTTTTTCTGTGTAATTACATTCCTAAGTTACATCTGGAATGGTGTTTTGGAGCCTGAAATCACAAAAAGAAATCAGAATTGTCAAACACTCAGCCACTGTTAGATCTCTCCGCTGTGAATCTCCCCCTTCTCCTTCCCATCAGTAAATACACAGTCGGGGTCAGTTGACCCTGTCTATGCCTCAAAGAAAACAACGCATTGTAGCTAAACTATTCTGACAGGCTTGCCCTTTTTACACACGAGGAAGATGAAGATGGGAAGGTTGAACGGAGCTCTGAGTCGGTGGGTTGGTGGTGGAGGAGGGGGTCATAGGGAAACAATGCAAACAAGTGAGGAGGAAGTGAGGGAGGACAGGGAGGAGAGAAAACTGAAGAGACAGGGGTGGGGGTCATGGTGGGACTCAGGAAAACAAGTGGGGGCATGACTGCCAGGCTGGCTGTGTGGCTGATTGGCTGGCTGTTTGCGTGTGTCATTGGCTGGCTCTGAAGGCTCGCACCAAGCACAGCTGACTGGATTTCTGACCAACAGGCTTGCTTGTTGGTTTTTACATGGCGGGCTGACTGGCTGACAGGGTGCTTGATGGGCGTAAAGGTTGACCGGCTGTCTCTGTGGATGGTTAGTTGGCTGTCTGTGCATTTATTATTCATTCCCTGTATCTGATGATGTGGGTCAGGCTCAGTTCTAGTAGCCAACTGGGGCCACAGACAGGCAGACTGGCTCTGCGGTGAGGAAGGCCCTAAAGCTACAGCCTGCAGCAAAAAAGCACAAGCTGCAGCATCAGCAGAATCCGTATATACAGTAGTTTACAGAGTTCCACTTTTTGTTTGTCTCAACACAGTAACATTGAGGCCACATGCTTTATGTGTTCTGCCAAACCTCAGAATTGTTTCAACCCCTGATTTGCCTCTTACAGAGAGTAATGCCAAAGTCAGACTACAAGATAGTTCTGTCTGTTAAAATGTTCACTGCGTCAGATTAGGCAATTGAAGGGTCATAAATTCTTGCTGTGTCGTTGCCGAGACATGACGGACCACGTGTTGCTTCCCGATCAATCATCATTTGCAGTTCATGATGTGTATGACGTCACCAGCAAGGAAGCGTTCAGCTCTGACTACTACTAGGCCTACTACTGACAAGCCGTCATGGAAGGAAAACAAAAAATCAAACATGTTAATCTTTCTCTCGTGAGGTTGTTAGGCGTCCTAGATGCTATTATACTACACTACGCAAGATGAAATGATCGACTGTCACGCCTGATGCTCATTGATCATTTCCAAGCCTACCCAATGCCCTGTGTCTTCTGGTAAGGCTATTATCGAGCTAATATCATGTAGTCTGACTTTGGCATTAGATGACAAGATTAAGGTCTGTCACTCTCTGTTAAGACTTTCACATCTAAAGACTAAATATGAGGCTTCTATGAGAACTGGTTATTTTAGCACAAGGATTGTTTATAGGTTAAGACCTACTTAGTCCTGTCCTGAGTGAGTCTGACCAACTGCCAGTAAACTGTGGATATAAGTCTGCCACCGAGCGACTTTTTCAGGCGGCACTCTTGTCTCTTTTCACTATCTTTGTGTTACTACTTTCCAAAGGCACCATCGCTGCATCCTGGACCAAGGGCTACTCAGGACAACTTCATACTGCTACTCTATAGCAGCATGACCAGTAGATTTTTGCAGTCTGTGCTTGTAAGGCACAGACTGCTCACTTGGTCTAGTCAAGAAGTAGTCTCCAAAACAAACTATCATTTTTACACTGTTGGTGTTTGTGCAGTTCTAGAATTGCCTGGGGCTTTCTGACCACAATGTAAAGCGCTTAAAATTTTACAAGTGTAGTGTACATGTAAAGGAACAGATGGGTGGTCTTATTGGTGTCTAAATTTGCTGCTGGTACCGTTTACAGCAGACTATGCTCTATTTCCTGCTGGTGCATCGTGCTGCTTCTCCAGACAGAGAGCAAGCTGAGAGTTATCTATGGGAGGTGAGACACCAACTAGGCATAAATGCCTCATTAAACCCAACATTAAAAAAAAAAAACCCAACCAAACAAAAAAAAACCTATAACTACTGGCAGCTCAAAAATGTCCAACTAGTCCTTGAAAGTCTGTGTAAAGCAGAAAAAACATCCTTAATGAGTTTTTCAACCTAGAGAAAAAAATGTCTTGTTCACCACCAAGCCACATTTGAATGATTGAAGAAGTTGCCAAGTACATAACACTAGGTTTCAAAATCAAGGAAAAATCAAGCAATTTCCTCTGCTTGTAGAAGCTGGAGGTGTGTCTTTGCTGGTACTGAAACAACACCCACTTGTGGAAGAGCTTCGAGCAGGTTACGGCTTATGAAGGTATTTAAACTAATTTTAATTTCACACATTAAAAAACACCTGACAAAAACACCACAACTGACGTAAATAGCTCTGATGAGATACAAAGGCACATAAAAGCTAAGTCCTTGTAAAAGCAGGGAAAGTAACCTTAGGCCAGTTTTGTATATAAAAAAAAGAAGAAGAAGAAGAAAAAAAAAAACAAAGTGAGCTTATGTGATCCAAGTCAAATATTTCTCTTCGTGGTCTGGTAACAGAACAGATCCTTCACTGCATATAACTGAAAATAAAAGGCATTCAGTATGGAAGAGAAATGTCCCACATTTCAATCCACAAAGCCACATTACAAGACCAAAAAACAGTAATGTGGTAGCATGTCTTTGACATGAGTTTAAAACTTCTACGTAAAAAGGTAGCCACCACCTGTCTGTATGTACCGATGCTTCATGCCAGCTTCCACCGGGAGCTGGAGCGTCCTCCTCGGCAGCGAGAGGCAGGAAGCTCCTGCTGTAGCAGTTAGCTCCCGCTGTCCCTCGTCTACTCTGTGATAATTTGATGCAAAAAACGTCACACGTCAAAACGTCCACAATAAATGATGGGTCGGAATCTCGATCACAACACAATAATACTACATCTGTGTGATCATTTAACAACTTGTGGAAATATTTTTGGATTTCGGTTGTCAATTGCTGTAGTCCTGCTTAGTCGAACTTCTCTTTACACTACGTTATTGCTGCGCCAGTGCAGGACTTCAGAAGGTTCTCAATCATATACCACCACTACAACCAGTGGGGCGTGGGGCGTGGTCATTTGCCTGGCGGATGCACCGCGTGATCGAGCCACCATTTCAGCATGCCTTAAAAAATTCTGAAGAGGAGATTGGTGAGAAACAGTTTAAGGCTTCAACTCCAAAATGCCATTCTGCATATTTCTCAGCCTTCTCACATTTTCATCAATCATTTTCTAACATATGTAGTGTGTGAAGAAACAAAACTCTGAAATCACTTTGAAAAGACTTAAAGAGCTACATGTTTTAAGCCATTGTTCTATAAACTGCATGGCTTAAGAAAAGACATAACATAACAGAAACAAAGAGAGAAAAGCACTCTGCAATCAGCTGAGTGAAACTGAACACTTACAGTCTGACAGCATAGTAGGTGAACCAGACTGCAAGGGTGCACAGGAAAAATGTTTTTGAGACATGTTTCAGCAAAACTCTGACAAGCTGAACAACTTTGATTGAGACTGTCGGTCCAAATCAACTTTGAGGAGTCTCGTCATCCTTATATAACAGTTTTCTGACCCAAGGAAGCAGACTGTCCTTGTCTCCGTCTGTTTTTTTCTCTATCACTGTTTGTCCCTTGGTCTCTCTTTCTTTTCGGGATCAGGAATTGAAACATCATAGCTGCGCTAAATAAAGATGTCAGGACAGCAACAACTTAGTGTGCAGGCAACTCTACCAAAGCAGCTGATACGTTGCTGTATACATACACCATCTCATCAAGCTACACTGCATGGTTAAAAAGCAAATTCAACAATATTCAGACACATATTGAACCAGTTTGCCTGTAACTTTTAGATGCTAAAATGACAAAACATTTTATTTTCTCCCATTCAAAGAGAGTTACTAAAATTAAGTTAACAACTCCCGTTTATTCAGATGCAGTTCACTTTTGGGGGGACTTTGAAGGGGGTTGCCTATTTCTTCAAAATTTGGTGTATTTTTTGGCTTCTTTTTTTTTTTCCTTTTAATTGTGACCAAGGGAAGCAATACACCTAAAAATCAAGCAGCCAACAAAACATGACTGGATGATTAATAACTATGCATTGAGTTTTTTTCACAGATGTCACCATTACCAAAATATGGAGGCAGCGTAAAGAGCAATATTGGCAAAGAAGCTACTTGGAAGAACCCCCAAGAAGAACAAATACCTTTGGAAAAAAAAAATTATATAAGCCTCTTCCATACTGAAAAACACAAATTGATGCACACAGCCATAGTGTCAGGAAAATTCAATTAAATTGGGGTGGCTGTGGCTCAGGAGGTAGAGTGGGTTGTCCATTAATTGAAAGATTGGTTCGGTTCCAATCTCCACCTGTTCAAATGTGGAAGTGTCCTTCAGCACGACACAGCAACCAACCATGGGTGAATGGATGAATGAGAGGCAAAGTAGTCAATTTACAGTTTTTGTCTCTCAAATATACTGGTGTCGGGCATGGATGTGTTAAATGATTTAAAGACATTCATTTTTCCTTTTAAAGGACATAATCTACTGTTGAACATACTTCCTGGAGCCTCATAAATTACGGATCTGATTGTCGCTTGTTAACCTTGTGAGTTTTTTAATCAAGTTATTCATGGCTGTCTTCACTGTCTACTTTTCTGCAGTCATCATTGCCTGTGGTAATGATACATCAATCCACTGCCTGGATAATTCCTCAGACAGAAGCAAATGGTTCAATGAGAGGGCTTGATGGCTGTGAGCCCACACTGATTTGACTCCACAGAGAAAACAGAGCCGTTCATTTGAGTGGGTACAGGCTGTAACCCTTAAATCTTCCTTTTCTAGCTAATCCACCTTGACCGTCGTCTTTATTACATGTGTTTCTCTATCATTTTTTCAGCCCTCCCTTCGCACCATGAAACTTATTTGCTATGCCTCAAATCCTCCTCTTTCCATGTTTTTTTCTTTCCCTCCTAGAATTCAAAAGCCTAGTGGTAGAGAAAGTATAAAATACTGTAATTAGATATTAAGATGCTTTCTACGATTTGAATCCTGAATGCACGATTCTTTTTAAATTAAGCACTATACAACCTGGATGTAATTACCTAATGTAAATAATTTATTTGCTTCCTCTTCTCCAAATGACCTGACTATCCATTGTTGGCAGCTCAGAATCTGTCTTTGACATTAATTCCAGGTGAAGTAAGGAGTAACAATGAAGATTTCCCCCGTGGTGAGATGGAGATGCTGTGATCACCACTAGAGAGACGGTGAGTTGGAAGAGGAAGAACACAGGAGAGGAGGAAGAGGGGAAATAGAAGAATGTTGACAAAAAAGGAAAAATGGGAGGGTAGCACATGAAGAGAGAGAAGATGAAGGGTGATGTCAGACATTTGCCCAGACCTAAGGTAGAGAGGAGATGAACATGAAGGTATTTTAATAAAAAATGTGTGGGAAAAAAATGAGAAGAAAGGAAATGAAAGTGGACAGATGACTCATACCACTCCCTGTATTGCACAAAACTGAGCAACAGAAGGACCCTGATTAAAGCTAAATGTGAAAGTTTGAAGTACTTGTCAATCCAGCAGACATGTATTCAAAAACATTAAGGCAACATTAACTGCTTTAGGCTTCATTCCTCTTCGTCATTTACTTTCACATGCAAAACACATAAGAAAAGTTGAAATCAACTGCTAAGCCTAATAAGAAAACCACCTCATTGTTGTGTGCCTTTGCCGAGATGTAAAGTTGAGGGCTGCACCTTGGAAAAAAAAAGTATAGTAAGTGTGTTTTCTGGCTAAATTGATATGACACTGACATGTATTATTCCAGTAAATAATTTCCAATGAGAAACATGCTCTCTGTTCATTGTTCCATGCAGTTCTGGTTCTGTACTTTTTGAAACTCGCCTCTGACAAATACCCCATATTGCAAAAAAGACTAAAAGAAAAAGCAAAATTTATATAAACTAAACTAAACTACCAACCTCATTCTAAACACTAATTAAAACTAAACTGAAGTTGAAATATTTAGTCAAGATGAAATAAAAATAAAAAATCCAAACTATTAAAACCTTGCTAATACACAAATATTAGTATATAAATAAGGTAAACTGAAATATTAAACATAGTTATGGTATGATGATGCTCTTGCCCCACTTCCTGCTGTTCATTTCATTTAAATTAAATTAACCCCCCCCCCCCAAAAAAAAAAATTAAATTAAATTAAATTAAATTAAATTAAATTAAATTAAATTAAAACATCATAACTTCCTCACACAATCTATAGTGGGATAATGGGGCTGCAGATTTTGATCTTTCAAAACTTTATCTCAGCTTTCCTCTGTGGTGAGGGTTTGTACAGAACGTTGGGGGGAATTTCAAGACAAGAGACGACTCAATTGTACAATTTAGAACAAATAAAAGAGGTTTGGCTTTCTTCTCTTAAGCAAGATAGTTTTCTTCCTTGACCAGCATTGCTTTTACTGTCTTTAGTTGCAGAGAAAGTTGTAGCACACTGAATATTTTTGTAATCCGAAATAATGTTTCCTTCTGGCAGGTGGTGTCCAGTGTCATGCCATTAAACAGCCTGCAGGTTTTTATCACAGCCAAACATCAAACTATATGACTTACCACCATTAACCAGACAGGAAGGTAGTTCTAGAGATCAAGAAATTAAGGACACTTTTTTAAGGGGGAATTGAATTTTTTTTTTTTTTGCTGTAACTGTTTCCAAGCAGCATCAGATCCTCAGGATTTTCACGGCCAATGGTTTCCTTGATTCGACCATGTCATAAGTAAGGCTGTGGACCTGCCTGTCAGTGTGAGAGTGCTCTGTCTCCCCTGTCTCCAATCCTGCTCCAGGAAAATGCCAGGTTGAGTTTTCAGCCTGAGTGCATGGGATGTGCACGGTGCAACCATCAGTGTCAGCAGAGTACAGTACCTGAAGCAGCCTCAGTCAAAACGCTGACAGGCTGGAGAGATGGGGGATGAGGAGAGGAGTCAACCAGCTTACTAGCCAGCCACTTAGAAAGCAGTAAGTACAAATAAATTACATTAAAACATTTTTAATTATATATTTTTAAAATATTTACTTAAGTTACTTGATTTGATTTGAGCTGTGATGCCAGCTTGTTTTTATCTAAGAGCTGATATGTAACTTTAATGTTGCTCTGTTCATTAAGCACATCGCCACAAAGACAGCTGTGGTCATTTTGGCACCTAGAAGTTTAAACCATACTGTAATGGGGCACACACAATCTTTTTCTCTGTCTCACATACACTCGCACCATACAACTCTGCCTTAGTACAACGGCATCACCCTCTCCTCACTAAATCCAGTTATTATCACCAAACTATGGTGGGTCTTGCTCATGTGGCATAATTGCAGCTACTGTGCTCTCCATGGTAGAGCCGCCTCACCATCAAGAAGCATTTCCTCTCCTCTGTAGTGAAACATTTAGCTACTAAGACGAGCTGCTACACTGGCAGTTAACTTTCAGGCAGTAACATTCATTTTCTCATCTTCCTTGACAAAGAATTTATGTGCCTAAAGCTGAGCATACACTGTACAATTTTAGAAGTGTTGTTGTGTAATTACAACCCATACTGTACAGGTAAATCAGCTGTGACGTAAAGCCAAAGCTCCCGATTTATGCGCTCACACACAAAAATGGCTCGTCAGCCCCTCGTTCCATCCTTCTTTCGACAATTGTCAATGAAGATTAGTTTGAAGGCTCAAAGTCAGGTTTGTCAACTAGCAACAATACTAAAAAGGCAGAAGTGTGCTGCCTTGATAATTTGTGCTATCTTGTGTGCCAACACATCTAAAAAATTAAGATGTGCCACTGCATATGGACTTTGGCTTGGAATATGTGGACAGTAACATTATAGTTTGTCCATTTTGAGAGAACTGGAGCTAAATTAGCTACTTTTTCTGTTGTTAACTTGATAGCTAACATTTGCAATGCTGCAATTACTGTAGTACTCCTTTATTTTTGTCCTTGTTGTGCAGTTGCCTGTCGTCATGGCATTCAGACACTCTGTTTGCCACTTGGTGCAGGAAAAGTAAGAAAAAGGCACTGACGTTGGTGAATCAACTCGTTGTTCTGCCTCAACTGTGCGGGAGCCTGAGTCGGCCGACCAAAATCTCTGACATGTCAGAAATTCATCTGACTGTCCGACGGCTGTTCGGCCCTCACTCCCCTTTTACACTGCACGACAAATAATACACGATGAAACTGAAATTTGGCCTCACTCTACAATAAGTTGTGCATCTCAAAAATTGGGTCAAAAATGGGATTAAAACATACAGTGTATGCCCAGTTTAAGAAGAGGCTTTTGTTGTGACTGTATCCACCTCTAGAGTCCCCAAGATTTTATTTTATTTTATACTTCCACAGTGAGTACAAAAATGTCAATACTTGTTAATTCTGACGTAGAAAAATAATACACCACTCTGGAATTTATCAATCTATGCTGATATTTTAGTGACTTATATATTTTTAGAATTTCACTCAGCATGAAGCCCTCTCTGCACTTCAGATAAAGATGTCTAAGTACCGGCTTTACAGCCGGTCAAGGGGAAAATAAATAACTTTAAAACAAAATGCATGAAAAGACAGTTAACTACTGCCATTTAAATATGGAATATATGAAGGTCCTGCCATCTTTTGCACAGCATAAGGTATTGTGGTGTGTGGTCCTTAAAACTATTTTTGTCACACAGTAGTGTTGTTTTTCAAAAGAAAATTGCAGTGCCCAGTAAGTGAGTCATGTTCTTGTCTCTCTGTCGGACTGACTGCATATCTGTCTTAGGTCGTCTGCTGTCGAGGAGGAGATAACTGAGCTTCTTCCTCAGGTTTCTCCCTTCCAGTTTTGCTTGTGAAAAAAGCACGCCTGAGCATTTTCTCTTCCCCCCCATTGAAACCCGTGTCTGAAGGTTTCTGCAGATGCAGTGATTTTCTATCCTGCTGCCGCTACTCATCTTTGTCCTTTCTTTCAAACTGTTAAAGATTTCTCTGAACTTTTCAGACAGTCTTTGAACACATTTTGCCTCTAATATTCTATTTTTCTTCCCTCTCACTTTTTCTCTCCTCCCATTTTGTTTCCTTCTTTTCCCTACGTTTTCTTTCAGAACTCTGTCTCCTTCTTCCAAAACAATAATAACAACCTTAGTGATGCAGCTCGCTGACCAGCTCATACTCCAGAAGGAACTGAATCCCACAGCTCAACACCGAGAGATAATCCTCTCTGCAAAGCCAGCCTTTCCCTTCTGGAACAATGCTCTCATTTACACCAGAGTGACCCTCAGATTGATGCAGGAAAAGGCAGAAAAGAGAGGAAAACAGAATAAATACATTTAGACTGTAGCAAGTTTAAAATTGTGAATTCTTTTTAAGGGAAACCAGAAGGTTTGGTAGTATAGCAAAAATGTCAAAAATAAATAAATACTGTAACTATTTGGTCATTACTGGCATTTTACTGTGCTCCAAACAGCAAAAGGACAAATTTTAAGACTCAGCATAGTTGCCATACCCTTGTGCCAACCCCATCATCAACCACAGAGTAATTGGACAAGACAGAGGTTTGAAACTCACACACACACACACATACACACAGAAAGTGCACACTAAGTGACACGGGGAAACTGGAAACCCCGCAGCCCTGCGACCGTCCTCAACCTCTTAAAGGCTGCCAAGACAAACACAACAGCAGCTGCAAGGCCCAAACAAGAGGAGACATTATTAGACTGCTCTTCAAAGCTGTAACTTGGTCAGATCACACCAGGCAACACACTCACTGATGCGCACACACACACACACACAGGGCACAGACAGCCTTGTGAGGGAGGCTGTTTTAAGGGCTTTCTTAAACACATGTGCCAAAATGGAATACAGACAATAGAAATGTCTTCATGTCTTCCATCTTCTCCTCTTCAGGGACAGGGGCCATTGAGTCCCCGTTATTTACCTCACTTTTACTCAATGCCATATGTACCAATATCTTCACATTAGTTCAGATTGGACAGCTAAGTGTATACCATGCTGAGTAAACTGATCGATAAACGATTCACACAAACAGCAAACATTCTCTGCTGCAAGCAGAACTGTTCATGAGCTCTTTTAGTCCTGCAGTTTTTACTCCTTTCACACTGTTGCTCTGGTGGATTTTCACCTTCTGTCTCCGCCCGAAGATATCTTCCTTTAAGTCCAGAGAAGGATCTTCTCTCTTCACTTAGATTCAAACCCACCATCAGAGCTGCTGTCTTGTAAATAAAAGATGGCTGCTGTGCTTCCACTGCAGGCAGCATGAAAGAAATGACTTCACTTATGCAGCCTGCTGCTGTGACTTTCTTTCAAAATTTTGATCCTAAATGGTCTTAGTGATGCATCAGTTCAGAATGTGGAATAGGAAGGTGTACATTAATATTGAACCATATACAGCACACCCAACAACTGCTGCTGCTGCTGTCTGTGGGTTCAGACTTTCAGTGTTGGTGTCACAGCAGGTGGGTATCCCATCAACGTAGCTTAAGAAAGCCAAGCTCATCTGACAAAGCCAGGCTGAAACTAGCGCCATCTCCAAGTTAACCTTTGTTGTTCCACTAACACAACCAACTTGTCAAGGCTGACTCAAGCCATAGCCTCGCTTTATGCATGATGGCGGGGTGGATGAGAAGCCCTGAAGATTGGACTGATGAAAAGATGATCAAGTGACAGAAAGAGACGGGGAAAACGAGAGCGGCACTCCGCTCAGCAGCAACACAAGCGCTGCTAACGGAGCTTTATGAATATAAAAAAACATATTCACACAGAAAGGCAATAGCCTACTGCTGCCGTTAACAAGGTGAAGGAGATGGCATGGCAAAAAAAAGAAAAAAAGCATATGTTGTACAAGTCTAAAGTTTTTACGTTACATGTGAATATCACTTTGTATTATTACCTTATGCTCTAATCTCCTGCAACTCTTTGAAATGCTTCCATGTGAAATCTGCTGCACTAATAAATTTACCTTCACATGCCAATTTAGGCTAAGAATAAAAATTCAGATAACTAGACTGTGTGTCTATATCATCAGTAGTCTAGAAAACTATTAAGATACTGGTGTAGGCCAACTTGTCACCGACATAACTACAATTTATGTTGTTTGTTAACTAGCTCTACTGACTAAGGAGTGTGTGTGTGTGTGTGTGTGTGTGTGTGAACCCATACTAACTCTTGACCTACTGATTTTTTACTTATATCTCAACGATACCAAAAAAAAAACAGAAAACGAGGTAACAAGTAATTATCCTCAAATAATTATTCCCAAAGATCCTCAACAGCAATGTATATTGTCCATTACTTGTGCCAAAATAAAGACGGGGTTAGTCCGTCCATGCGGATTTAAAAAAAATTTTAACCTCCACCAGTAAATAATAGGCTAATACATACAAAGATGTGCAGTTTCACTCTGTCTCTCTGTGTCTGTGTTGGTCTCATTCTGATGCACTGCTTCATCAACAGCAGCCAATCACAGACAGAGGAGGGCGGGGCTTCTTGGAATGTAAAAAGTTATGTACCATAAGGGCTTTAAATGTGTTTATTTTTTTTACTGCATTTTATGTTCAGGGTTTTTTTTAATTACATGACATCAGTGACATTAGTGTGTAAATTCACCAGATGGAACTTTCTTTGGGGACTTTGTTTCTGTCTGTCGGACATTTTTTGACACGAAGCTAAATTAAGCCTGCCCCAGAGCAGGCCTGTTCGCCAGCGTTAGTTACTATGGTAACTGAGCGAGGATTCATATAAGCCACGTTGGTGGAACGTAACTCTTTCTTAATTAGGCCAGACTTATCTAAATAAGAGAGGCTTCTCGTTAATCCTGCTTCATGGAATGCTCACCAGGTGTTTCTTAAGAGCTTGATTAGAAACAGCTGCTGTGACATCACTGATTAGGCTGTGGTCAGACATGCAACATGATGCTCTTTGCGGCATACAAACAGAGTATGTTATTTAATGTTATTTTTTTTTATATTAAGCATGAAGTAGATATGCATAATATCATGTGTTTAATTCTTTTATCTCCTGTAAACAGCTGGCACATATCTTGCTGTATGCTGAAATGATGACGTCACAGTCGGAAAACCACAGGAATAAATTAAAAAATGATGATGGCTAAATAAATTTTTCTGCTTTAGGCCTCATCCACGTACACTTTTTTCTTCTGATTTAAGATATTCAGAAACTTTGTTTGCGGTGTTGACACAGACAGATAATCAGAGTTTGGGACCATGATGACAAATTGTGCGTCCTTATCTCCTTTCTCTCGGTGGTGCTAACCTTGCTAACGGGGAGTTTGACGTGTTCACACATAAATGAACAATGGGTGACGAACAGAGGCAACCGAATGTGCTAAGTAGGTCATTTCAAAATCTAATTCCGTAGCTTTATTACAGGCTTCTTTTTGGCCAAAATAGCTTAAGGATTTGGGTTATATTGCCACCTGTTGGTTTGGTGTGCTCATGACAGCACTACAAGCCTCCCTGTGTCTCTTCAACCTGGTAATACACATTTCATTTATCATGTTTTATGAAATCTAACGAGTCAAGTATTTTCTGCAAACCAAAAAATGAGACTTTCACTTAGGTATAAATTACTCTACCACCCTACAGACGTTCTATGTTATGAGCTCAGAAAACACCTTTGTCTACTTTATCGCTCCAGAAAATTAAAAAAAAAAAACCTATGAGGTCAGTGCTGTGTACCTTGAGCATAAACATGTCTAAAAAATGAGTCAGACTGCGATCCAGCTTTTTATTTATAAAAAGCAAATGAAAAAGCAGATGAAAAAGCAAAATGGGCTACAGGATGATTTTCAATGTTTTCTTCACACTTGATTAACTTTCCCTGCTAACAACAATAGACAGAAACTTTCACCAAGATCATTGGTGATATAACAGCTATGACGCTTGCAGAGTCTTTAGTTTGCAACAAGAACTAGTTTCCTTTTTTATAACTACAGCGGAGTCCAGTTTGCATTCAGCAGTAAGGCTGTTACAACATTTAAATTATTAAATTATTATTTGTGAGGCCATACCAAACTATACAACTGCTGTATATCTCAGTTAATTTTCATATATTTTCTACCCTTCATGAAAAACAAAAAACAGTGGAAATTTAAAAAGACAAAAAAAAAAAAAATCAGACTGCTGTCCAGAATAAATTCTATGTTTAAAATCTCTGTGAATTTACATCAAAGTGCATCAGACTGCAGTGTGAAACAGTTAGGACCCCTTGTATGTAACTCCCTTCATTCCTCTGCAGATGCTCTCGTCATCTCTGCTCTCTACCTGCTTCCACTGCCTCCATTACAGAAAGGGTCACAAACACACACACACACACACACACACAGGGATTTGGAAAAACGAGTCACAGCGATAGTCTGTGTGTCCCTACCTGTCAATCAAGCCTCCATTAGTGGCTACTTGGCTGGGTGGCCCGGGGTCCACTGCAGTCGATGTGGATGGGAGATGACAGCACTGTGTTTCCTCGTCAACATAAACATTTTTCATCTGTGCTTGTATGTTGTGTGTGTGTTAAACCTTGTCATAGCCACGCCAATGGTACATACTCAGACACACAGAGCAACAAAGACACACATGCCTTGAACACACGTGTGCATGTGTTGTGTGTGTGTGTGTGTGTGTGTGTGGACATATTACAGTACCCTGGGCAATGTTGGATTTCTGCAGGATTTCAATTATATGTAAAATTTTAATCTCATTTTGTGGACTTGATGCATTTTAAGTGTTTAAGAGTGCGTGTGTGTCCCTTGTGCCCCCCCTGGAGCCAGGTCATTATGAATCATGTCAGTGCAAATCTGCTGTTTAAAGGAACCCTCCACACATACACACACACACACACACACACACACACACAATGGCCCATAGCTGGTTTGTATCCAGGAGGAGTGAATCATGGTGGTCATCACTTGGTGTTTCATATGCGGAGGATGACAGACACAGATTAATGGAGCACTGCATCAGCTGGCATCTGCTCTGTTCTCCTCTGCACCTCCTCTTTTCTCTCTCTTTTCATTTTGGACTTTGTTGTTCTTTCATCTTTCTTCTCGTTTTTGTACCTTGCTCATCCCCTTCTGAGTCCCTCACTGCACTTCTTACCCTTTCCACACCTCTTTTATTTTTTCTCATATCTCCTATTTCTTGTTTTTTTTGCTTCCCTCTGTTCTGCACCTGCTTCCTTCCCCTCTGCACTTTCTTTTACTTCCACAGCTCCTTCTCTTGCACCTTCTACTGCCCTCCATTCTGCCCTTCTGTTCTTCACTCTGCCCTCCACTTTTCTCTTTTTAAAACATCTTTTGCTCTTGTCTGCTCCTCCCTTATATCATCTGTATGTTCTTTCTGGATATTTATTGTTTTGTTTTTTAAAGAGCAATTTCATCATTTTTCAGCCTGGGCGCAATAAGCATAAATTTGCATGTGGGAAAAAGAGATGGCTTTAAAGATCGATAAAATCCATGCAGTATTGAGGGAGCTAGGACCTACCTGCAGCCGCTAGCCACAGCTGACACAGATAGAATGGCAGTGGCCGGGGCAAGTACAAGTCTTAGAACAACGTCCTTAAAGTCTTATTTTTGAGGCAAAACACCAGCCCAGCTCATTATAGTAACTTGTTTACATCCCGAGATGATCACTCATAGCTTTGTTGCTTGTAGTGTTTAGCGTTAGTGTGTTAGTGTGTAGTGTAAAGACATTTAACTCTACGTAGTTATCGAAAACAGACAGAAAATGGTTTGAGAGTGTGCATTCCCAAACTGCACCAACAAAATGAGAAGTTACGGTGGGCGCACCTTCCGTAGACTGTCATTGTTAGACCCAGTTGTGGCTAGTCGTGCTACAAATGGACCCCAGCACTCCGGCCGACACTCTTCGCAAGCAGGGACCAGTTTCACCTTGACAGCTACTGCAAGCCATCCAGCTATAACCCTGACCCAAAGCACTTCTGCCTGAAGAAAAGTGCAGTTCCAAGAGTGAAGAGACGTGCTGCAGAAATGGTAAGCTAAGCTAATGTCGTATGCTAAAGTTATTTTTATAAAAGTTGGGCCATGTTGAAAAAAACGAGTTTCCCAAATAGACCAGAGGTATTTTGGTTAGTCTGAATCAGCTGATCCAGTGTTTCACCTCAAAAATAAAACTTTATGGACATTTTTCTCAGATTTGTACTTGCCCCGGCCGCTGCCGTTCTGTCTCTGTCAGCTGTGGCTAGCGGTTGCAGGTAGTTCCCATCTCCCTCGATACTGCATGGATTTTATTGATTTTAATGCTATCTCTCTTTCCCACATGCAAATTCATGCTGATGGAGCCCAGGCTGAAAAATGCCGAAACTGCCCTTAAAATCTGCAGTATCGTTTCTCTGTTTCTGACCCTGTTTTCCTGTTTTACTGGCCTGAACTCATTTACACAGATTTTTCGCCATTACAGCACCCCCACTTTTCCGTACCCTCTTCGCCTACACCTTCTCGTTCTTCCTTTTTCTCTTGCACATGCTCTCCTCTGCGTCCTCTCCTAACTTATTGAGTTGTCCCTTCCCGGCCTCTCTTTGTTTTGTTTTCGTGAGCAGGTTCCCCTCTCCTATATCCTCTCCACTTCCACATCTTTCTGCTGTCTCCTTTCGCCTCCCTTTCTCTCTCCCTAGCTCCGCTTTTACCGCTTCCCCTCCTCCACTTTATCCTCGCCTCCTCTGGCAGCCTGAGGCACTGTCTCAGTGCCTGTTAGGCCACTGTGGATAATGAATGGCAGAATGGTAGATTGGTAATAAGGAATGTGATCAAATCCAACAAGCGAGAGATGCTGCAGGTTTAGAAGCAGCACGACCAAAGATGGTTAATCTAAGCTAACAGCATAATTCTGAAAAACAAAATCAAACAACATTGTCTGCTTGATTAAAAAAAAATAAAAGAAAGAAAAATAAAGTAAAATTCAAAACAGATCAATTTATACTTACAAGTCAATGTTTAATTCTGAGTAATTTTGTTGAAAAATTTAACCTTGCGTGTGTTATTAATCATCAGCCTGTTGCCTCCAGGTTGTTGTGTGTTCATGTCTCAGTAGTTGGGAATGAATAATAACTTCTGTTAATCAGCTTTGGATGAATCTTCATTTTATTTCTTGAGGTTACATTCTTTAATTCCTTTCAAACACTCATTCTCTTTGTCCAACTCATTATTTGAACATTTTATGAATGTGAATGTTTCAGCTGTGAGCTAAAAAATATAGCTCATAGTCATAGCTCTGTCAAAGAAACATAGCTCAGTGAGCATTATACTGTGAGACACGGCATGAGGTGTGACTCTGTGTGTGTGTGTGTGTGTGTGTGTGTGTGTGTGTGTGTGTGTGTGTGTGTGTGTGTGTGTGTGTAAACTGAAGGCAAGGCTGCCATCTATCGTTCTCACATGATCTCACCATGTGTGCATGCACCAAAGTGATTTTCAGTACGGAGTCATTCAGTAGTTTATTAATGTTAGTCACATTTGTGCTTAACATGTCCAACATCAGAACTTCTTAGACTAATGTGGAGTGCAGGTTTGTGAGAGAGAGACCGACAAAGAAAGTGGGAAACTCTTCTTATATCAAAATTGCTTTACCGTATGTGAATGTTTCAAGTGTAACCATGTGGTCAGTTCTGGAGCACATAACTCCACATGCCAGTAAAGCCAGTGATATCAGAAGTTACAGAGACTGAAGTTAGAAGCGTGCGTGCAGTCGTGCCTCTTCCTTGAAGTGGCACATTGTTTGTTTGTTTTATATATTGTATTCTGGTCTACTGAGGCTCTTAGTCTTACTCTCTGAAGGGTCATTAAATGGCACTTGTGTTTCTAATAATGCCTTTACTTATTTACTATAAACAGTTAACACTAAATTAGACATTTGCTGTGAGATTATGTGGTTAAACATTTTGAAATGCTGGACATTTTTTGGAGAATTCTAAAATTACGCATTTTGTTAATTCTTTTCGCATTTTAGCAGGGTTTTTTTTTTTCCATCAAATACAAGTTATTGCTAATGCTTCAATATGATTTCCATCTTTCTCCACATTTTGCCAGTCCTTCTACCTCTATGACTGTACCTAATGGGTGAATGCAGTATTGATGTGAGATTTCAATGGATGCATCTCATAAGCTGAATATCCCTGAATTTGCTGCATACCTAATGAAATGTTTAATAATTCAATATGGACAAAGGACTTTCATGCACAATTAATAACAGTTACTTTTTAGCTGTGGGCCAATCTACTGTGCACAAATACATGGAGCAAAACTTTGTACTGTTATTGCTCAGAGTCCTTTAAAGCTCTGCAGTGAGGTTGTTTGCCTAAAGATCCGATATGTGCTGCAAGATCTGACCGCAAAGTGCATTAGGATGTTTGGCAAGTCTGAGCCTCTGAGTCAAAAACCAATATATTTCTTTACTTCTGACTCAATAAAGTTCTCCAGGAGAAAATTGCATTTCTCTCACGTGTGTTGATGCTAAAGAAAAGCTAAAAAATATACACAGTATATGGTTGGTTTTGCTTCAGTTTTGCCGGATTATGTGAAGGGCTTAGCTGTGAGAAGCTGCAGCAGAGTAATGGAGGAGTTCTTTCGAAAGGTACATTTGCGGCTTTAAAATGAAAATCTACTAGTGTAGAGAAAATTATTCTGTTGACATACAGTTTTTTTTACAATCACATTTACTGTGGCAGATTTTTTTTCTGTGTTTAAACACTGGTTTTGATGTTGAAACAGGATGTTCATATGCAATTTTACAATACAAGTGACATAACCTTGATGCATCTTGAGCACAAGTCGAAAATTGCTCAATTGTTGGGTACTTGGAAGATGCAAGGATAAATATAAATATGTTTTTAAGCGTTGACATTTTTCATACAGACCTTATGAGTAATGATTTATATAATATGCTTTCCTCGTGGACGAACGTGACAAAACTCAGATGCTCATTAGCTGGCTTTGGAAATCGGTCTGGTGTCTCCAACTTGTAAAGATATTTTCTTTTTTCTGCAATTGTTTTTTAGACCTCTGTTACCTACTGGCATGTTGCCATAGCAACCTCTAGTTAGGCGAGAAAAATACTACAAGGTTTTGATAAGACTTAGCCCCAATTAAGCCAGCCCACACAAATTTAGAAGGCCAGAGTGGAAATCGCAGAGCCATTCTTCCCAGAGGGCTCTTCATTCCACAAATCTAATTTTGCATATTTGTCTGAAATGAGACTTTAACACAGTAAAGCTTTACATGATTAGCTGTTTGAATAGATCAAGGCAAAGTCTGTAAGACCTATCCAAACCTAGCAACTGTGAGTGTGTGTGCGTCAGCGTATGCTCTCAGCCTCTCCTTGCTAAAAACACCTAAGAACGAATCGACCTGAAATACAAACACGGATACACATTCCTGTTAAATACATTTTTTACATCCACACAGACACATGTACAGTTTTGTTTTGTTTTGTTTTTGGTGTGTCTGTGAATAGAGAGGATATGTTGAAAAACATTTAAGAAGAAAGTTAAAACACTGGGAACTGAGTGGGGGAAAAAAAAATGAGCAGGAGTGTTTTTCCTCTTGGTTTTGTGTCAAGTGCTTGTCTGCCAATCAGGGGACCACAGGGGGAGGCTAAGCAGACACTCTGTCATACATCATTAAATAGGGCTTGGTTCGAAAGCTGTGGATATAGCAATATAAAAAATGCAGTCTTGTTATAATTGGGTAAATAATGACATGTCCAGGGGGCAGTTGGAGGGAGCATGAGACTTGCTGGTATAAATAAATAGATGTTTTGGCTCCTGGTTCCTTGTTAATATTGGATTTTTTAGGGTGCAGGTGAGCTAAGACTATATTCCACCATCCTCTTGTTAAATTTGATCCAGCAGCTCGATCTACAATGTAAGTTGGGTAGCTCTGATAATAAAAATGTTCTGTCCAGAATTTTCCAAGGTACTTAGGCTGTAAAAATTGTATAAAAATAAACTGATATACACTATTAGTTTGTGGGCATCATTAAGTGCACGATACATGTAAAGGAGAAATAGACTGGATTTACAGTTCATAA
>JAQLOL010000002.1:8386533-8403865 GCA_029783665.1 Naso thynnoides
ATTACTAAAAAAAAAAAAAAAAACACTTTAACAAACATTCTCACACACATACATTTCATCAGTCCAAAGCAGAGATGCCTCGCCATCAGCATTTATAAGCACTTAGTCCTGTTATTGCTTCGAAAGACAATTTTTATGAAGTATCAAATGTATCATCTATTGACCATAATGTCTAGTTGTTTTGTGTATATTATGGATTGTTTCATATGTGTTGGCTACCAGCCATGAAAAAGAATTTCCCCTCTGAGGACAATAACCCAACTAATAACCAGTGAAATAACACAAGTGATTGTTGACCAAGTTTGTGATGGAAATCTCAAAAAAAAGATCGGAAAATGTTTTTTGAGTGATCAGTTTTCATCTTCTGACCCATTTAGGATCTTTGACTGCAGTGGTGAGTGACAACAACCTCCCCACAAACTGCCTTTGAGGTTGAGGCTGAAGATCTGGGCAACTTCAGGGTGATCAGCCCTCTTTGACGCCGAGCCAGACACCTTCACACAAGCAATTCTACTTTTAATGCCAGATTTGGTTAACATGTCCTGCACTTATCTATTTAATGTTTCTGACACTTGTACGATGCCTGGTGCAAACCCCTGTGGTTCAGTTATATCACTCATCCCACCTTTTCACTCGTGTACTAGGCTATGTGTGACAGGTCACCTGCTCTGATGGGGCAAAAAGCCAGATTTTGAATTGCGTGTCGAAACATTTAGCTAGCATTTTAGCATGAGTTTAGTTCATTTCAGCCACTTTCTTATTTACAAAACTTAAATACACTGGTAGATGAGCAATAAATAAACAATAAGTTAATGCTTTTATAGTATTTTAAATGGAAGAACAAACAACAACAAAAACAGAACGAGACCAAAAGGGTGTACACTGATTATCTTTGTCAGCTCCCTTTAAATTATGCAGAGCCATAAAAGAAAGTATACATTGTACATATATATACATTATTTGGGGCTTTTGTTTATCAAAAATCGTAAACACATTTCACATGCAGTTTGGTGTTCATGTTGCCGTTTTATGTTTGTATAATTTCATGTTCAATGATTTTTAAATCTGTTGTGTGACAAACTTTCACTTCTGTTTCCTCAAATTTACTCCATTGATGCAGTTTAGCAATTCAATTTTTAAAAGAATGGCAATGAGTTGGACAGGCTGATCATGCTACAAAGGAGAGTCATGTTTCTCGATCATAAGGACTAAAACTGTCTGTGTATAATCACACTGTGTACAATACACACATAATAGAATGAAAAGGGAGGTTGTCAGTACCAAAAAGTCAAAGTCATCTTCAGAGACTGGCCCACATTGGGCATCAGCCCACTGGGACAGTGCCCCGCATGCCAGACAGCCAGTCCATCCCCGCTCACTTCCTGTATTATTCTACAGAGAACTCTTCTGCTGTGCTTCTTCCTCAGAACTTGGAGCCAGGCCGTTAATATAAATATTTAATTGTTTATTTATAATTATTTGTAGAATGAATTATATAAATAATTGTTAGTGACTTTTAAATTGATCTAACTGATCATGTCCTATTTTTAGTTACTGTTTTTATGCACCCCAATTAGTAAAACATAATCAGAAGTAGGTAAAGTATTCTACTCCAGTACTTGAGTCAAAGTATAGATACTCCTGGTCAGATATTACTCCACTCCCAGTAGAAGTTGCTCAGTCAAAATTTTACTGGAGTTTAAGTGCTAGAGTAATTGATTTTAAAAATACTGAAGTATTCATAAGTACATGCTTTTTAAAAGACTTGAGTATTCAATAGAACAAGTAAAAGTAAATTTTATTTTTCATATGTGTATTGCTGTGAAGTTTTCACAATGCCTGTACAGAACCTTGTAACTTTCTGAAACCACTGTCTGTGAATGTTCTCATTCGTCCAGGTCATAGTTATCTGGGCAATTAAATCAAAGGCAACGGGACTTAGTAATATGTCTGTGAAGACGTTTCGCCTCTCATCCAAGGGGCTTCATCAGTTCATGCGTGTCTGACTAGACTAGGCTAGTCTGAGAACTAGTGAGACATGCATGAACTGATGAAGCCACAATTCAATTCAATTTAATTGCCCAGATAACAAGCTATTCCAAACATCAGTGCACTGAACAAATGAGTCTCCCCTTATTCGGCCTTATAAAACAGTTTTAATATTGGCGCAGATCAAAGAACACATACGGGGATAAATCTACGATAAGCGGATATCAGCCGATAAAATCGATGAACCAATATATCGGTAGCACCTTCGTCTTGAGGTTGCTCTTGGTTGGCTGACATTTCATTTGGACCTTGATGTGTTTTAACATATTACTATATCTGGTCTGGCTTAGCTAAAAACACTGAATTTATCAGCACGGTGATGTATATTTCACGACTGAGCCTCGGTGGCTAGTGGTCATATTAGTTAGAAAAGACTTGGTTGTGAATGACATGCTGTAGCGCAGACAAACTCTGTGTTTTGGTGTTTAATCTGAGCTAACAGAAAATACTTGGATAAAACATAGTGATGATATTAAGTCACCCTCATTGTTTCAAATGAAGCTTTCCACCCTTCTAGGCAGGCACAGACAGTATTAAAATTGTACGTCAATTTTGCAGCAGTTGTGGGAAACCCTACCTTTTCCCAAGAAGAGTTCTAATTTGCCAATTTTTTATTTCACAAATTTAATTCTACCAACACCAACCACAGTCCGGTGTTATACAGTACATAACAATGGCATAAGCAGGCCTATATTTAACAGAAGAGGTCACCCAACAATCAGTGTGTTTGGGTTATAGGGGGGACGTAAAACAAGAATATCTCTTTTTTTGTGTTTCTCTGCAGAGAATGCAAATGTCAGTAGACAAGAGGAATAGAGCAAGAGATTAAAAAAAATGACAATGCTAAAAAGGGTCGCTAGATATACTTTAACAGCCATTAATATACCAAGGTGGCTCACCAATGTAAAGTCTAGGTGTAGGAGAAAAACTATTTGCTGTCGCATCTAAGAGATTGAGCGAGGGTAAGAGTGGGAAAGAATGAGGGTGTGGCAGGTGCCACTCCAAAAAAAGGAAAAAAAAATATGAGGTGTGCCTTGCAAACATTGGTGTGAGCTACCACAAATGGATGGATGGTAAACTATGCTTTGGACTTCTACAGCATTCTACTAAAAACTTGTAACACCTCGCAACTCACCCACTATCAAACTAATGGATTTCCCACCTGTTGTTCTAATTGAAGATCCATCCTGAGTTAAAGTAGTCACTCACCAAGAAGACTCGCTGTGAAAACATCGCACTGCCTCCCAAATAGTGCACTAGTATCTGGCCTTTACAACGTGCTTTTTTCCCTATTCTGTGCACCCGCCAACAGATCAGAAAGACAGAGGGAGGGGAGTGGAGAGAGAAGAGGGACAGGGGCTGAAAACAGTAGGAGAAAAGACAAATAACAAACAGAAAGTCAAGAGAGGTAGAAGAGCAGCAGAAGTCTGCCTGTTCTCCATTCTGCCTGACCTAGCCTGGGAGCCTTGACTCAATTGGAAATCCATTTTATCTGATGACTGGCAGGCAATTGGGGCTCCCAGGTGATAGGCTGAGGCTCTGTGGTTGATAGGCCTGACCACTCCACTGCTGAGCGATGGAGAGATGGAGATGAAGAGGAAAGTTGAGAACAAGCACTGCAAAGAAACACTTCACTAACAAAGTTTATTTTACAAACAGCTTCTGACACTTTTATCAAAAATTTGTGAACTAGGAAGGCGACAAGGAATTATCAGTTATTTTTGTTTGAGAAGCAGGACACCTTTCTGCCAATGCATAATGTTCTTGCATATGCAAGAATAATTCGACCTCTAGAGGACCTGCACGATATGCTCTTCTCTTGTTAGCAAATGGTTTTGGAATAAAGAAGAACCAGGTGTGAGTCAGAACTTCAGGTTTACCTGCAGCTCTCTTGGCAGTACAATCACCATCAGCAGCTAGTGTCTGTCCCTCCAACCTGCATAACACCCAAAGCCCCACAGTACATGTGGTGCACTAAAAATTAACTGACTAAAATCATGGTATGAAATGTTGATTTAAATGTCAAATTTCAACACTATAAATGAAACTTCATCACTTGAAACTATTTGGTACGGCCCTGGATTTTGGTGATCCTTCGGGTTTACCATGTGGCGGCAGCATCAGCAGGTCAAGTGAAATACAACATTTGCAGAGATCTTTATGATTTCCAAATGATAAATCCTTACTGACACCAGTGATCACCTGGCTCTTCGTCCAGCACAGTCAGGTTGTTTTCACTTAATACGTAAGGAAACCCTGAGTTCAATGCAAACTCTGCCCACCTAAGAAATTTGAAAAATGGACAAAAGTGGACATTCTGGTTCTGGAGGTGGGGGGGGGTGGGGGGTGGGGGGGGGTGTTAACGTTCTACCATTTATATAAAGTTCTTGACTTCTATGTCACACTGACTTTGCCTTTTCAGAACTGATTTTGCAAAGCAGATGTCCATTTGAGCCATTTTCAAGCCATAAAATGCTGGTTTTTATTAGTTTGGTGTAAATGTCAGTCTTAACACCAGCACTGACGTGTTTCATCAAAGTCATTTAATTCAGTTCACACCACAAAAAAGGTTTAAATGTTTACTAGCTCTTTAAGTGGTAAAAATAGGGAAAACATCACAGACATCCATTGTGGCTGGATGAAGTTAGATAATTACTTTGGTAATCACTTGACTTTCAGAACTTGAATTGTTAAATGTAGATTTGTGCAGAACCAAAACGCATGCTGACACACTTAATTAAAGTCGAGCTGAAGTCAAAAATGCACTTTCAACCCTTCTGGACCATATCCCTGCTCCTTTTTTTGTCAAATTTAAAAATGTATCATAAAAAAATAACAAAAAATGAATTATTTCGTATTTTTAAACTGAAGTCTGCCACTTCCATCTTTCATTTAAAACAAAATCTCCTGTGTCCCTGATATCATCATTGACTCGGGCCGTTACTGGTTGAATCATTTTTTGAGTTCAACCATTACATCACACCAATCCACCTGTCAATATAAATGTAATATCTGAGCGAGGTTAGCACAACTGGAATGGGACATGAACCTGGGACCTCTGGTAACAGAGGCATGAATGGATGCCGTTCAGCTAAAGGGCCAGGTCTACTATCTAGTGGACATGCATCTGCTTTTACCTGTTACATAAACCTGCAAATATTAAATAAACGAAAGCTATCTTGGTGTTAAAATTTAGCAAAGCCTTAGCAACGGTTGGCAAGGAGTAACAACAACACTTGCCAGCAACACTCAAATCAGATTCCTCCTACTTATGTTCCAACCCTAAAGCCGGTTCATTGGTTGTTTAACTGTTTGAATAGCAATTACATCACAGCACGGCAGTTAACGCTCTGGAAACAGGCTTTTCAGCTTGTCTTTAACAAAGTGTATATGGTAAACACTGTACCTAGACATGGTCAATATCAAACCTGGCTGTCACTGGCATGCTAACATTTTCGCTGTTAGCATCCCGACGTTAGCAGTCTGATCAAACCACCATTGTGCCTGAGTACAGCCTAACAGAGCCGCAGACTCTTAGTTTTGTCGTATCACTGAGAATTTCAGTCTTTGTGGATAACAGGAGAGTTTTGATTGACAATTTAATCTAACTGCTCAAAGCGCTGAGTAGAAGTGTAACCTTAGCTTCTGGCCACTATACGGCAGTAGGGGAAGTTAGTGTAAACAGATGCAGCACAGATACAGCTGATACTACCCTCAGGCTAATTGTTGGGATACAGTTTTAATTACGTTAATTGGAAGCACAGATGATGACTTAAGATCTTACTGATCAAAAAATACCCAGAACTGACAGTTTGTCATAAGTTTAGTTCAGCCTTTAGAACATTTGCCAGACAAAAAATTTTAAATAACTGCAGTGTAACTATAAAAAAAACACAATTTCAAAGTTTCACTGGAAAGTGAACTTGTCAACACAGCTTTGGGGAGCAAACAATAACACAACAGCATTTATTTATTTACAAAAAGGCCAGAGAAGAAAAAAATCAATCTCTTTGGGAGTACAGGGTGTGAATTGGAGAGCAATCACAAAGGAGAGTGAGGCCTCAACTCATGAAGAGAAAGAGGAGGTGGAGAGACAGACGGATTGAGTGACAACGGGACACAAAAGAGAGGCTGGTACAAAGTGGACTGTTCCGATAATGTTGCGGCTGCTTCAAGGCAACAAAAGCCAGTGAAAAACCCACCTAAAATCCCTGCTGTTGTCCTCTCTTATCCCAGCTGGTGGTCTTGGTTCCACAAAACCTCTTGCTAAGCGAGTAAGAGAGGGGGCGATAAAATGCTGACCACAATATTGGTGTGAAATGCATCCCAAAAAAAACAACTGAGTGTGTCAATTGCTTATGCAGTTGAGGTGGCTTTCAACGGAACACAATACAGGGCTGTGTTGAATTATTATCAGGACCCCCATCAGAGAAAGCAGAAAGACTGAGAGAGAGCAGGGGGTCCGGTGGCGCGAGCCGACAGGCGTGGTGGCGCTCAGAAAGGTCAGGGTACTGCGAGCGAGGGGTATAAAAGCTGGTGAAAATGCCTCCCTCAGGAGGCAATTGTGAGTACCCTCAACTCTACCCCCTCCCTCCGTGTCTCAACACCCCTGACTTTCAACTCGTTTGAAAGCTTTGAGGCGTCTGAGTGTCACCAGGGGCCACGAGGCAGATGAAAGAGGAAACAGAGGCTCTAGATTTGGCCTGATGTGCTGTTCGATCGAACACTGCAGTGCAACAAAAGGCAGAGAAACAGAAATATGTGAAAGGGAGGGAGAGAAAAGAAGGGACAGAAAGAGAGATGGCAGATAGAGACCCATCAAGTGTTACATCCTCAAACTGAAAGTAAGAGAAAGTCCATGTGTGATACAACAGAGTCAGAGTGGCAAAGGTATATGACATGCATAGACAGCTCAACACACACACGTGTGTGCACGGTGAAAGTTTATTTTTTTTTGCAACAAGAAGAGTAAGGTTCTGATCATTTCTTATGAAAGTTTTCTGATGCATTTTTTCTTTGAAAGTCCTCAGCTTTTCATCTGACGGTGCCATTTTTCAAAACACGTTAGAGTCTGAGGGGGAAAAGAAAGAAGAAATGAGTTTTCTTCTAAATTACCTAAATACCTAAATGTACAGGGCTGTTACTTCGCTGGAATGCTGAATCCCTAGATTAAAAATACAACCCGCAAAGAACACAATACAAGACAGACGAACAACAAAAGAGAAAGAGCGAGAGCAGATAATGACGCTTGGCGGTGATAGGTTGTGATCGGCTGTACAATGATCAATGCCAGCTTGAAAGGAGGCAACGCTGATGGTTTATGACGGCGGGAACAACTGCCAGCAGTATGAAAATGAAATCAATAAGTCAACTGCAGAGCAGGGAGAGAGAAATGAAGGAAGAGGCTAGGCAAAAGAAGACAGGGTTTAGAAAAAGAGAAACACATAGGAGAAGACGAAACAAAACAAGAGAGACAAAGAGAGCGGAGTAGACTCAGAGAAAGAGCAGTGAAAAATTTCAGATAGAAGCTACATGAAAGCTGTTGGTTTAAAGAAAGCAGGGGCAGAAAAACAAAATTGACAGATGAAGGAAGCTTCATTAAAGATAGATAAAAAGAGGCTACATCAAAAACAAAAATGACAAACAATCAGATAAACAAACTGACAAAAACCTCTGAGCAAACCCTCAGTGCTGATGTAAGTATGTGTAACGTAAGTAGCCATAGAATAACCCTGTTTTATTATGGGCCTTTTAAACAGCAGGGGAACTTTGTTCTCTATTGAAGACAGTAATTACTTAAAAAAGAAAGTATCTGTATAGAAATATTTGACAAATAGAAAATAAAAAGAACAAAAACTTAAAAAAAAGAAAAAAAGGTCTCGAAGTATACCAGTACAATACATTTGATTTGCTTTCTTCCTTTAAGTAACACAAGGTGACAAAGCTTTTGCTGCGGCTGCTCCCAATCTGTGAAAGACTCTTACACCAAATACAAAAACTGCTCAGTCCACTGAAAATTTTTGCACTCAAGTTAAGCTTGACATTTTGACATTTTATTATGCTTTGTTTTATTGTTTTTATTTTTAATTTTTACTCATACATGTAATTTTTGTTCTGTGTTTTCAAGCCTGTACAGCACTTTAGTCAAGTGAGGTTGTTTTTTTTTTAATGTGCTACATAAATAAACATTGACTTGACCTAAGTGTTTCCTTTGTCTGGGAACTTGACTCACAGATTCATAATAAACCTGACTTATGCTTTATGTTGGCTGCACATGGAGCCTACTGCATAACCTGTGCAAGTGGCCTACGCCATTATGAGCATTTACACTTGTGCCAGCCAGCGCACGTTTGTCTCGCTGGAGATGTCGAGCTGATGGCCGTTGTAACCACACTTACTTCGGCTCGCACCTTTGTTTCTGGGCTGAGTGGAGTGGAGAGAGGGCTGCCCCTCCACATACGACGGAGTTTGAACTACTTTGTTTCAGTATGGCAGCATTTATCACCGGCTGGTTGTGTAGCGGCAGCTCTCTCTCCTCTGTCTCTCACCCAGAGACACTCCGACAGCTCAGCAGCTCCAGAGGAAGAGATTAACCCTATAAAAACTGCAGCCAGTCACTCAGGAGGATCGAAACAGCTGCGGAGACAACGTGTTTCTTGTTTACTGCCAATAGTACAGGTCACAATCCCAGGCAGCACCGCCGCTAAGTACTGGAGGAAAAGCCGGAAAACGCGAGTCCACCGAGCGGACCAATCAAAATGCTTATGGTCTGCCTCGCTGCGACGTGTAGTTACATTTTTGGGGAGGTGCACGTCATGGTACAGTGTAGGCTACAGCGTGGGGCACGCACCTACACGGAGGCTACACCATAGGTACAGCGTAGATTCCACACAGATACATCAGACTTTTACCTTATGGTCTATTGTATGTCTGGGATTGTGTGTGTGTGGGTGTGTGAGCAGGATCACATTGTCCTAAGCTTTGTCCCTCTGTCAAGGGCTGACGAATGAAACTTTGTTTGTGGGGATACGTGCTACATTTTTTACGTGGCTGACTCAATCTGTTGTTATTATCAAGCAAAGAGAAAGAAAGAGCATGTCTACAAGTGAAACAGCGGTCAAACCTGCAGGGACCAATGCATGAGGGGAACACTGAGCCCTTCCTGACTACTTTTCAACGGTTTGATAAAAGTCATCACTCCAAAAACGACAATCAAGCCAACACAGCACAGCAAAAGAGTGAATTTACCCAAAGGTAGATGTCTTTCAGTATGCGCCAATATACTTAGAAAATCTCATTATATTGTACTAATTCATTTTAAATTCTGTTTTTTTTTAAATGATTGGATGTGGGGTTGCTGAGTGTACAAAGGGATAACTACTTGATTGAGGAAGTAGGATTTGTTCAACCTCATCTGGAAAATATATCCCTTTTCCCAAATCCATGCGCAGCTTAAAGCTTTAGGGGCTGAAGTCACAGTAAATGTATCCAACAGGCCGAAAGGGACAAGGCGGTTTCCCAGTGCAGACACAGGTTGGAGCAATGAAGGTTAGTATTATTTCACTGTTGAGGGACATTTGTGGAATACTGACACTTCCTGTCTCTCCTGTCTCTAGCAGTCATCTAAACCTGATACTCCAGATAAATGATGAAATCCTCAGGTAAGCAGGACAGAGTGAAAAGAGGCCAAGGTGAAATAATTTTCTTTGTATCTTCCCCTGAATACGCTTCCTATATGCTAGTTGAAAGAAAGAAAGAAAGAAAGAAAGGAAGAAAAAGAAAAACTGAACAAACCTAACAGGTAGACATAAGTGCTCTGTAAATCAAAAACTAATATTAATTTAATGTTTATAAAGTATACATAGTGTAGACAATCTAATCTCAGCTATGAACTAAGAAGCTGGTAGTACCAGTGCTACCAGTGGAAAAGTCTAGAATCCTACCACTGTCCCTCACATTTGAATGATTTAGAAAGGACAAACTATTGCAACCAACTTCCACAGACACACAGAGAAACATACACCAAGATGTAGATATGAGTGTATTAATGCGTTGCAGCCAAAGTCATAAATAAAAAATACAGCAACATTTGGGACCATTTATAACAAACATTTGCAAGACAATAACAATAATAATAATAATAATAATAATAATAATAATAATAATAATAATAATAATAATAATAATAATAATAATAATAGCCTGTGGTGTTGGCTTTACGGGGAATGCCATAGGAATCGTCAAACATTTCCACAACACTTTATCAAATGTAAATAAATGGTCACATTGCTTAAATTTTCAGTCAACACATGCACAGATTCAGCTTATCAGAATCAACCAGCTTGAAGCTTGCCTTGAAGCAAAGTAGCTCCATCGTCAACAGTCACACATTACTGCAACATCTGTGGAGACCATCAATGGCAAATGGTTAAAATCTGCTTCACAATCATTGGACAACTTTTTGTGGAATGGCTCATACACACTTTGCCTACTTCTGCTGGTCATCAATGTGTTTAAGTGCGTGTAAATGTTTATGTTGAGTTAAGTTCTACGCCTATTCCAAAGGGCTTGTAACTTCACTTTAGAGGCAAAACACTTACACACACACACAAATCATGAATGTTTGGCAAACTAGCTAAAGCTAATATCTGTACAGTCATTACACTGTCTTTCTGTGGTAAATAAACACCAAAAAATCCAATGGCCAAAATCTGCAAATAATGCAATTATTCTTGCAATTTATCGACTTGTTGAGTTCCCAAAAGTTTCAAAGTCAGCCTGTTACTCAGTGGTGCATTATTGGTATGAGTGACTGAAAGAGAACTGGAACAAATACACTCTTTAGTACGACGCTTCGTGGGTTAAGCTCTAGTTAATTTGAATATGATAAATCTTAGCTCTAATGTGTTTATTCTTAATGGTTCATTGTCATTTGTTTGTTTTTTAAGTGACAGCTCCCCTGTCATTTTTTTTTGTTTTTTGGGTAAAAGCCTTTGCACATTGAGTCTGTTTCTTTCCGACGCATTTCCATAATACAAAAAAACCAAAACAAAACACGCACAGAAACCTTGCACATTTAGTCTGATTCATTAATTTTTCTATTCATTTTGAAACTTCACAGTACAAGACCAAATGGAGTCATCAAAAGCACCTGACCGATATATCGGTTTGCCGATATTATCAGCCGATATCGGCCTATTGCAGATATATTAGTATTGTCATATATGTTCTCCAATAAATGCAGATATTAAAATGGGGACTTACGGTTGAATTAAAAGCTAGGACTGGTGATTTAAAATGGTGTCATCACATAGTTTGTCCTGCAGAGGGTTGTCCATTATTTAATTGGTAATAAGTATGTACTGGTCAGTGCACTGTTGAAATAAAGTTTGTTGGACTTCCTGCCTGCATAACGTCTCTTTGTCACATGTATTTGATAACCACATTCAAAATATTAGTTATAGACTATCGGCCGATATATCAGATATCAGAATTTTCTTATTCCCTTATATTGGTATCTTATTCCCTTATATCGGTATGGGCATCAGCCCCAGCAATCCCATATTGGTCAGGGCCTAGTCATCATTCAAAAGAAGACCACCAGTTTCTGCGAATCAGTTAATTCTGAACAGCCGCTTGCAGTACGTATGACTGACACAATATGAGAAGAGATCTGTTTTTTTCCTTTTTTTTCTTATTGAATGTGAAACAATTTTGGACACAAAAAACAACAAGAACAAAAAAAAAAACCCAGACTCACTGTGCAATGGTCTCAAGCCCCCACACTAACAGCACTCTTTATGCGTCAGCATGCCAGAATATAACACTGTCGCATGAGCATCAGAGCTGTTTGAAAGCTTAAACATCATCCTAAGTACAGAATGAATATCTAATGCACAATAACTACATCCTCTGTCTGTGTGATGTGATCATGATGCACACATGCTGCCAGCATCAAATGACACATGGCTGGTGAGTGTTGCACTTAAAAATGGCCATGTCAACAATTTAAAACAAAATTTACAGTAGCAGTTTATAAAAAAACATGGTATAATAAAGCTATTAATTAATGTAGACACAATGCATCATGTAAAAATAAGTACAAGAAAAAGAAAGAACGATAAGGACCTTCACTTATGTCCTACTTCAAAAAAATGAATGTGCAAACTGAAACTGTTGGACAATAGACCATCATCGCTGCACTAAGCATTCAACCACTGTGTTCGGGTGACTGAATCAACTTTTGTTCACCACTGTGAGCCGAGAAGGGAAAAAAATTCAAGGCCTCCTTAAAGCTTTTTTTTTTTTTCCTCCTGACTGTCGACAGCTAATGAGGCAAACACAGACCTTTAACTCTGAGCAGGAGGGAAACAAGATTTTAACAAAGATGTAATCCAAATGAATGTCACTTTTTAAAATCAAGTCAACATCTTTGCAAAACCCGTGGAAAGCTGCTTCTGAACAATTTGTTAAGATTTGAGGATTTTCACTTGTAAGTTTTATTCATGTTTCCTCCAGTGGGCAGGAAGTCGCACTGGTTGAAGCACAGAGTCACAAATAGAGTGTCAAAGAATGAAAAAGTGCTATCTGCTCCATGGTACATCGACTTTGTAGAAAAGTTCTGCACTTTGAAACAGGATATAAAGACACTGCAAGACTTTGGCCCCAATTAAAGCATCCTACACTTATTTAGAAGCTCGGTGTAAAACTCCTTTGCGGGAGTTTTTAATCTAGGACGTTTTCTCTGAGAACAAAAAATAAAAATTGAGAGAAACTCTGTTCTTTAATTAGGCCGAGTTTAAAGGAAGCTTCATGACACTTTGTAATATTTATTCACGCATAGCAACGAGGTGAATGTGGAGTTTGACGGCTTGTTCGCTTCATAAATTTTGTGTCAAAAATTGAGGAGTAAAAACTTAAGTGAAAGTGTGCGTGTAACTTTCTGGGTGCTATGCATCCTGAAAGCAAGTAGCCCCTCATTCTTCTTCATTAGTGTTGACTGCTGAGGGGCCTGCCTTCTCATTTTGCTCTTTGCTTCTTTTCATCCTCTGTCCATCTCTAACCTCTCCTCTATAACCACTTATCTCCTCATGGTATCCTCCCATCTTTCACCGCCTTCTCCACCCTTGCCTCTTTCCCTCCTCGCCCCTCATCAGTCCGAGCCTTCCTCCTCCGTCTCCCTTTCTCACCGCCTCTCCTACCCCATCTCCCAGTGTTCCTCGTCTGCCTCCGCTTCTGTTTTTTTCAACTTACACCTACTCCTCTTCATCATTGTTATCGTCAGTTCTGCACATCTCCTCATTTTCTCTCCTCGCTTCTTCAAATGCTTAGTGTTCAACATCATGTTTTCATGGCAAAACTCTTTTTCTTCCCCTGACTACCCCGTTCTCTAGACTTCTTCACTCTTTTATTTCTCTAGTTTATTTTCTTGTAATGTCTCTCCATCAGTCCTCATCACAAGGGTTCATCTCTTCTTTTTCTAAACTTTTACTCATTTCTACTTTTTCATACTGCCCGTAGAGGAAGTCTGTTCCATTATTTGTTTCACTTACAGCCATCTCTAGCTTCTGCTGTCAACATCTCAGCTTTCACTTTACTCCTAAGTGTTTCTTCTTTCACTGAGCTGTCCTGTCATGCTTTGGCGCTCTCCTCTCCTTCCATTTTTCTTGTTCTGTGCCTAGTGTTTCTGAGGGCCTTTCCATTTACTTCTCCCGGTCTTTCACATCTGCCAGCCATATCTAACAGTCCGTGGATCTCTCTTTATCTGCAGCGAATGTATTTTTGTTGTTATTCAACACAATTCTTTGTCCTCAGCCATCTCTTCGTATTTTCCTTCAGTTTGTTTGTCTATATTGTTATCTGCCAGCAGTGCTGCTGTGATCTCTGTACCGGCATGACTCCTGTTCAATCAACAATAAAACTGAAGGTAAAAGAAAAAAGGAATCAATATTAGCTTTTATACCGCTGTGATTCACTGGCTTTGGGAAAGTTGATGTGCATTCAGATTGGCAACAGATACAGATTTATTATCAGCATATCAGCATTGTCAAAAGGGTTTTCTTTGAGAATGGACTTATCAAAACTTGATGAAACTATTTTCTCTTTCACCTTATCTGCTGGCATACTATCTACAGGGAATCATACTTGCACACTAAGCATGCCTCAGAAACAGCACACAGGCTCCAGGGCGATGGAGCTGGGCCATATTGAATCACAACAGTGTTCCCGAAACAATCCTCAAAAAATCTTTCTCACTGCTTGTCTTATGTCCACTGTTTTTTAATTTCAGCCCACCCACCATACACATACACACACACACACAAAGAAAAAAAATAAAAAAATAGGGCCCTGGGTTGGCTACCCCCTCTATTACAACCACATTAGCAAGGTGCCTTAAAAAGAAAAAAGTGCATTTTAAATGTGAGCAATTCATGTGCAAATTTAGCTACTGAGAAAAGCTCTGTCTTAACACAATTTTTATTAACATACTAAGTGGGCCCTGATGGACAGCAGACATGACATGTCTTCAGTCAAACCTACCCACGACTGTACCTACCTGTAGCCCTTGGTGGCGTGACTGTCAACGACTGAATGGTCCAAAAATCTAAATTATTAGCTAAGCACAAGAAAGGAGTATTTAAAGTGCAAATTAATGCCCCTCATGCAGAAGAGGGACAGTCAACCTTAATGCACTGGGTAATTTTGGAGAATGTCTGACAAATCTGACATCTTATCAGCAAGTCCTCCTACCCGTACACTCCCTGTCTTGGCTGTCAGGGACTGAGGAGTTGAACAACTTGGACTACTAAGCGAGAGCATTTGAATAGCAAGGCTACTTAAATGTAATTTAATAACAATCAATAAGACAGATGCATTTCTGTGTAATTCATTGTTATGGCATGTGTACACTGCAAGGAACAGAAGTATTCAGTCTTTATTTCTCTTGACGTTTAAAAGTTTGAAAGCATCAAGGTTAAAGAAGTTCAGTTTGCTACACATAAGCCTTACAATAAGGATATTTCTGATCATGTACAATGCTCTACAGCATTGTTATGATGAATGGTGCAGTCCTGAAAGCTGGAGCTCATTGCTAACGTCATGGCTAGCTGAAAACAACAGAGGCGCACAGGCACTCGGCTAATCCTTTGAAAAACTCAATAAACACTAGTTTTCAAAGAAGAGAAACTCACTCAATGTCAATCAAGCAGCTGCAAGAGCTGTTTAAGGTTTATAAGCCTTTGTTTAACATTGCGTTTTAGTGTCGGAACATAAGAGGACACCACTAAACATTCAGTGATTTCCCCGTCGTTTAAGCCGAGCGTTAATTGTTTTTTTTTCGAGAGATTAGCTGAGTGCTTATGTGCAAAAAAACCCAAAAAACGACAAACAAACAATGTTCTACAGACATGTTCTTCTTGACTGCTCCGCAAACGCTTCACCTTAATTGCATTGGCAGTGCACGCAGACAAATCACCAGTAGCTCCTTCAAACTAGCTTCATTACGCTTGAAAAGGTAACACCTATAAGCGAGGTATATTCATTACTCTTGGTGAGTAAAGAGTTGGGTTTGGAAGAAGAGCAGCTGATTTTTTTTTTTTTTTGTTAATGACTGCTCCCCATGGTACACTCAGTCCACCCAGCCAGACCAGCCGGACATCCTCGAAGAAGAGGGAAGACAGCAGGAATAGGAGTCATTAGCTTTAAATGGACGAGTGGGACTCTTGCAGGCCAATAAGTGGAAAATCAGAGACTGTTGTGCCCACAGAGGTCTGCTTTCACCACACCATCCCAGTTTAAGTTCTTACACTTGACCAATGGACTACATTTCAAGCTGAAAAGTGCAAAAAGAGGATAGGCAGACTGTTTAATATCAATGATGCTTGATGTTTCAACATACCGTAATTTCCGGACTATAAGCCACAACTTTTTTCACACGCTTTGAACCCTGCGGCCTAACAATGATGCAGCTAATTTATAGATTTTTACAGGCTAACGGCCCTCAGGGGGCGCTCTAGCAGGAAGCGCAAGAGTGAGACAGACAGGTGGAAGAGATAATGCGCCGAGGAAGATGCTAGTTTGATTGTGTTTTGAACAGTCATTTTGCGCATCATGCACACACCCTCATCATGGAAAACACACGAAGAAATGCATATGATGCAACTTTTAAGTTAAAGGCAATCGATCTGGCTGTCGAAGAAGGAAATAGAGCTGCTGCATGTAAGTTTGGCATCAATGAATCGATGGTGAGACGTTGGAGACGGCAGCATGAGGAACTGACTCAATGCAAAAAGACGACAAAAGCTTTTGGAGGTAATAAAAGCAGATGGCCTGAACTTGAAAATGTTCTTGAAGACTGGGTGAACACAAAGAGGGCAGACGGCCGAGGTGTTTCCACCGTGCAGATCCGACTGAAAGCCAAAACAATCGCCACCGAAAGGAAGACTGAAGATTTTAGAGGTGGACCATCGTGGTGTCTCAGATTTATGAGACAAAAAGGCCTGTCCATCAGGGCACGGACGACTCTGTGTCAGCAACTCCCTCCCGACTACGAAGGAAAAGTTACAAACTTCCTCAAATTCACTCAAACAAAGATAGCCGAGAATTCCATCAAACCAGACGACATCGAAAATATGGATGAAGTACCTTTGATATTTGACCTGCCTCTCACTAGGACTGTTAACAAGAAAGCTGAATCGTCTGTCACACAGAAAACAACTGGCCATGAGAGAACGCATTTCACTTGTGTTCTGAGCCGCACAGCATCCGGACAAAAGCTTCCACCAATGGTGATTTTTAAGCGGATGACTATGCCAAAAGAAAAACTCCCATAAGAAATCGTTGTGAAAGTCAACACGAAAGGGTGGATGATGGAAAGCCTGATGAAGGAATGGCTGACGGAGTGCTACAGCAAGCGACCGGGAGGATTTTTTCATAGAAAAAAGCATTGCTCGTTTTGGACATTTCTAGCGGTCATTTCTGTGCAAAGCTAGCTGAACTTCGGGTCATATTAAAATACTGCAAAGACTATCAAACCTAAAGGTAGAATCAGCTGGATTTTTCTGAGCTGTTCCTAAATGCACCACAAAATAAGTGGATTGTTGGGTCTCGTTCTCAGAATGTCAAAGTTTTGGTTGGTCAAGCGTCCTGAGCGCAGCCAACAAGGCAAAGGCATTAAAACTAAACTAACAAGCCTGTTTTCAAAATGTAAGGACTAGAAAGTACAGACAATCGTGCATGCAGCAGCGACAGTGGCACTACCAGCGCCACCAGGGCACATATACAT
>JAQLOL010000002.1:8430450-8446128 GCA_029783665.1 Naso thynnoides
ACCAATACTGATCCACAATAAGGTTAAGGTTAAGGTAACTTCATCGTCTCCCATGAAAGAAACTTGTCCCACATCAAGGAAACTGTAATGACAAGACAAGATTTTCTGTTGTGCAGCTAATAGAAGAATTGGAATGGAATCCAATGTAAATTGAATTAGACAGATGGGACTTCAACACCCCCTTTAAATCTTGCATGGAAAAGCTTCTCAAATGCAGATTGTATCAAGATATGATTTAACCTGCCTGGGAATAATACGTGTCTCCGGTTAACACTTATACCCATCTGTCCAGCTTCATCTTTTTATGTTTCCTCCATTTTTTTTACAGCCTGCTGTCATTTGTGTGAGTTCATTAAAACATCAAAACAATAAACGAAAGATGATTGGTAGCCATCTGTGAAGCTCTACTATTGTATTAACCTTGTTTGCTTTAGCAGTACAGTAGGAAGCAGTCTTCAACAACTGAAGGAATACTGAAGAAAAATAAGAGGAGAATGTTGTTTCACTTCAGCTGTTTTTATTTCAGTTACATTCGCCACTACTGTCCAGAGGACAACCTGGATATGGGAATGCAGTCGAGACTGGTTGGAAAGGTTAGTGATGGTAACCTTTGAAGAAGAAGATTGGAGCTGTGTCCCAATTTAGGGTTTAGCCCGACTGCATCACACCAGCGCAACGAAGGCTGTCCCATTTCGTTGACTCCTTGAAATGCGGCTGAGTATGAAGGATCCAACTGGTGGATCCATCGCGACCCAGCATATCCCGAAATTCATTGCGTACCACCGACAATCTTTTTTTTTTGCTTGTTTGTTTGTTTCTTGTTTTTAAAGCAAAAATAAGGGATGAAGCCGCGGCAGTAAGGGGATACGTTTTAAATGTAAGTATCAAAATAAACTGAAAATTTCTGGCTTCTTCTTTACATGCATTTAAGTTAACAGGCCCATCATGGTTGCTTAGCTACAGGAGCTGTATGTCGCGATGCGAAGAACAGTTGGTGACAGAAACAGGAAATGCTCCTTAGACCAGACTGTCTCATTTCACGTGTCACACCTGCATATGGGCCATCAAACCTTTTTTTTTTTCCTCATCATTTTCAAGGCATTTTAATTTAGCGTTGCTGTTTACTGTGAAAGGGTGAGTCACACCAAGTGCATATGAAGAGCTGCACTTCTTAAATAACACTCTATTAATAACTGGATTTAAAAAGAGCACTGACAATAAGGGATCTATTTTATTTGTGAAAATGCAACCACCAGCACAAAGTGGTCCTCTACATAGACGGGCAGAAAACTTTGTTATAACAGACCCACCTAAAGTGTTCAGAATGTGGCACATCTCAATCAGAGGCAAAAGATTTATCAACTAATCTGCCCAGCCATCTTATATACAGATACAGAACTATACTGAATCTCAACGGCACTGTACAGGACTACACAACCGTGCGCTTTACAGCGCTTTACAAAACTAATAGTCCTGGATTAAACAAAGCCCTGAGGCAATTAATTTGCCTCGAGGCATTTCAGTAATCAAGTTACTCGATTTAGGCAAAAAGTTCTTTCAGCCCGTCCGACAGCACAACATCTTAAAGACATTTTCTGCTCACATCTTCTCATAAATACCAATTAATTAAAACTTGCCTCTAATGTGTCTCTCTTTTTAAGTCTTAGTAATAAAAAAAATAAGGGGGACGACGAAATAAAGCATCAAACTTTTAAGACCGTGTCTCAGTGTACCCTCAATACGGGTTTTCAATGTAACATTTTAACCTTTCATTTTCATAGGGGAGACCAAATCATCTGAGGCCAGATGCCGCATGAAAATCTGTATGTTCACTGCCACAGCTCCTTTGAAGAAAGACAGTAAGAACATGAATACACAATTTGCTCTAAATGAACGCAGACATGCTCTTAATCACACATTTGCATATCTATATGTGTGCTTGCTCTACTACTCATTAGTCCTGTCACTGAAAAGAGGGGCACAGAATTGGCGCAATCGCCCTGTTTTTGTCACATTGAAAATAATGCCGGAGCAGCTGTATTTACAACACTTATGCACATCTGTGGCCATTTACAACACCCAAATCATTAATTCACACATCTATCAGTCATATCTCAATCAGCATCATTAAATATCTTAGTGGTAATCAATCATTTAGGTTAGAATGTTCATATTGAAACTGATCAAATGCATCATTTACACATACTCTCACAACGCTGCTGAATGACACTATGCACTAAAGGTGTCTGCCGCGTTTTGGATCCAGCAGCTGGCATCTGCAATGTATCTTACTTTTCATTGGCACTGGCACTGAACTGTCACTGTCCCCCTCCTTCTGCTCAGCATACTTCCCCCACTCCTTCATTTCAACCCCGTTACAAAAAGCGTCTTCATCTCAAAACACAGAACATATGCTGTAGCCTTATCTGCAGTCATTTTCCACCAGTCATCATTCCATCACCCTGTGATAACCTGATCTCACTCATATACGTGAACTATGTTTGCAACTTGAGGTAAATTGGCTTGCTGCAAAATTGATCTGAAAGATTTGCTACGCAATAAAATCTCAGGTAAGACTAAAAATTCAATCATATGAATGAATGAATGGATGAATGAATAATTTCTTTATTAATGTGTCATACACACAAAGGTGCCAAACCCTTATGGGTTTATATGACACACACTATTTTTTTAAGTGGTTACAGTGGTCACAGTTTCACTTACATTTTTGCAAATATCATGCATAAATATCAGATATCATGCAGATTACCAATATTGCCTACATCAAGCAGACAAGCCAGATCCAAACAAAGTATTTTGCTTTACATCCCAGGCCTTACAAATAAAATCTGCTACAAAAAAAGTTGATTTCCTCAAAAAAAAAAACCCACACATTTTTCATGGTCATCCAATTCAAAGAAATCAGTAGAGACCTAGGTCATTTTCCTGAAAAATGTATCTCTAAGGTCTTCATAAACTGGGCAGTAAAATAAAACTTAAATCACATAGCAAACAAATGCTTTCCTCCTCCCGAGTGGCATTAAACCTACCCGTTTCAATCACTAGTGGTAAGGTTCCTAATCCAGAGGTCTTTGTCTTCTAGTTAAATTAACATATGGTTAAAAAACTTCACATATGGTTCCACATCATAGCTATTCTTAATGAGACAGTAAGTTCTCAGTTTAGGTTTATGCTAAATGTCAACTGACCATTTATCTTTACATGTTAGAAACAAAACACTTGTGATTTCTTCAATATTACATAGTAATCTATTCTGGAAAATAAAGGACAAATCATGTGGGAATTAAATAGAGTTTTTTGAATAGTGTCTGAATTAACTACATCTTATGAGAGGTCTTGCAGGAGAATAAACTTCAAAATGTGACGTGGAATGTGTTGAAATGTCTTGTTTTTCTGAACTTTGAAATGTCTTGTCTTGTTTTCTGTATTTCTGAGGGTAATTCTTGCAGGAGTGAGGTAACCTAGACAAGATAAGATGATCAGACAAGTTGTACGGCAACAGCATATAACTCTCAGAAAACCTGACACTGAACAGAGAAAACTCGTAGAGGTCTTCTCTCCATGCTGCATGATTGAAGGATCTGATTCATCACACTGCTTGTTTTTCTTCTAAGACGTAGCAACTCTCAATTTCAACAACTAAAAAATTTCCTTGACATTCATTCATGTAAAATAAAGATTTCAAAACATTAGCCCAGGGGTGGCCAGGCAAGATATCCCACTTGAAAACCTTTTCAGTAATTCTCTGGTGAGACATCTTCACAAGCCTATTCCAGAGTCGAAGCATTTGCCTTCTGTGTCTGATGTTCGGGGGTTCCCATCCTATATCTCCACTGATGGCAAAAACTGAAGAAAACATGTGTGTAGAAATATCAGTATCCATCCTTTGCCATCTTTCTCAGATTTTCTGCATAGAGATGCAGCTTGGCAGGTGCTGCAGAGCTACAAATTCTATTACACCAAGTTCTATAATCTACATATTCTCCCTTAGCACAGACAGCTTGGAAACACTGGGAATAATGATAAAATACTGCCACTGGTTTCCTGAGATCTCGACAGGTCCACTGAATCCCCTTAAAAAATCAGTCATGTGCGCCTCAATCTGTCCAAACTCTGTCCTCAGTGAGGAAACAGAGGTTACACATGTCAACCTGTCAGTCTTGCAAAGATTCTTTAAAACCAGTTGAAGATGAGGGAACTAGTAAACGCATTGTGTTCAAGACCATTTAGACCAGGCATCTCCAAACTATTCCACAAAGGGCCGGTGTGGCTGCAGGTTTTCGTTCCAACCAAACAGCAGCACACCAGAGTTGACTCATTTCATCAACTGATCTCAGTCTTCAGACAGTTGATTGGTCAAACTGTGTGCTCTTAATAGGTTGGAACAAATACCAGCAGCCACACGGCCCTTTGAGGAATAGTTTGGAGATGCCTGATTTAGACAAATAATCTTGAACCGAAAATTGTCATTCATTATCGTCTACACATACACAATCTATTCTGCAAAGACACATTATGTGGTCAACCTTACTTAGAATTTAATCAAGAAAAAAAAAAAACAGACAAAATTCACCTAAATTAGTTTAGAAAAACAACAACGTGAATTGCAAAACTTGTTGGTACATAACGGGACCTTTTTACCAATGATGCTGGAAAGTAACTTAAAGTTCTGATTTGATTATTGGCATAATTTAACTGTGGTTTCCAGTAAACTGACTAAAATCAAACTAAAAAATACTGCAGCCACTAAGACAAATGTTTTCAATGGCGACAAAACGGTAAACAACTTACATTTGACAATGAAATGACTAGTTAAAATTGGACAATATCTGGGAAAGACTAGACTGACTCACTTGATGCGACTACTCAGTAGGCCTTGCTGCAAGACCCACCCCTGCACTGCCTGTGATTGGCTATACTCTTCCAGACTTTTATGTGTGTGTGTGTGTACGTAAGAGACTGTAAATACAGTTCTAATTTTTTAATGCTATTGTATGAAGAACGACAAACTTTCATTTTGTTGAGTACCCCTGTGTTGTACAAGGATAAATTAATTACAATGTACCTTGTACCTTGCTAGCTGTGATGCTAACTGGCACTAGCACTATGAACTAAACACATCTAAGACAAAGCGATCAAGGCTGCGGACCAAGCTGAGCACTCACTGTTTGGGTGGTACTGATGCTGTTTGCATGATACCCTCTTCCACCTCTTTACATGCTGAGAAAAGGCTGTCAGAGTCCCAGTTCCCTGCCCAAACTAATTTGGTCTTATCTAACAGAGAACTCACCCTAAAGCCCAGCTTGCAAATGGCAACCACCATTCTCAAGTTGGAAGGCAGATAACCAAATGTACTTTTATTATTTGAGATGTAATAAAAAAAAAAAAAAAAAAGAAGTCAATAGGAAAATAAAAGCCTCTTGTCTCTGAGACCGTCTATTGAAAGAGCTCCTGCCAGCTCACAGTGGGTTCTGTGAGTATGACTGCCGGGCTGCAAGTTAGCAACTCTGCAGGCACTAGCTTATTTTCTTTTCTTTTCATGCTGTGTCAACGTTTTTATCTACGTCAGCTTACAATGAGTGAGTGGATAAGGGTTGAGGCATCTTGCTGAAGGACAAAACTTACAACATTCAACACATGATGTATCAGCTTGTAGCGTTTATTGTATTAATAACTAATGGATATTTACCAGTGCATTTTTTATTTTATTTTTTTATATATATACCCAGCCAATCTGTGTGATGATCTTACTAATTTCCATGACACGTGATCCTCACTGAGTGCTCTGGAAAAGTAGACATGCACAGGTGTTTCAGTACTCAGTAGCTTTATGGTCATTCACTCACTACCCTATTGACCGTTCTCACTCTCCCAAATAGGCCTTTTGTGGTCAGTCTTGCTCAGTTTTGCTATATTAAGTGCTAGACCTCAGTCACAATAGGTGCTCCCAACATCATCGCTACACAGGAGTTTCACACAAGAAATGATGTAGTTTGTATGGTTGATACCTTAAGAGGATACATAATTGCTGTACCAGAGCTAGGGACAAAAGTAAAGAGAAAACGCATGTGTACTGCACAGAAGAAGTGGATGAAGTTATAAAGGCCTATGATAACAAAAAAGGTCACTGAGTATTAAAACTTGCAAAATATTAACAGAATTGTTTGGAGGCAGAAAAACAAAACCAGTTCATCAAGTGTCATCAAGTTTGTCAGCTATGTAAAGGTGGAAACAGCTGTACTTAAATGAGAGCCATTATGCTTTTCCATCTTTTCTGACTTGTAAATGTTGTTACAATGACAGATAGTTGTGTTAAACGATGCCAAAGTGTCACATAATAACATTTTCTAGTGTTTTGGGGTCTGTCCCCCCCACCCCCGGACTTTATTATATGGGCATGTCAGCTCGTGCACACCGCACTGTGCCTGTCCCCTCCCCTTCTCTGCTCAGACACCGCTGTGCTCTGCTCTCTGCTTCATAGATTGCTGTCAGCACTTTGTTCAAGATGGCTCCAGTAAAGTCTTTCATAGGGGCTGAATGAAAAGAAGTTAAATTTGTTTAGCTTTCCTAAAGAGGCAAGCACCAGACAGAAGTTGACAGTGTTCTGTTTCTTGTGGATTTAATTTGTGTGGATTTATTTACTTCCCCAACATGAGCTGGATTAACGGCTAAACTGCTGCTAAAGGACCACTGTTCTCACATCACTTGGTCGTGTTGAAGAGTGAGAAGCACAAGCTGTGAGTACAATTTTATCAATGTCTTGGCTGTCTTTATTTCGGGTCAGTAAAGAGTGTGAAGGTGTGCATGAGGGAAAGAGGGAGGAGTAACCGACACAGATCATTATGAGAGAATGCAGAAAATACAAGGAAGACAGGGGGCATGAGTCACAGTTCTCTGAAGCTCTACAGATTTTATCGTTCGGTCAATTGTGTCTTGCTGCTCTGTAGGAGTCCAAAATCAAAGGCCCAAAAATGAGTATGTCTTCTTTAAGATTCATCAGTTACCAATAGCCAAACAGATTTCTGTTTCCCTGTTGATAAGGTTGTCCTCTCGCAACTGGAAATATGCACTGATAGATGAGAAAACACACAAGACACTTGCCAATTTTTTACTTCACAAACATTGATCTGAACATGGGTGGCAAAACACACACACACACACACACACACACACTCACAGGGTTCTCTTTGATGCAACTGTAAAAGGAACACTCTTTTAACCCACACACACACTCCCTCTTCATCTAACCTTTGGGTTTGACCTGACAGTGGCAATGTCATTCATTGAACAACACAAAAGAATTTTAGATGGTGTCACATTTTTGACCCTAATTTCTGAGTGGACCTTTATGTCTTCACTGCGTGTGTTAGCTTACAGAGACATGTCAGTGTGTCATATTCTACGTTTAACACACTTAAATGTATGTACTTCAACCATCTTAAGCATTGTTCTTTTGTATGTGTCTTCTATTCTTCTCCTGCACTCTAACTATTGAGGGTCGCAGAGGTCACTAATGGAAAGCTAGTAAGCTGTTCTGGAAAACAACTCTGTTAGCGTTAGCTGGGACCCTACAGCACACACACAGATGACAGCAACATGGCAGCTGTTGGTATCCACTCTTTTACTCTAGCTCGGACCTCCATCAAATTCTAATTGGATTTAGCTTATTTAGATGTGAAAGAGGTAGGACTAGGACAGAATTTATTACTTTGAGCTAAACTGGAGTTCCGTTGCATGTTCTGATTTTTAAATGTATATCTTGGACTCTCTCTTAGGGAAAAGATCCTGTCAGTGCATATTTCAATCAGAAAAGTTTTTACCTTTCAGCAGGAATTTTGCTATGTGGGAAATTATTCAATCTTTTTTTCACTCAGGCGGTCTTTCTGAGATAAAGATCTCTTTTCCAAGAGAGTCTTGAGGGCAAAAAAAATTCTTAAAAAAACCCCACAACAGTTCAGTACATCGAGAATATAGTACCTAAACCCAGTTCTGCCAACATTAGTACCAATATAAGAACTATGTAAGGCTAAATCGTCACTGAAGTTTAAACAACAGGTATAAAATTCAAAATCACTTTAAAGCTGGTGTAAGCAGTTCATCTTTGATGTCATCAGGCAAACATTCCATAATAACCTTTCAGCATATTGTAATTCAGGTAGTCTGAAAGAACATTAGATTTATGCACCTCTCCTGGGTTCTGCACTCAGGTTTGGCTTTTTATTTAGACTTGGATGGAACTTGCAGCCAGTGACGTTAAGTTCTGAGAGCAAATGTTCCTATTTAGTGACAGGTGACATAGCAAAGAGTTGACTGGCTGTTGAAACAAGTGACGTGCCTCACGTTCTAAAACTGGCCTCTGGTGACTTAAGAAGCTGAGTTGCAGGTGACACCATAAACTGGCTTGAGTCGAGCTGAGACGCACCAGTTTAGACTGCTGCAACTTTCCCTGCAACCATTTTGTCTCGTCGTAAATCTCTGGTGCAAACTGGACTTAAAGAGGGAGTGACAACAAACGAAATAAAACGCAATTCAGAGCAAAAACAGGGAGGGGTGTTGCTTCCTTAGGAGTCTTATGCTACAGCTAGATTGAGTTCTAGACGTTGCCTACCCCAGCTTTAAAATACAATGATTTTTGACTTTGAAAGGAGTGGTCTCATTTCAGTGAAATCTTAGGTCATTCTTTTAAAAGAGAAACTGCTCATTTAGTTTATGGCAGCAGAGCTATCTGGTATTTGAGCTAGCTGGATGCGGATAAACCCATCCACTGCTAACTTCCCAAAGCTTAAGAGTTACAGGACAATAAGAATACAGATTATAAAACAGATCATTTTGGTCCTTGATTACATCTGGATAAGCCGTGTCCAAGCTAAGAAACTTAACAACATCCCTTGGTTGTCCTAAAATCAGTGTAAACTACACCTCTTGTGGCTTACTGCTTTAATACAATACTCACACAGCCAAAAAAAGGGAAAACTTGTAGGAAAAATAAAACCATGTCTGTGTCATGAACATTCACCATATTCTTCCGGCTCACAGAGACACTTGGTGCTTAAATTACAGTTAATGTAGCTAGTTTGGATGTCAGTGAGTTTTTTCCATTGTTGGGTAATGCACACATGCACTTTTTTTTGCTCAGGCAATATAATGAGGCAACTGGAACGCAAGCCGCAATTCTGCAATGTTTAGTAATGTTAACTTGTTATGAAATTCATATCTTCATCTCCAGATGGGTCCAGCCTCAGTGGAAATATTGCTAACAAGCTAAACTAATAAGCAGATTCCAAACCCTCTCTGCAGCATATTGAGCAAATAGCTTTCCACAGGATAAAAGCGTTCAACTTTGACTCGGTCTACATATGGCCCTGAGTGTATGCATTTTCAGGAGAAAGTGCAACGCTGCAGAAAAGTAAAGTTTTTAATTCAGAGTAATAATTTTAAAATAAATTCCACTTCTGACTGTAAGACCATCCTAGATCCACCGTGTCCGGATCGTACATACACACTCTGTAATGTTTGTGTGCGTTTACATGTTAATTTGTGTGTGTGTGTGTGTTCGTGTGTAGTATGCCATCTTAAATAAGTCTTTTTTTGTCTCTGTTTGGTCATAAAAAAGGTACAGCCATTGGCAATATTTGGAATAAAGCAGTGTGTGTGTGTGTGTGTGTGCACGAGTGTGTGTAGTGTGTGGATATTTCTGGTGCACTGTGTGGAGGCCCCTGCTGACAGCATGTCAAGCAACCCGTCAGACTTGGAGGATTATTATCTCCTCCTGTATGCTCTATTTCTGCCAGCTTCAAACTATACTATGACAAGAGTGTGTGTGAAAGAGTGACAGACAGGTAGTGAGAGACAGAGAAAAAAAGACAAAGGAAGAATTAGAGAGACAGCAAAAGGTGCATTTGAAACTACCAAAGGCTATATAAAGAGATGGAAGATAGAGATGTGTGATCAGCCAAGTAGACACTGACACAGTAGAAAAGAGCATTTGAATACAGTGGTAGCAGGTATGGTGTTTAAGGTCTTCTTTTTAAGTAAAAAATCTTCAAACTTGTTCTTTTTAATTAGAAAAGATTTTAACATCTTTTTTTGATACCGAATAACTCTATAAATCTATATCTATAAATAACATTAATTAATCTTTTTCTGATCAAAAATGCCCACGTTTTTACAGACCTGATAAATAATCTATCCAGATAGTTCGGCAAGCAAAATTCAAGCTTTTATTTTAAGTCACAACGGATGATGTCAAATTTTTCATGTGTCGAGTCTTCGTGACATCCGAAACCAAGACATATGTTAATGCAAAGGGTGCGATAACATTGACATAAGCCCAGCTCAGCTTGACGTGACTCATCTCGGTTCAGTTCTGCTGAGCAGTCGGAGAAAACTAAATCTGAAGCATTGAGAACATTTTGAGCAGTCAAACAGACCAAAACCGAGGCATTATGTGGCTTCTGTGCAAACACGCTGAGCCTGCAGATAAACACAGAAATTCCTGCATTTACATTAACAGTACTCATGCACCTGACTATACAGTATGCATGCAAAACACATCTCTCTCTCTCTCTGTCTATCTCTCTGTCACACACAGATACATACACACATCCACATACCCACTGTCTACAAACATCCTAAGCCCAACAGCAAACACAGCTTGTGCCACCCATATGTCAGCCTGCCAGTCTTCTACTCACTCTGCAAACCCAACCTGTTACTTATGAGACTAACACAAATAGCCAGGCATGTGACACCAAGACCTGTGTGTGTATGTGTGAGTGCGTGCGTATGGTGAGTGTGCTTCAAATGCGGGTAGAAACTATTTGCCAAGGCAAGAAATGTTGATTTAGGCTGCCTGCATAATAGTTAGAATACAGATTTCGTGCTATGGTGATGTAAAGCTGTGTGTGCTTGTCTGTCACCCAAACTGGACGTCTACAAACTCATAAAAAGGAAACGAGGAAGGAAGAAAGGAAGAAAGAAAAAAAGAGAGAGAAGGAACTCTTTCTTTTCTTCTTCTCAGCGGAACAGGATTGGACACACTTTGCCTAAAAAGTCCAAACTTCAGATTTAACCAAACAGAGAAAAGCTTATTGCTCGCGTCAGTAGCTACCAAGGACTCCATCAGCTTATGGTAGCTTATAGCAGACACTAAACATAACCTCTTCACACGTTTTCACCCAACTATCGAAGGTTTTATTATATACTTGGAATGAGATTTTCCTTTCTTTCCACTTCCCAACAGCACAAATAAACAAAGGACTGGCGAAACGTTAATAATGTAATTAAATAATAAAAAGCAAATACATAAAAGTCTGAGTGAGTAACTGAGTATAAAAACGACCTTCAGCTACAAGCAGAGGACAACTGGAAAATTGTAATAAAGGCAATCCTATGTTACGGCTGCCTTGTGTGACTCCAGCTGCTCCCACCTTCCCTTTCTGCAGGATGGGCCTGAATTAGCCATGGTAAACAGAACATACCTCTCAGATTTTACACATTATGTCCTATAAAGGTCTCCTCAATCTGAGAACTAGACGAGTCCTTCCCCCAGAGAGCCTGTGTAAAGGTCCTTCTTGTGTGGTGCCTGGTGAGGCTGAGATTTAACTCGAGACCAACAGCTTCCACACCTTTTCTGCCTGGTAAATGTCAGACAGATGAAAGGGAGAGAAAGGGTTTGTAAGGGCTCTCTGGAGATGCTCAGGTTGGCTAAAATCCCCTTTGAATTACGTTTAGACACAAACCTAGGGCAGTGATTTTTCTACAGCCTTTGCGTGTGCTCTAACCTATTCAATTATATTAGCTAAGTAAAATGTTCTTAGTACGTTTTAGTAAATTAAAATTGTTGTGCCTTGTACCCACTGCACTGGCACTGCACAAAAACATTGGAAACATCCCTCAGGTCGCGACTACTTTAATTCAAAGACACTAACACTAACAAGTCCCCCATTTAAACAGGTTTCAAAGTTTTATTGTCATTGTTACACAGTATAACATACCAGAGGTGGAAAGTAACTAATAACATTTACTCTTACTCTTACTTTTACTTAAGTAGGTTTTGTCTGAAATATTGTACTTCACACTGCATTTTAAATCACATCTGCTACTGAGTAAAAACAAAAGCCGAAACGATAAGTTTCTCCAAGTTTTCTATTAACTGTTGCTGCGACTGCGTGCCAGTAACGGACCATCTGATTGGCTCTGGCTGACTAACAGCAGGGCCAGAATCTGAACAACAGTCAGTGAAGAGGGAGAGATGATATTACGACCCCCCGCGACCCACAAAAAGTAACCAAGTAACTTGTACTCTAGTACATTTTAAATGAGCTACTTTTTACCTCTAACTGAGTGCTTTTTTACATCAGTAATTTTACTTCTACTTACATACAATTTACCAAGGTAACAGTTCCTCTACTTAAGCAAATTTTTTTGTTCTTTTTCCACTCCTTCAACATACTGTATGTGTGTTCCAGCTTTGCTTTTCCCCAGGTGTTGGTCCAGACTCCTTATGCAATTCTTGTTGCATAACTCCCATAGCTGGAGTTAAAATACAGACCATTTCTGTCATGGTGCAGTGACTGAGTCATCATGCATAAAATTATGAGGATAAGTGTGGTGTGTGTGTGTATGCATTGAAATCTCTCTGCGCCTGCATTTATGTGATCGCACAAAACTGTTTTTATAACTACACGACCTTTCAGAAGTTTGCACTCACATGCCACAAAAGCTTAATTCAGTACAGTGAGATAGTTGAGAGGACTGCTCAATACCTTTAATGCTCTTCATGCTTTTAGGTTGGTTTACAAACAGAGGATGTCTTTATAAAAGTTTTGCAAATACAGTAATGTTTCGAAAATGTGAAACAAAGTGCTGTACAACAGTTCAACCACACTGACAAGTGAAGGGCAGAAAGAGACAACAACGCCTCCGAGCAACAGTTAAAGCAAGTAAATATCATTAATTATTTAAGGAAAGAAGAAAAACATCAATATAACGGGTGATTTCAAACTTTTTAATAGTACTGTGTGTGTGTGAGTCTATCTATAATTTAGCACTTACATAATGTGCAACTTTGTGAGTCTGTGGAAGTTTCTAATAAAGTCTTAGTAAGCATCTGTGTGTGTGTGCGTGTGCGTGTGTGCGTGCACATGTGTGTGTTTGTGTGTGATGGTAGGTATGAATGATGTACCCTCTCTTCCAGTTGTGCCAGCTGCTCCTTGTAGAAGGCTTCCAACGCTTTCAGCTGTACATCTTTCTTCTGTAACTGCTGAGCCTGCAAGAGGACACACACACACACACACACACACACACACACACACACACACAGGAGCAGATTAAACACTGCATTGCTGTGTTTTCTCACTGTAAGGTTGGAGACTGATGAAGTGGTATTGCTGATTTATGGTTTGCTAGTTTTCTTCAATTAGCAGTAATTAAATAAATTTAAATTTCAGTGATAATATTCTGTTGTAGTTCTACAATATTTTGGGATACAAGAACCGTGGCTTGCAAGTTAATTCTGAGGAAGAGAATAACAAGTACTGCTGCAAAGCATGAGAGGCTGTTTGTTCTGGAATTTTTTTTTTCCCATTCATTTTTCCCACTTTTTTTTTCAGTAATTAATCACCACATTTTTAATTATCATTCCAGGTTTTCCCATATCTTCATTTTACTAGTGGCATCCCACCACCATATCAATATTGCCCAACATGTTGGGTTTGTATGTTTGCAGCTGCACATTTTGGAGCTTTAACTCTCTCTATAAAAAAGCGCTTTGTTTGAAGGGAACAGTGATCGATAATGTGGCATTTAATTAGTCTGAAAACATACACATGAATGTGATACAAGCGCAAAGAAGAGAACAAAGGCATGCCTGCAAGGGGGCATTTCTGCTACACGTGCAAAAATGCAGCCCTGCAACAAGTGCAAGTGCAAGCCCAGTGCCCCCCCACCCACCCACCCCCCAATGTAACAATTAAATAAGTTTACATTACAATGATGATATTTTATGTCAGGATGTTTTGACCTGTCTTGGTAACTCTGCGTTATTTCTGTGCCATCAGTTAGACATAGCAGACATTTGTAAATACCACAATACCCATGAGCCTTTGCCAATGTTTCTACAAAGAGGAAGCCAGACCCTCATTAAATCTGAGATAGGTCCATCACTGCCACTAGAGTACTTCATTTTACCAAAAAAGAGGAGAAAATGTAAAAAAGGAACTTTTTTTTTTTTTTTTAATATTGCTGTCCACCTTTTGTACATGTAATTACCATATACACCTTATTTATACCTTGACTTTACCACAGCAGGCAGTCTGGAAGCCATTTATTTAAGAACAAATGAATGAAGCCAGTGTGGATCAGAACAAATGGAAATGGATATCTGGCACACTACACAGGGTATACACGCACAGTGTATGTATACACAGCGATAGTATATGCATGCTGTGCAAATCATGGTTTGTATGACAAAAATGACGAGAAAATGAAAAAGAGGAAAGGAACAGAAACCTAACAAGGAGCAAAAAATAAAAGTAGAGAAAGAGACAAACTGGGCGAGAAGATAGATGTAGAAATTTAAAAAAAAAGAAATTAAAAGGGGATTTTTTTTGTAAGCTGTAATTTTCCAGTTTTCTTTTGGACAGAATTTAAATCAAAGAGTAATCAATTCTTTGGCAAATTTTATAAACACTTGTAAACTGCTTGTGGCAAAATAAAATCTTAATACCTCTGATCAGTGAATCTACTCGCAAGAGGCCGGGTAAATTTAATTCATGAGCGTTGCACCACCCATTTTTAATAAACCCCCTCCGTCAAAGTACAAACTGCTTCACGCAAGAGGGGAGGTATGCAGACAGTTATGAGACGGGAGTTAGGTAAAAAATACTTCCTAACAAATAATGTTAAACTCATTGTTTCATTAGCGACTAAGATAACACCATTGCTCACAGACAATAACTCCCTTTCATAAAGATGTTACACAAAGATGTGCAAATGAATTTTATTTTCCCACTTTCTTGTGTGATTTATAAATACCAGGCCCCAGACAATAAAGGACAAACACAAGCTGGGAGGTGTGTATGCGTGACACAAAATGGGCGTAGAGCAGGTTTGATGGTTATATGAGCCTTACCATTTTTTCTATCTCATCTGCAGACTAGAGATGTTGAGAAATAGAAAGTAGAAAGAGAAACATGGGTTAAGGAACGAAGAAGGATAAAAAAAGAAAAACAAAAGAGGAGGAAAAGAGACGCACAAACACTGAGAAATTAAGCTAAACACCAGACGCTGTTTGGGTTAGTGCTGTTATATTACAGTTACTTTAGTTGCAAGCTAAATCTAAAAAAAAGTCTGTAGTTAGTTACAATTACGGATCAAATTAAACTCACACACAAATAATATACCGCTCCTCGAAAAAATAAATATTCTGTGTTCATCTCTAGTAAAAATCGATTTTGTATCGTGAGAAATTTTGCACTAAGAGGTTTAAGAACAAAACGTGCAGGTTTCAGTGTTTCTGACCCCGATTTTATTTGCATGATCATCAAGATTTCAGAGTCTAAATGAATAATATGTCGTGTGATGTAAAACAAACTTATTGAATTTATTTAAGATTAACTTTTAAACCATACACCCAGCAGCAAAACAAAGATTTAC
>JAQLOL010000002.1:8446875-8467432 GCA_029783665.1 Naso thynnoides
CAAAGGCAATTAAAGAAACTCACAAATCAAGCATTTTCGACATGAATAAACATTTGAAAATTCCGAAAACCATTGTATACTCTACAACATCGCAATCTGCGTTCAATCGCATCATTTGCGCAAGTGAAGGGAATAACGTTACTCACAGCCTGCTTATATTAGCCCATTCAGAGGAGGTAAAGACTTTCCATTTTCTGTCATCAACTACTGCCAAAATAAGCATTACTACAACGACATCTTGTCTGGGTTCTCGTAGTGTAGTGTGTTGCACTGCTGCTAAGTGGAGTCGTCAGGAGGAAGGGGGGCTTGCAATTTCATTAACCACATCAGATATAATAATAATATTAGCACTGTTATCAGTTCTGTAGGTCTTACACATGTTGGAAAACTAACTGACGTTGTGTCTGTATTCATAGCATTATCTGGAGTTGCACAAAGTCGTGTTGTATAGCTCTGGCAAAAACGTGTCACGTTTGCTTACACGAAAGCCGTCGGAGACTGCTGATGATGCTTCACGTTGTTGAACAGATGTCCTATTTCGTAGGGGTAGATTTTAACCACTACCCCTTTTAACTTTTTTTCCAAAGAACAAGGGACAAGGGGCGAGGGGTGGGGGGGGGAAAATGAGGAATGGGACTGGGAAAAAGTGTGAGCAGTTTTGGGTGCTGACAAAATAGCATTCAGCCTGAACAAACACGGCTCCTCTTGTTGCTTTGCCAGTGAACACACCGTCACACCAGGAGATGATTCCTCACCCGAATCTCGTTAAACTTTGCAAAATGCATCAGCATTTGGAAAACTTTTCACTGTTGATTATTTTGACACCAGACGGGTGCGTTTGTCATGTCGAGAAAGTCAACACAAGGAAAGTTAGAATAATAACGGCAATGTATCTCAGACATTGGCAGCCTGTCAGACACTATTTGAACTCCTCTAATGTACTAAATCACACACATCTGGTACACTCGGCAAATTAATGCCACTCAATTTTCTTAAAGCACTATTGTCCCAGGCCTAACAGCACCGTGGCACTGAAAAGCGGCATCAGTAGGAAGATGAAGAGAGTCTACACGCACACACTCACACAAACACAGGGAGAAAGATGGAAGATTCATCATAATTATCAGGGCTGCTGAACGCCAAATCAAATCAGAGCCGGTCGTCTGTGTTTCATAAACAGACCTTAACTGAGGAGAGACAAAGAGCGAAAGGGATTCTGAAATGAGAGATACTCCCACTGCCGGGTGAAAGCTGCAGTCGGTGCATGTTAATGCAGGTGAAAAGAGCGACTGAAACCGTTTGTGTGCTCATTCTACATGTTAGACGAGAATCTTTGTTGCAGGGATTAAGTAGAAAGAGAGTGAATTTAATTAAAAAACACAGCTCCCCTTCCAATCTGTGTCTCTTAGTGTTGGTTTTAATTTGCAGTCAGAGAAGAAACTGCAAGTGAATCAGATGACTCCTCCGGTGTCCCTCCAGGGACCTGCGAGTCGGTGGTAGATAACAGCCATCCAGGCGTGACTTGACGCACAGCACACCACACACGCACACACACACATACACATATGTAGACACATACACACAGAGAATAGTTGAGGCTCACATACCCGTGTTTGTTTAGTCTCCACTGGGATACCTGACATTTTCTATTTGTCTCCGTCATTTATTTATTCATTTAGTTGTTTTTTTGTCTCAGCTAATGTCTGTCAGTGAGACCATCTTTTATTCCAGTTTCCTGCTTTAAACAACGTTAAGAGTGACATTAGCACTGCAGAAACAATAATTTAATTTATTTCAGTAAAACAGAAAACTATGGTCTGGAAAACCAAGCAGGAAACGCTACGATGTTAAAAATAAAGCCCATTAATTTCTATTTTGAGCAGCTTCCTCCTCTTTCCTCCCCTTGCTGATTATTAGAATGGACATCTTATGGTCAGATGGTCAAATGGTTGGTCAATACATACTCCAGCTTATATCTCATTGGTTTAAAAAGTGCTGCTGTTATTTTCGTGAGGATAATGACGCTCCCTAATGCATTTTCACTCAGAGGCAGGAGGGACATATGCACACCTGATGTGCTTTATTTTTGAGTGATGGGCTAAATTGCGTTGAAATAGTATGAATAAATGAAAATGATTGTTAAAAAATAAGATTTAAATATATTTTACTCCACAAATGTGTTTGGGTTTTTTTTTTTCTTGGTTTTGATTTTTGTTTTTTGTTTTGTTTTTTGAACACTTGTGTGGTTTAATAGACATCCTATAGGACAAAACACCCCCCTTTTAAAACTTTGGTCTCTCCCAGACTAATAGAGACAGCAAGGCCTCACTTAGTGCACAATTAGTTTAGAGCCAGCACATCACAATACTGGTCCCCAGAGGGCAGAAGAGCTTAGCGGATTAAGTTTTATTTATTTATTTATTAATTTTTGCATGTATGTGCATTTCAGTCTGTTATGTGTGTGTATTTATTCATGTTACTGAACTGTATATATGTTTACGTGCACACTGAAATACAGTGTGAAATTGTTTTTTCTCTTTTTCAAGAATAATGAACAAGCCACACAAACACGACACATGTCCTCTCAGGATTATCCTTCATATGATCTTCATCTAACAGTGAAATTGAGTTCAAAAACTGTGCATTTGTTCATTCTATGGTGTCTATTTTTCACTCCTGAAAGATATCAAAAATCACTATCATCTTACTGGCTGAGTGAACCAGAACAACAACAAAAAAAAGTTCAATTCCATCGGCGCTCTATGACAAAGTAGTGCAAAATAACAGGAATATCAAGCACTGTGCTTTAGATACAAAAGCATTTCAGTTACACTTGAATCCACCATGAGTTACATTTGTTATTCATCCTAACTCTACACTTGAGTTAGGCTGAATATTATGCATAGAAACACATTACGAACGTGTGTGTACTTCTCCATAAACTTTGCACAACTCTGTTACAGTGTTTGCTTTTATTTACTTTATTTCCCTCACAAGTGCTGTTTGCTCTTGTAACTCTATTACTCTATCACTATAAAGTTACACATAAAATATTCTCAATGACTAACGTGAAAACAAGCAAAGAGATAAAAACTCATTAAGACTAAAAGGGAAATACAGGAACAGTCCAAATAAATAACAAATATAAACAAAAATAACCTTGGTTATTAAGATGGTGCATAATTGAATAAGGCAGCTGCTACCCATGAGCTAAACAGGAGATTAGCTTACAAACGTATTAGCGTACATTCTTCCTGCTCCTGGCACCATCTGCATATGAATCAATTCAGTACACAGCTAGAGGTGTGAAGCATGTATTTAGAAGCTGCAGACAGAGGAAAAAAACGTGTAAAAGTGTGTGAGAGAGAAGGCAAGCCTGGAAAGGTGAAGTTAAAATGAGCTAAAAATTAGAAGGAAAAAGGAGCGACAGGTTAAACAGCTGACAACTGTAAAACAAAAAAATGACAAAGTGGAACAAAACAAAAGCACAGCAAGAATGAGTGAGCAAGCAAGCGGGAAAAAGAGATCACAGTTTTCGTCTTGGAAACATCTCCCAGCAAAACTCAAATCTATCAGAGATGCTTCGACAGGTCTCATTGTTTGTCGGCAGTTTGCTCGTTAACTGGAGCTCCTTTTTGCGGAAACAAGCAACAACATGAATAATCCAAAATCTCAAACGATCGTATTGGGATGTCTAACATACTCACGGTGGACCAAAGGGGTCTGACTCATGTTCGCGAGCAATCACAGCAAGCACGTCACCAACCAGCGACACTTTTGTCACTTTGACACCCTGCTGACATTTAAATTTAGATTTAGAGATTTTAGCTTCAATAGCTACAATGTTACACACTGGTGCAAAAATGAAATAGATCCCAAAACTCTGTCTGAAGTGAAACACAGCCTCCTCAACACACAGAAGACTCACTCTGTATTTAGACATATTATTAAAATGGTGCGCTATAAGTCAGTGAGAAGTGTCATGCTGTTCCTTGTGTTATTTTTTGCCGGTTAGCAGCAGCTGTCCACCTACATGACCCAATGTCAGTAGCATCTTGGTGTGGACGGTGAAAACACACTCGCATAGATGATGGTGTCGGTCAGCCTCCGAGAGAACTGTGATGCAGTTCATTAGTGGCCACGTAACAACAAAAAGATTTTGTGAACAGACATTTTGCATTTGTGGGAATTTACCAGCAAACCAAATTGCTAATGTCTCCCATTATGTTCGAGTGGGACGTGTCATCTGTTGCTCTACTTTTAGAGGCTTCTCGTCCAATAAAGTAAAAAAGCTGACAGTGTAATCAGACATATCATATTGTGAGTATTTTGACAGATACCACTAATGGTCCCTGAGTCATGATTTTGAAGAGAAAGGTAGTAATTGTACTTCATTTTCACAAGGACAAATATCAAAATGATGATGTGATTTTTTGGGTCTGTACCAAAAAAAGATCCCTTACATCTGGAGAACATGCTTTGTAGGCGGGGCCTCTCTGTAGCACCACATAGTGGTATATAATGGCATGTTTACACACATTTTACATCAAAAATTTGATGCTATAATTTGGATATTAAAATGAGCTTTTTGGAAATGTTGCTAAAAATTTTAACTGTTTTGCCCTAATTTATAACCAAGGGAGTCCAGTTTGAGTCAGAACAACAACATATTCAGCAGCTTATTTGTGATTTCTTTGTTGGTCTGACCAACCTAATAGACTACGCAGAGGCTGTGAGCACAGTAAAATGTAGGAATACCAGCTGTGGAGTCACATAAAATTTGCTTGGATTTTGACTAATTTTCTTTTCTTTTCTTTTCTTTTCTTTTCTTTTCGTTTGTTCTGTTTTGTTTTGTTTCTGTTTGTTTGTTTCTTGTTTTTTTGGGGGGGGCAGCACTGATTAGAAGGGTTAGGAATATCAAGACACCTCACAATTCAATAAAATTTTTTTAAATTTGTTAATCAGTGAAGAATGATCCAGGTCTGCACTGCACTGCAATATACCTAAGAGCCCCTACTTATGACAGAGATTATTAACGCCATCCAACAACTGAAATACAGATAGGTCCAATTGGTGTAGTCTAACAATAAATGTTCAATAAAAGCTAGATACTGAATTCCAGAAATGTGCTTTTGTACATGACGGAAAAATGCACACCAAGCAATAAAAGAGGTTTCTAACTTTCAGGGTTTCAAGTGCTTTTTGTTCACCTCTGGTAAGGTTTCACAAAAATAAAACATTGATAGAATCGTAATTTATAGTAAAAAAAAGAGGCATAACAAGACATTTAAGATGTCTCTTTTACAAAAGTGGTCCACGGGGATGATGTTCTTGGGATTTTTTTATTTATTTTTTTTGTCAGTGTTACAAATGGTCACAAGGACGAGTGACAATCAGAAGCAAAGCCTTGTGTCAGTGTGCCATTCAGCTGTCTTAAGCCGTCTATGAGTCCAAACTTTACTGTAAACATACGCAACCTTGTTTTTTAATTTAATCCAAGACAACTTACCACACAACCATACTGTCTTACAGCTGGACTAAAATCACAACAAAAAAAACCTTGATTGTTTAAAAAGGCACATTTTTAAAGAGAGTATGGCTCACTACTTAAAATTAATACATTTTTCTTGCTAGAATATTGTGTCCCCGGCATTAGCTTCCATGGCCAGTCAAGTATCAGGGGCTGGTGTCAGACGTCAGGCCTTTTGTTTACCTCTTCTTTTGATCAGATGGTCCATATTTTAATTATAAACTTCTTCATTTGCTCGTGTTTTGTTTGGCTGCTTGTGTTAAGACAACATCTGAAATGAAAGAAATCTGGTTTCTTTTATTGACAGGAATGTTTTCTTTGGAAAATTACAAATCACACAGAATGGCATTGGGAAAGCATGTTTTGGAATTGGTAAATTACAGGCGCTACTATAGGCAAACTATAACAATAGCAGAGCCTAGCAAACTACAGCCAAACCAAACAAAGAATAAAAACATCTGACACTGAAATCACCTAATATTTACGCTCAGTTTAAGTACAACATATAACTTTTGTTACAGTGCTACAGCTCTGCTCTACGACAGCCGTACTGTACTGCAGGGTTTGAGGCTAAGCTGCAGGGACAACAGATGGTGGCTGGCTGAGCTGTCAGTGTGTCTGCCGTGTAGACATCACAGTGATATCAGTTATGAAGGGCCAACTCCCTGATCCAGTACAGAAGGAACGCATGAAGAGAGCATCTGAGGTCAGCGCGGCAATGTTAACAGTCCAATGAATCCTCAACACAACACATGGGCATGGAATACTAGTGTTTGGGCTTGCAAGTGTGCCTGGGACTGACACATACACTAATACACACTCACGCATCTCAGTCTTCCCTGGTGGGCAGTGTGTGCTGTGTTGCCATCTGATAGCTGTTCTCCCGTTCCCTCTTTCTCCCCCTCTCTTTATTTACTCTGCTGCGTTTATTTAACACATAGCTCCCAGCGAGGCAATAAATTAGCACTCAATAATAATCTGTCTGATAATTACAGCCAGGCAGCTACGCGGAGGAATGAGTAGGACAATGTGGGCCAATGATCCTGCTTTTCCTCCTCCTCCTACATCCATCACTTACACATTACACTCTGACACGCTTCCTCCTGCCTGTGACACTCCCTCATTTGTTACTATACAGTCTTTTTTACATAGTTATGAGATGGGGTATAATGTAGCTAAGCAGAGTCAAGGAAATTAGCAATATTAAAGGAGAGCTATTATACTCATATTTGGTCTTTGATTTTGATTTTGGACTCCTAAATACAGCTGACACAGTCTGTACATCTTCAGAAAGCTCTTACTCACGTCCTCTCTTTTTCCTTGTATTTTCTGCATTCTCTCAAAACGGTCTGTTGATTACTCCTCTCCCCTTCCCTCATGAGCGCTTCCACACTCAGCTGCCCTCGCAACCCCTTTACTGACATAAAATAAACACAGGCACGACACTGATAGAATGTTACTTACAGCTCGCTTCTCACTCTTCAACAGGACAAAGCAACATGAGGTCCCTCAGCAGCAGTTTAGCCATTAATCCAGCTCATGTGCTCGTTGAGGAAGTAAATAAATCCACCCAGAATAAATCCACAAGAAACAGGAACGCTCTCAACTTCTGTCTGATGCTTGCCTAGGTTAAACAAAGTTAACTGTCCTTCATTCACTGGGAAAAAAAACACTTAATTGGAGCAATCTGGAACAAAGTGCTGACCATAATCCATGAAGCAGAGGGCAGAGCACACTGGTGTCTGTCTGTCTGTCATGGGCCTGTTTGCACACGCTGATATGCTCATATAAGGAAGTCCATCAGACGTTAACATCATTGGAAAAACACTGTTAAAAAAAACACTGTAAAACACGTATGCAGAGCAAGTTATATTCAGCATGATGACCCAGTATTTTTGTATTAACTGCTTCAATAAGCCATTGTGTGCTCATGTCTTCCGTGACAACGCAACTTCTTGTCTATTAGGCTACATCCACACTGCAGGCCTTTGTGCTTCATTTAAAATATTGCACAGTTCTGACCTCTTTTGTTTGGCTCGATAACGTTTTTAAATGTAGCCAGTACACAGCCTTGCGGCTTCACATGCAGCATGCTGTCACACGGATTTAAAAATGGATGCCACTGAAGTCAGTGCTCGCAATTTCATTTTTAAGTTAAAGTGCAGTGGAAATTAGCTATTTTGAGCGGATAATAGAGAGGATGAAGATCAAGAGAAAGACAGCCAAATTGCCGTGTGTGAATGTGAAGTCTGAGGGAGGAATAGTGTGACTGAGATGTAAATGGCTTCACTAGCAGATTTAATCCAACATTTTAGGATGTCAAGGGTTACTTTTTACTACATCTGTCAGCAGGACAGTAGAGCCTCTGTTATGGCAAGGCAGTGATGTAGTCAAATGAATTCTGATGTGACTGTTCAGTATGAATCCTATCTGTATCTGATTTAAAGGAGTGCTATTATGCTTTTCTGTCTTTTCTGACTAATAAATGTTGTTACAATGTCGTATCGCCGTATTAAATGGTGCCAAAGCATCACATAATGAGGTACATGCATCTGGAAGTGAACCCTGATGGCTGTGTCAGTTGACTCTGCCACCGTGTTTTAGGAAGTTTTTCTAAACTCTGTTGTTACTCTGACGTTGACGCATGCTGGACTTTCCTACGCCAGCTCCGCGCACACAGCGCTGTGCCTGCCCCCTCCCCCGCTCTGCTCAGACACCACTGCACCCTCCTTTCTGCTTCACTGATTACTATCAGCACCTTGTCTGAGATAGCTCCAATTCGTTTAGCCTTCCTAAAGAGGCAAGCACCAGGCAGAAGTTGAGGGCGTCCCAGTCACTTGTGATTAACAGCTAAACTGCTGCTATAGGACAGCTGTTCCCACATCACTTGGTCGTGTTGAAGAATCCAAAGTGCAAATTGTAAGTAACATTTTATCCGTGTCCGTTGTGTTGTTGTGTTTAGCTGGTTTTCAGGAGTCCAAAATCAAAAACAAAGACCCGAAAATGACTATACCATGTCCTCTTTAAGACCACAAAAATGAGTGGATCATATCAAATTTAAAAAGGTAAGAGTCCATGTAATTTGTGCTGTTATTGCCGTCTAAAAAAAAAAGTCATCACATTTGAGCAATTTGGGCCTCTTGTGCCTGCAGAGTGTACACAGACCTACTGACCACTATGACAGAAACGAGCTGATTTTGTAATAATATTTTCATTAGTAAATGTTGACAACAAGCCATCCACTCAGATGTACATCCTTTTCTCAGTATGTCCAGCGTTTAAAGTACCAAGATTAACTTGACTTCTCGTCATTTGGCCTCCTTACCCGACTAATCATACCCGACTATCTGACATGGCAGAGAGGGAAACTGGCTTTTGAGCACACATCATCAGCCTAATAGCTTCACATGCAGAGCCATGTCAGTTCCTGCAGATCACAATTACTGATACAACTGCAGTCTTATCTGAACCCCACTTCACTCACCTCTTTCCCTCCATTTCCTCAAATACCACTCCTGCCATCTCCCCATCCCCTTTGCGCTCTTATTTCTCAACACTACCTCTCCCTCTTCTCTCTCTCTCGTGGTCACACACTTTTACCCCTCACTGTTTTCTTCCTGAACACTGGGACAAACTGTGATTAATTGTGTGTCAGTTAACTTGTCTATGTGAATAAACACATTTGTATAATACATGCATACATAAGAACTAAAGCATGGGTGTCTGGTGTTCATACAGATATAATCTTTCAACTGCTTTAAAAGGATGTAAATCCTTCAGAATTCACGGGAAAACCTGTGTGCTAAACAAAGCAACTCATTTAACCTTTTTTCACTCACCTAAATGGCATAATAGTGGTGTACTACCATATGTCTGACTAAATAAGCAGTCAGAGGAGTACATGATAAAACATCAAGCTACTCACCAGCTTACATGTACTGCTATAATGAAGCATGTCCCCATCTGCCTCAGTCTGCTTTGCTCCGGCATGTGTGTCAGTGTGTGTGTGAACACAGCTGTTTCGCTCACACCCATAACCAAAGTCTAAATGAGTCCTTAGTGTGTGAGTGGGAGTCAACATTGTCACTCCATCAGCAGAGAACCTCCAGCTGATTATGTGGGTTTCGGTAAAAACAAGAGAGGCACGTTTGTCCAATCAGAGCCAACATCTGGCTCAATCCAGCAGGGCTGCCTGACAAACAGACACACAGACAGGAGAGATCTCAGCGCTATCTTGCTCTGAAGCGCTGCTGTCATCATGCAACGCCACCAGGGAATAAAGCACCAGGAATTTTGCATAACTTTTGGCCCAATGTCTTTGCTTTTTAAATAGTGGTGGTGTTATCAAGGAAAATACTCCTGGTATGTAAGGTGTATTCTGTGCTTTGATATGGAGTACTTCAACGACAAAACAATCAATACAGTAGACATCACAAAAAACCCTACACAAGAAAAGACTGTACAGTCCCATAAAACACTTATTACAATTAAATTCTTAGTTTGTGACAGCAGTTTATCTGTTTAACTTTGGTTTGTCAGTGCGAATATCTGTTCCTCGAGCATCTTATAGTGCATGCAATTTTTTTTTAAAAAGGAAAAAGACACATGCATCATGCGCATGATGTGAACGCTCCATTTGTGCATGACGCACCCCAATTTCAAAATTAGTTTTGATTTTAGAACTACTGACTGCTGCCAAAACTCAGGTGAGCCACACTCAATATTATGCCTGAACGCCTCCTGTGAAGACAGTGTTGTGGACAGTGGACAGTGGACTGTGCCTTGCAATAGAGTGCTCTTTTCATTTCATATTTAAGTCTATGGGTGACAACTCTATCTGTTATGGCCACTGTAGTTAAACAAATGTCAATGAAAATGAAAATCCTAATTGAAATGTTCATAATAAAAAAGCATGTTATCAAGTAAGCAAAAAATCCAAGCATACACAAAGGTATGGACAGTCAAACGCAGCAAATGTAGCAACTGATAAACTCAGTTTTTAGTTTAGTAATACAATTTTTATGAATATTAGTTCCTTTGGAACAATGCAGTGATTCCCTTACCAACCCTATAAAAGCTGATCAAACAAAGACCACCCACGGCTTTTGGCATCTTACTGCCTGGTTGCCCCGTGGCAAGCAAAAGTCCTTTTAAGGCTGGCAGATCTAGCTCTCAATCATGTCACATCCCCTCTTCCAGTGCTTGTCCTCAGTCTGAATCATTTACTTTAAAAAAAAACAAATAAACATGGCAATTAACTTTAGTCTTTGTTGTTATTTTTTAACTGCCCAAAAACAAAAAACCTAAGACAATTTGTACAGGGGCAAGTAAAAACTGACTTCTGGCAAGTACATTTCATATCCACCTGCCTTGCCTGGCAAGTGAAGAAAACATTAACAAAAAAACCCAAAACATTAACACTGAACCTTGGAGATGTTTTGGATCAAATTAACATGGGGGACCTGTGCAATTACATTTGTGACTGGATTTCCAATGATAAATTCTTACACCTTGACTTCATATTGTGCATGTGGGGAAGAGAAACAAAGACACAGAATTTTTTTTTTTTTTTTTTGCAAAATCAGTGAAACATGGATAGGCTTTTGATGCCATCTAGTGAGGCTTGGAGGAACTGTCAATCTTTTTTTTTCCACAGATGTGTCTTTGAGAAAACATGGACATATGTGCTACTGAAACAATTTTACTGAAACGGACGGAGCCTTGGGCTGTGCAAATCAACACTTCAGCTTTTATTTTCAGCTCCTCTTACCTCTCAAAATATACAAACCCCCCTGTGGTTTACCCAGCAACTCTATTTTCAGAGCGTGAGAGAATACCACAAGCTTTTAAGCCTGTTTAACTGTGCAACCTACAGACGTTAAACATTTAGAATGTCACTGGAAAACTGCTGGTGGAGTGAAAACCCATCCCCGACCAAATTTACCTCCACCTTCCAAGTTTGCCCTTGGGGATGTAGCTGTCAGAGCTTTTCTATCAGTCTGTCACACCTATACCTTTTCAAAGACAAGAATTAACCAACTGTGCTATGATTGCTATTGAAAAAAAAAATCCTACATACACTCAAAATACATGCCTATTGCTGGGGTATAGCATGGGTGCACAATTTTAACGTCTATTTTACATTCCTTACAAGGGGTATTCCAGGACAGCACGCTTAATTTCCCAGACTTTCAGCCCACTGGTTTGCAGTGTAGCCCCGAACATCACTGCTTTCCTTTACGCTCACTGTTCACGGTAATTTTCTGGAAAAAGAATTTTAAAAAAAGAAAAAAACAACATACACTACCTGCTCAGCACAAACCAGCAAACAGAGTTAGCCACTTGCTGGTTTTCATAGAGCTATAAGAAGTAAAGAGTTTAATATTTCCCTCAGGGCTTGGTTGAAACCAGAAAACAAAACTAAAATGAGAATGAATATTTGATCAGGTAGATATAAATAAGACACCAAATGAAGGATAACTTAGTTTCACATCTGCAGGATGTGTAAATAAGCAGTCGGCTAAAAAGTTTATCAAAGCCATAAATGGTAATGATAGGTTAATGTTGTGTTATATTAATAAAGTGCATCTTTAGTTGTTATCCTCAAGGCCCTGAAGAGTCTTATTGGATCGTCGCTGGATGTTGGTTGCAGGAAAAGTAGCACTAGAGTGACTCAGTTTTTCATGAAATGTTGAAATCATGTTCAAACAAAAACTTTTGCAATTACAATGAAGTGAAAATGCTATTATCTACACATGGCAGTTTTAACCAGCTGACATTCTTCCCGTCACATTGTTGCCTGGTTAGATGCAACTGATTCACTTGTGCTTTACAGGCGTGTTGAAAGAATTAGCAAAGCATGGATGGCATTTTACATTAGCTGAAGCTCCATTAGAGGAAGTTAAAGGGCAGCTAATAAAATGGGCGTCCTAATTGTTCTACAAGAACAGAAAGGAAGAGAAATTTACCATATGCTAATTTGACTTATAACCTTCTTTTGGCTTTCAACTGGCACCAAAAGGCCATTAATACATTATAAAAAGAGAAAATCCCTTTTAGCCCTTTAGTTCGACTTCCTTTCTTTCCATTCTCCCATTCCATTCCTCTCATTCTGAAATTAATCTGTGGAAGATTTGCTATTAAGAAAGACCATTCATGGTGCGCAGCACAGTGGGCAAGGGCCTTTGCTGAAAGATGGAGAAAGAACCAGAGGAATAGCAGGATCAGGCAGTTCAGTGGGTAAAGGACAAAAGCCAGGAGGAAATGTGTGAGGGAGTGAAAGGTGAAGTAAAGGAAGGAGCAACTAAATAGCACATGCCGCACATCATTGTCTGGCTCTCTCTGATTTGTGACTCAGCGCAGGGCCCACACACACACAGGACAGGAAGCAGTTAGTCACCTTTCTTCCCTCTCCTCACACCTTTGTTCAACAGTCAAGGCTAAACTCTGCACTGAGTTTCAGTCTGCTTCGCATCTTACGGCCATTTTTCACAAAGTGTTTGGCAGCACATTCACACTGTAAAGTCTCCTGTCCATCTCCAGCTTGAGCAGCACGGTGGCTTGGTGATTTGCAGTGTTGCCTCCCAGTAAGAAGGTCCTGGGTTTAAATCCAGATTCCGTCATCTGACATCAAGAGATTCCTGAGTTCAATACCCAGCGGGTTAGGACCTTTCTGTGTGAAGTTTGCACATTCTCCCCGCAGGTTTCCTACAGGTGCTCTAGTTTCTTCTAGGGCTGCAACTAACAATTATTTTCATATTCTGCAGTTTATTTTTACGATTAATCGATGAATCATTCATTCCATGAAATGTCAAAAAAAAGTTCTAAAAATGCTCATCTTAACTCCTAGAGCCCAATGTGACGTCTTCAAATTGCTGCTTTAGTCCAAACAACAGCCCAAAACACAATGACACCTCATTTATAATCATAAATGACACAGACGGCTAGCAAATCTTCACATTTAAGAAAAAAAACAGGAATTCGTCTTACTTTTTTATTTAATAAATGACTTAAACAATTAATCAATTATCATAATAGTTGGTAACTAATTTTTTATCGATCGATTAGTCGATTATGCAATTAATCATTGCAATTCTAGTTTCTTCCAACTATTTAAACATGCATGTTAGGCACATTAGGTTAGGTTGCCCCAATGTGGTGCGTGCTCAGTTGTTTGGCTCAGGACTAACCTTCCACTCTAACCTCACAATTTCATTGTACAATTCGTTGTACAATGGCAATAAAAGTTACTTTACCTTTACCACTACTTCCCCTCTAGCATAAATTTGCAGGTCATCCTCTAAGAGCTTTTGCTAGTGTTCTAGTCAAGACCCCACAAGACTTGACCAAGACCAGTGTATATCTGTATATATAAATAATTTTCCTCTGATTTCCTCTCAGGTGACGATAGAAGTCTGATGTTGTCCCAGCCATCTCAGTAAGTGCCTCCTTGCAGAATTTGCACTCTGCTGACTATTTTCTCTTGTATGCTGTTTTGCATATGAATTGTGGTTAAGGTGGCTAAATGTAGGCAAATTGGCAGGATTCTCTGCTCCAAAACAACACTGCTTCTCTTCCTGTTGTTTCCATGAATCTACTCCCACTTAAGTGGCGAGGGGTAGGGAAGGGTGGCAGCCATCATTGTTCAAAAAAACCCAACAACAAATGATTTAAAGTATTGGCTGCATTTGAAGAAGGTATTTTTACAGCCAATCACAGTTATTTTGTTAATACATAAATCCCTTGTTGTCTAAACTGGTCTCGATTAAAAATCCAGAGTCCTCTATGTCTGAGGGTGAGATATGACCAAGTCAAAACGCGTCTGATTCCAAGACGAGACCGAGACCCTCAAAAAACTGTCTTGAGAATGCTCTCGAGACCAATACGATCTCAAGTACTACAACACTACTTTTTACAACATCTTTCCTTCTCATTATCCACCTGCTTCTCCTCAGAGATTTTACATGAAATAGTTAGTCCTGAGTTGTTTAAGACCTTTTGTCATTTCAGGCCACCACAGGAAACGTTTACTTTTCTATCAAACATCATTTTGCTCGTTTCCAGGTAAATAAATACGTATAACTCTTGAGTTCGGTCTGTACTTTCTTTTGTTCTTCGTCCAACATGACCAATTTTTTTTTTTTTTTTTTTGCCAGCCACTCTTTCACTCCCCCATCCTTCCCCTCATCCTCTTTTTTAAGTCCTATTAATTGTGTACAAAATTTAGTCATCTTGTAAACTTCTTTTAAATCCAATTTCCCTCCTTCTTTTCTAATTCATCCTCATAAAAACGTTGAAGAAACATTAATAGTGACTGTATTTCATCCTCCACTGTTGCGCTACTCTTTCACCTCCTCATGATCCTCCAGGAAATGCTGAATCGCTTGCGAAGACTTCTTTTTCACCCTCTGGTTCATTCCCTCCTCTTCAGCTCAACTCTACAGGAAATGTGTGTCATCTGCTCTTTCACTCCCATTTATACGCAGCTCCTCATCATTCTTCAATCCAACCCCTTCACAAAATGTTCAGGCTCCTCTTTTCATCCTCACATCCTCCTTGCTCCCAATTACTGTGTCAATGCTTAATCAGCTGTCACCTCTTCTCATCTCCTTAAACTATGTTCAGCCTTTCTCATCATTTCTCTCCAGGCAATATTTCAACACTTGAAACTTTTCCCTCAAAGGGTGTGAAATTAACATGGGCCATCTTCCAAATGTAAGTATCTGACCATGGCAGCCCACTAACTTTGTCGAGATGCTACCAGTCATGCTGACACCTACTCTGATTCAGGGCTCTATTATGAAAATCCAGTTAAAGTATTGGTAATACATTTTGCACAGGATCATGGTGGCTATTTGTTGTATTCATAATGTCTTGTGATGCTAATAAACCATATCTTGGATATGTACTATTAAACAATAATGAATTTGTAGTCAATTTCATGACTCTTTTCATGTCTAGAGTCTTTTAAAAAACTCATGAAACAATGTTTATACAAAATCATTTCCTCACATGGCAAAGTGCAATGTGAAATAATTTGCTTGTAGCCATGAACCGACAGATGATCATCTCTTGTCTCTACAGTTTCTCTCAGCTCTACTGTATTAGTGTCTTCCACTTGTTGTTTTGATCTTATGGCATGAAAATCTTGATCTCACCCTCTCACCAACCTTTCCTACGACTGGAGTTTGAAGCTGTTTAAAGTTATAATGCTCCGGAGTTGGAGACCAAAACTGGGTAAAAAGCAGCAGGAATATTACACTTACATATGCCATATGGTCAGTAACACGTAAATGAAATGTTGCTTCATGTCTGCTGGCTGTGCACATGGCAAATTACTCGATAACATCAACCCTATAAAGAGATCATTTGTCCCACCCATGTGATGTCCTGCTTTTGATTCAGTTTGTCATCAAGTGAGCAAAAGTGTGTGTTGCTTTAAAATTGTAACTTTTTAAGTAAGAAATAACTTATTCTTTTACTTGTTACTAAATCTGGTAAAGAAAAAAAAATTAGCAAATAAAGGTAAAAACAATGAGAATATATTGCATATAATAGGATTTTTTTTGCCATACAAAAGATGGGCTGAAAAATATCAATGACTTAACAAGGCTGAATATTTAAATAATCACACAGAAGCAACACATTATGGAAAGTGAAAGACAAAGCCCTTTTGGAGTTTGACCCGTACTAGTGATTAAAAGTCAATGTGTAATGATACGTTCAAACAACAATACGATGTATATTATGCTACATGGTTGGCGATATGATACAAGAACCATATGGGTGCATTTAGAGCAATATGGTATGATGTCACTCAATGACTTGAAATCGATATAGTACAGTGTAGTTGCCAAAAATTGAGGAAAAGTGATTTCTTATTTTTATGCAGTGGTAGAGGAGGTAAAACACTGGTAAAGCACGATTCGCTGAACTGCACAAACGTTCGGTGCAAAGCCTGAATTCAATCTGTGTGGACCGCAACCGCCAACTGAAAATCTCATGTCTCCATTCTCCTGATGCTTCCCTGCCATGATCCACCATCATCTGAAGCGATGCTGAAGCAATGTTCACCATTATTTACCATTAAAGGAGCAAATACTACGACCACATAACAACATTTGCAGTGGTAAACACAAGGTGCAAATTCTTAGTATCGACACAATTGATTTTTGCCTCGCCATGAGAAGAATGATTTACCATGTACCTATTAATGTAGTTTGATTGTAGGAATATACATCAATGCATCGTCATTATGGATGCATCATTGCACCCCTAATCTTTTAAATATATTTTGTGTACCATATTAAGCAACTACTAAACCCTCGGCAAAAACTGCGCATTGAGGCCCAAAGATACAGACAGGGTTACTTTACAGCTACTTTACAGGATGTTACTTTTTCCCAGAGCTGGTTTAGATATGGTCTCCACAAAAAAGGAGGATGTCATCTCCAAGAATGTGAAGAAAAATATTCATGCACTGGCCATAGCCGTGGCTGTGTTGGTGTGACTCAGCTGTGAAACAATACTACAAGAAAAGTTGAGAAAAGCAGCCTTTTATTTGCTTAACCACACAGTGATTTTGTAGCGGTTGATGGGTGATCATGCCCTCTGATTCCACAACAAGGAAGCGAAATTCTTCAGAGTTAAGAATGTGAGCAAATCTGCCCATATTTCGTGTGGTTATATGTATTCATAGCACAAAAAAACTGTAATTACAAGGAGCTCTCAGCATCAGAAGGTCTAGTCTTGCTCGACCGGTCATTCTGCTCACGACGTCTCTCAAGCGGCTTTCTATTAGCGGTGTGGGAGTGTGTTGGAGCAGAGATAAGACAGGCACTACAGCATGTCTCAACAAGGGGGGGAGGAGGGAGCAAGGGGAAGAGTCACGTGAAACATTCGCTAGATGGCGTGTAAAACAAGCTCTTCCCATCCTTCGACTAAACCTCCAACCCTGCACCCCTCCTATTTCTAGCTCCAGGAAACTCTCAGGGCGCAATTTACCGCTTGCACTGCTCTGATAACACTGTCTTCAGGGCAGGATGGAGAGAGTGACAGGCTGGGATAGAAAACAGAGAAGGACAGAGAGAGATAAAGGGTCAAAATAGGTGAGAAGACAGAAAGAGAGCGAGAAAAAGGAGAGAGAAAATGAAAACGAGAGAGGGGGAGATAGAAGGAGAAAAGGGATGTAATAGGTGATAGGAGGAGGACAAGGAAGAGGAGGCACAAGGAGTATCGCCACGGAAATTCCGAATGCAATCTCAAGACCCAATTTGTGTCTGTGCAAAATGCTCAAAAATGTGATTAGACCAGAGAAAACCTTGCCAGACTGAATCATCAGTTGGCCCTGTAGAAACTTATCTAGACAATTCCAATTAATTCACTTTTGCAGCTTTATCACTCTCCTCATTGAATATGAAAAAATAGTAATAAAAAGTCTCAAAAGCCAACTTGATGGGCCGGGCTCGCCCTCATCACTGCCCAGTGTTTGCAAGTGGGCATACGAAATGAAAACGACATGCTCCCTCACTGGGTGTTCAGACAGATAAACATCATTGGGGAGGTGGGTTTCTCACTCCTTGTCAGACTTTTGCCTCTTTTTCTGTGCGGCTGACCCTACATTACCTCTCTCCCCTTTTGACATCGATAAGTATTGCACTAGTACATTTGAAGGCTTCGGGTCAAAGTTATCTTTACAATCAAACATCTGGTTACTCTCCGTTAAAGTCCAGCAGAGAGCGCAGTCTGAGAGAAAGCAGCTCTCCACGTGTGGAGAGGCATGAGGTAGATTGCACAGTTACCGCACCCTCAGTAACAGTCAGTCTGAAAAGACAATCAATACAGATTTTTGAAGTAAACAAGAGAAATCTGCAGATAGAAACAGATAAATGAGTAGAAGGAATAAACAGAAAACTAGAATGGTTGTAATTACAATTAAAATATGCTGTCTTTAAAATTAAAAATCCCAAGTCACCAAGGGAAAGGATTCTTCCTGCAGCTGCTTTTAAAACCATTTGTTGCTGGGGGGCTTTAACCTAAACATAGCTTAACAACAAATATTTCAGAAATATAAATTTGCAGATGAGTATTAACATCAAGGAATTCACATTTAAGGCATCACTGACTACGCGTGAAACAAAGTAGTCACATTTTCTTACAGAGACCACAGAAGGTCTGGTCACATATAAGGTGTTGACTTAGACAATAGAAAGTTTTTGCAAACTTGAAATAAAGGCTAAGGACTATAGGTCTTCGGGTGTGTCTGACCCCTCCCCCCCCCTCCCCCGAATACCTGGGGTTCCAACTCGGGCCTGGCCAGGTCTCGGATCCAATCATATAAAACTACTGCAGGTCCGGACTGGGGTCAGTACCGTTTGCCACGGGTCTTTGTTATGCTAGTTGCATCAGACTGCACAGCTGATTCCTACTGAGTCGCATTATCATCCGTCTCGGGACAAAAACTGGACTTTTAAGATGAAACACCGTCACTGAGTAGATTAGCCGCTAGCCTGCATGCTAACGTTATTTCTATCAGAAATAAGGAAGAGGAATAACGTACACAGAAAACCTGATGGATGTATCTTTAACAGGGAGGATGAACTGTATGCGTCATGCAGGCACAGAAGAAGGCTAACATTACATTAGGTAAGACACAAAGTTTGAATTTACCTCGCAGCTTAACTTGTTAATAGCCCATGCAGGCTAGCCAAGTGTAGCAGTTGTCGAGGCTAACTTGTTAATGGCAATCGGCTGTGACATCAGAGCATTTCAGGTCTGACATGTCAAATAATAACCAGATCCTTGTCAGATCTGGGCCCGGCATTTCTCGGTCACTGGGATCTGGGTCTAGACTTTGTAATAGTAGACAGGTCCGGTATATTTCCGTGTTTGAGTGCAAATTTTTTGAACCCGTGAAGACCTCTACTGAGCACAAAAGTAATTGTGGCAAGTCAGCTGTGATCTACAAAACTGGAAAAAGGTGATTGCTTTAATTGCCATCATGTCCCTTTATCATTAATGCCAAAAATGCAGAAGACACCATGCATTTTCTCTGCCAGTGGTACATTGGACAGATAAGTCTACAAAAAAGCTTATGCAAGATTTGAGTGATTCAAAAATAACATGACTTCATATTCGATGATGCTCAGTCATTCAGTTCTCACAATACCACAAACCAGAGGGACAAATGTCATGCAAGCATAAAGTTTGGTGACAATTCACAACACAACCCTGGCGTCTTGTGAAAACAGGCAGCGGCACACACAGCAGAGGGTCACAGTCAAGTGCCGTAAGTCATTGTGAAGACACAACTGCACCATGAGTGATTTCCCACAAGGAGCTCCAATATAAACACATTACTGTTCTGTATTTTTTTCGTAACTGCATTCTTTCAATATCCATATAAATTGATCAATAATTGCTGGTGGTATATTTATTTTGGATTCTTTCTGTTGAATTTGAGATGCATGAAAACTGGACAATAATGGAGGCAAAAAGGGCAGTTACTGATGATGAAGGCGTCAGAGATTTTACCGGCTCATTAGCATATTTTTCAACCAGCCGTAGGGGGCCGGGATAAACGCTGTCACTGTGTGCATGTACCAACTGTGCCCCATCCTTATTCGTTACAGCTGCATAATTTTTTTGTATTTAATTTAAATGATAAAATTTACCTGAATAAAAATGCAGTCAGCACTAATTTTTACAATCCTCATCCCAAAAAAGAAAAAAAACAAATCAGCAACGCCTGGTGTTGCATTTCACTCACAGTATTTGGAATTTGCTACTAATTTGTGTTTGGATGAAAATTCCATGGGCACTCAGACGTTGGTTATGCCGGCCATCTCCCACATATGAATGTGAATTGATGTTGAAAAACAGAACAGCTACTTTGCTGATTGTCCTTGAAATTCATTGCTAGCTCCTCTGCTTTTATCACAGCAGTGGTATGCACTGTGATTTCTTTCTTTATTAATTCCATTTTATGCAGATATGGAAAAAAAAAAAAAAAAAAAAATTAAAATATGG
>JAQLOL010000002.1:8487616-8527902 GCA_029783665.1 Naso thynnoides
CATCCTTAACTCTGGGGGGTTTAAAATTTTTTGTCAAATTAAAAAGCCACCCCCCCCCTTTTTTTTTCTGAGAGTAATATAGACACAAGCCTACTGTTGCACGTACCTAGCTATGCATCAGCTACATTGTAGGGAAGTTGTCATTAACTATGGTCGATAAAAGCATATTTGCTGCACTGTGTAGTTGTGGAGGTTCTCGACAGGTTGGAAAACTTAACAACCCCGTGTTTTCATAACATAGTCCCGTGGCGTATGTTAAGTCATGTTGTGCAGGTCTGTGTTGTTTCATGTTTACTGTCTGGACATCAGCCATGCTGGAGGGCGGGCGTAGCACGCTTTCAGCCCTTTTGGCTACTGTGAACATCAATCAATATGTGTGACAAGTTCCTGCCTAGAGGCCTGTTTTCTGCTGGAAACACGTCAATATGTGGAAGCAAATCGCACTCTAACATTTCACAGGGTCTTTAAGTGTATTTTACAAAATGCTGAACTATTTCTTTAATCAACTAGCAGTGTTGCATGTATTACTACACCTTTAGGTAAGGGAATTTGGTAAAATTAGTAGATTAACAGATAGGTGGTACTGTGTATTTACTCTTCAGACACTGTTGATGTATCTGTTTCAGTGCACAGAGACAGTGTTTCCCAGCTGGCACAACTGGACCTGGCCACAGCCGACTGCACAGTGAGACATACACACAGATACACAGTCTTAAAACATGCATTGACAATTTCCTTTTCTTTTCTACCAAAGAGTTGATTTGTATTTCCTTGCTGCTGCTGTTAAAGGTTGCCACGGCAACAGCATTACATGTGATTTCCTGTCAGGATGAGTTCCGCCAGCAGCAAATAGCAGTGCTGTGGAGAGCGAGTGGAGCGATGCACACACAGGTAATCACTCGCACGTGCACACACAATCATGTATTGTGTAGTGTTTCTATTTTTACCTGTTCTGCTCTCTGTGTCTGCAGAGACATCTGGTGTGTGGGCCTGTGAAGACTCCTGGTTCTCACCTTAGTGCCGCACAGTACCTGCAGTAAGACACATCACTGTTCTCTTGTCTCGCTGTTGCTGTCATTGTCTTTAGGTTTTCTTTTTTCTGTCTTTTTCCTTTCCTCTCTCTTCTCTACCTTACCTTGCTCTGCCCAGCTTTCCGCTGTACAGATGTTTATTAAAAAAGGAAAAACAAAAAACACTCACTGGGATCTTCTCTGCACTGTGAAATTTCAGTTGCAATTAAACTAAATTAAAAGTGTCGATGGTGTTTCTCTTCATCTGTGCTATTTCTGTGTATTTTTAGCTCAGCTGTCTGTGCCAATGATAGCTCTGTTTCTTTCCTCCTCCTCTCCTTCAGGCTGAGAAGAGGTCAGATGAAGGAGGCCTCAGAGATGAAGTATGGAGATCAAGTGGAAGGTGTGTGAGCAGGGCTGCATTATCTATGCACTCTTACCTCAGTAGGAAACTATTATGCCTATTTGATCGTTGTAAATCCAAGCACAACTTTCAAAGCCATAGGAAAATAAAGCACTCCTACCTTTCAAACTTTTTAATGCTTGCTCCACCATTGTTCTCTTATGTGCTACAATAGGCCCACTGTTGTCAAGTGATGTGCCAGATCCATTGATAGATTACAGTGATCATATCAAAACAGAACAAGAAGCCTTTTAATTGCAGTTTGAGATGACACTTTGCTGAGCCACTGTGTAAACGGAAGTAAAAAAAAAAGAAATTCCACAGACATTCAGTTATGCTCATTAACCATCTGCTTTTTATTTATACAACTGTCTGACACTAATTGCCATTGACTATCAATAAAGTTGATTAACTGGAGCAAAATGCTGCCTCCTCCTCCTCTTTTTAGGTCAGACGTGGGATGACATCATCAGGGTAATGACCTCTGCCACCGTCAGATTTGAGCTGCTGTCAACAGTCCACACCAGTCCTGTAAGTCATCATTACACCGGCGTGTTTGTCACCTAACTGAATGAGCCATGCAGGTGGTGATGTGCCATTTTGCCCATATTGATTACTTCAAAATGACTGAGTGACTTGATGAGCTTGTCGGTTTTCAACACTTCTCTGTTGACGCAGAAATTGATGACAGTTGCTCTTTGATGTGATCAGTACTGTCAGAATGATTGACAACTGTCTGTGTAGGTGACATTGGACGTCCAGAGGGAAGGGGGCGTGTCCACCAAAGGGCCGAGAGGAGGAGTGTTTGTGATGTACAACTGTGCCAGACTGCACACTCTGTTCGACAGCTACGAGAGAGGAGTGGAGAAGGGTGAGAGTTTTGCTTTGAGTTTTAATTCTCCCTTCAATTTTACAAACAATCGATAACTTTAAACTCTGTGGCTTAGCAGTATTCTCTTAATCTCTCAGGGGAAAACAAAGACAAACTTGATTAAAAGGCAAGAAAACCCATATTTCAATGAGGAGGTTTAACATCTTTAAAGTTTAGCTGCCATGTAAGACTGTACATTCATGAAAAATTTTGTAATTTTAGATGTAAGTGAAAAAAGGTAAAGCTTAAGTTTTTGTTCAGAGGCTGGGTGTTTTTGTTGGGGCTCTGGTTTGGGCCGATGGGTCCATATTTTCCTACCACTGCTGTGTGCGGTCTAAACTCAATAGCTCAACGGTACGATTGTGACGAGTTCTGTGGATCAGCATGTGTTTGTGTTTTCACTTTTTATCTGCAGGTCTGTACCCAGAAATTCCTGAAGGCTCTCAGCTCGACTTCTCTGCCCTGAAAGAAGAGGTACTTCTTTTATTCTCTTCTGGGCTCTGCTCTCTCACTCCTTTCATTTCTTTATATTTCCTGTGTTTTCATTTTTCTTTATAATCAGGGGTTCCCAAACTTTTTAAAATCAAGACCCAAGAGTGAAGTTTGGTGTCTTCCCAGGACCCAAACTTACAAAAATACATCGAAAAAGACCATGACTTATTCATTTATGACCGGCTGATAATGAACACAACAGTCCCTGAATTTAAATGTTTCTGAAATGTTTTTATTTCATGAAAATATTACATCACAGCAGTTATCCGGTTTGCTGAGTGTAATGTTAAGTTTCTTACCACCTAATTAAATATGTACATAGATTTTGTATGTGTATATTTTAAGAACCCAGGGATACCACACAAGTCTTTTTCTACTTCAATCAGTGAAATAGATACACACATCAGTGTTCTTTTCTGCCAGCTGTGACCCAATAGAAACGAGCCTGTGACTCATTTTGGGTTCCGACCCTAAGTTTGAAAAATGTTGTGGCAGACTGTAAAATGTCCTCACAGCACCATTTGGTGTTCATCCTGTCATGTTCTTTCTGTGTTTCGACTAACAGGGCGAGTGGCTTCTCCTCTTCAATTACCTCATTCCATTCTCTGAGCTGCTGGACCAATCAGGACAAGCGTTAGAATGTGAAGGGGGCGGAGCCAGAGTCAACATTAAGACCGAACAGGTCAGGGGACTGCAGATTACTAGTGACAGATAAAAATGCAACTTTAAAAGATGTGTACAAAAATCTCTGTTGATCTAACTCACATGTGTTTGTGTTCCTCAGATCTGTAAATTTCTCGTGTCTCTCAGTAAAGATTTCAGCTCGTACTACAACAGAGTCCATGTGCTGGGGGTGAGGATATATTTTCTTTATATTTATGTACATAGACAGAAATAAGGTAGGTCTGGCGCTTGATGAATTTATTCCTCATTCTCTAGAGGAAAAAAAAAAAATTCTGATCACAGGAGGTATGAAGGATGTTTTTGTTCATTAAACTAGATCAAAAACACAGTGGGCCTTTATAGACTTTAAAGTAGCCTGTTAAGCTTTTTTTGCAGTGGTTAAAGCAGCCCAACATTAATAGAATAATTATGAACTCAAAAAACACAGTTTTGGAACTTGGAACCACTGCATTTGTTAGAATACAATAGTTTTTTGTTCAGTCAGAAAAAAGTGTTTTCCTACTTGTCAGACTAAGAAAACAATCACCTGTGATGACAGACTTTTGTCTTCATTTCTGCTTTGGAGAAATTCAGTCAAATTCATTTCAACCCCCTTTAGGAATATTGTTATTATTGATCACTGTTGGTTCTTGGCAACATTCTAAAACCCAGCACAGGGATCAAGGCAAAAACAGGATCATCACATAACCTCAATGTGGTGGTGTCACATGGTGTTACTGGCACATGAGAGTGATCGCTGACAATGAAACTTAATTTCTAATGTTACTGTTGTTGGCACTGCAGGCTGTTGCAGTGCTTGCTTAGACGTATTTAGATTTTTTTAGATGATTCACATGGTCTGTTGTTGAGGTAACATTTACAGCAATGAGGTGGGAATAAATTTTGTTCCCACCAGAGATAAAAATAATTTAGCAGAGGCAGAGGTAGAGAAACCAGAGGTGGGGAATCCCCAAATACCCCAGCAAACCATACGCAGTCTGAATATATACATTCTTTTTAGTTTGTGTGTATGTGTATTTCCTTCCAATGTTTACATTATATGTATTTAAGGCGAAAAGAAGAAAACACACCAGGTCAGTAAGAGATCAGCAGTATTTAATCCCTTGTCTTTCTCTCTCTCTCTTTCTAAATCTCCTTTTTTTTGCTGACATTGCCTCTTCCCTTTCTTCAACTCCCCACATACACTTCCCACTTCTCTCGTATGTCTTTATTTCTGTCCAGGAGCCGTTGCCTCATCTCTTCAACCAGATGTTTTGTCGTCTATATCTGTTAAGAGCATTGAGAGAGCTCTACCACAGCGCCCTGGACACCCTGAACCTCCCCCCCATCAGGCAACTATAGCCTCGACATAACTTCTTCGTCCTGTGCTAACTGTCAGCCCGACCATCCATCCCTCACAAACACACTGTACCTGAATCACCTCCACACTTAATTTAGTAAAGAAAATGTATCCAGCTGAGACGCATCGTCATCGTTACCGCTTTTTGACTGTCACAGTACAATGTGGGGCTATTAAACTTACACTATACTGCTTCTACAGCTCATCTCTGGTCAGATTACAGTAGCTGGACATACTGTAACTGTAAAATATTACAAGATGTTATCAGTGATAAATCAAATATTTGATATCAGTATAATTTCACAGTTTGGAAAATGTGGTTAGTGTTTTTCATACTGATAGAAGTGAAGACTGAAATCACTCTGGTGTCTGTATGGTAAAAATAAAGCAGCTGCTTTGCTTAGTTTAGCATTAATGCTAGAATCAGGATGAAACAGCTACCATGGCTCTGACAAACTCAACAAAAGTCACCTATCAGCTCCTCTATAGGTAATATTTACCATTTTTATGGGAAAAAAAGTCTTATAAACTGCATGAACGCCAGTGACAATATTAGCATGTTTGTTTTTCTTTTTTTTGCGTTTTTATATCTGTATAATTTTTTCAAACTGAATACCAGTTGAGTATGTTGTTTATCAGTGTGTCAATGTGCCAGTACTATATCTCCTCACTTCTTCTTTCCTTTGAATCAAGTGAGGCTTTCTCAATCCATTGCTTAGCCAGTGTTATGTCTTGCATGATGTGAAGACCAAAATCACTTTTGCACATTATTCCCTGAGTTTAAGAAGAAATACTTCTTTTTTAAATTCAACAAACATCATAGATTTACCCTGAAGAAGTGGCAAAACTTTGCATGTGCACCTGGGTGTCATGTTTACAGTGCTGCTGGTTGAAGCTGTGGCCAGTAAAAACTTGTGACTACTGCAGAGTCAGATCTTATTGGGCGTTGGTGGGGTTTTTGTCAAGAAGTTAATTTGGTCGGAGTTAAAAAAAATAGTCCAGCATATAATCCCATTAATATATTGAATTGACATTTTTGCCCTTTCTAGATATTGAACGAGAATTAAAGTGCTGGTAGGCTGATTTTGTAACCTTTGAACAGAACCAGCCTAGCTTTTCCCTGATTCCAGTCTTAATGCTAAGCTAAGCTAGCCAACATATATTTACTGTACATACAATATACAAGAGTGACATTTATCTTATCCTCTGACTCTCATAAAGAAAGCTATTAATCGTATCTCCCAAAATGTGAAACTAATCCTTTAAATTGTGGTTTAAATGATGGGTGGAGATTCTTCTTCCATAAGCTGACCAGGCATCAGCATTTTAACAGCCTAACAATCCCAATCCCAATGTGAGAGTGAAGATGAGATGCTGTTTTTTATTTTATTTTGAAGCCCTACATTGAAATTTTTAACTCTGCTCTAAGCATGTAATCATATAATACGTCTGTATACTGTATGTGCTTTGAATTAACCAGACACCTGAGACTTTAAACATGATTTTGGTGCCAAAATCCCACAAGTATAAATGGCCTCATTATTATCACTGTACCCCACCTGTGACCAAAGGTGTCCCCCTTTTTAAACACACACAAGTGTCTCAGTCACTGCCTGCTTTTTAAAATACTTTTAATAAGCCTTATTCAACTGTGGAAGGTCCCATTTCATGTGTGTTATCCACCTTGTATTTATCAATGCCACATAAATATTTATTGCTAGTTAAAGAAGATCTTGTACAGAATATATATTCTGAATATGAATCTTAATTGCTGTGTCCATATTATTATCCAGAGCCCTCTGATTGGTCAGTCATTCTGCTTGACAAATCACAAGTGTTCAGTATGAACCAACATGTAACAGATGTAACAGATGTTACTGACAAAACTTACATTAAGGCATTGGTGCCATATTGTTAGGATATGCATGACATGGCATGAAAATAATATATATGAAGAGTTTTATGCCAGTAGTGTTGTTTATAAATAATAATGATTTCAAAAGAATGCTACGGGAAAATAATGACCTAAAATGTGTTGCCATTCCAGTTAAGCACTGTCTGGTAAAATGTGCCATAGCTTGTTTTAACTTTCTGCTTCACATGACTTTGTACGTTGGTGGGGTTTTTTTTGTTTTGTTTTTGTGTTTTTATGTGTAAATTCCATGTCGGAACAAAACAGTCAGTGTACACAAGTATCAAATATAATATGCCACAAACTTACTCTTCACTGCATGACATGTTGTTTGATTCCTGCAAATGTTGCTTGTTCCTGAACCGTCAATGGATTATTTTTAATTTCCATTTTTTCCCTATAGAGAGGGGGTTTGATGTTTATAATATGCTTCATCCACAGTGACTGTCTTGTTAACCACTGATGTAATTACCACAGTATTAAAGCAGGAAAGATGGAGAATGAGGGACATGCATTTTCTTCCTTCCTTCTATTATCTCTCTGTCTCTATAAACAGATGTACATGATAGATACAGTATGTTCACTTCAGCCGTTTGTGTTTTTCTTGCTGCCTGGTTTTCACCCCTACAGGCCTCAACATCTTTGACCTTCTTCTACCATCTCTTAGTCTTTTCTCACCTGATATCTGTGCCTTTTATCCTGTATGTAATATTTTCACGTACAGAGCTACAGCTTGCCTCTCCTAATTTGAGTGCCACTGATTTTTGAAAGATTCCAATATTTTGCTTTTTTTCCTAGTGGAGATTTGTGTAATCATAATATTGAGCTTTTCATCTGGAAACCATGTACAAGATAGAATCCGAATTTAATTATTTTAAATAAAAGAAAATGACTAATTGTTTTCAATAGTAAAAAAATAAAATCCTGGAAATGAAACAAACAAAAAAAGAAAAGCTGCACACAAGCCGGTAACATACACAGCTCATCTTCACAGGACATTTCCTCCCTATCTTGAAAAATCTCGGCATATGTTCCTGACCCTGCAGTGTATTTGCCCATCTGAAGGTAAAGAAAACGTCAAACTCTCTCCTACGCTCGCCTGTTATACTACGGTCTTTCCTGTTTGCGGCATTAAAATAATTATGACAGACTCTCGCTGTGTGTTTGTCTCTGGCTTCAACAAAGATGCACACACTGATAATGCTGTTCTATAGATAAATCCCCTCATGCTCCACTAACATACACTGCCCTCAGGCCACCATGAACCCAGCAATAACGTACACACTCCGTGGATGTAACAGTGATCCTTCGCTGTGGATTTAACCCTGCTAATGTGACATGCCATTTGTCTTTGGCCGTCTTCTGTTTGATTCCGTTGCTCGCTTGGATTCCTGACTTTCCATTTTCTTCCCTTCCCTCTGTCGCTCATCACAGCCTTCTTCTGGACCTCATCTTCACAGAGCAGTGCACAGAATAATGGCTGGTTGCAAGTCAAAGACCTCAGTTTAAATGCAAATCTAGTGGGTGAAGTCACATTTTGGACCAGATTTTCTGTGGGTCCTTACAAGCTAAAATAATACATTTTCTTGATTGATTCAGGGTGTGAATCCTGCAGACTGTGGTCATTTTATTTGCTTACATGTATACAGCTCGCCCCAGGATGATGCCAGACACAGTTTTGATATTTTAAAAATAAGTGTATACACATATACACTGAACATAGTGTACTTTGTCCAAGTTCAAATTAATTGCTGTTTTTTTTCTCCATCTCTCCTCCCTCCCTCTCTCGCTGTCTCTCTTATACAAATTCATAACACATAGACATGTGCTGTATATGACGCATGCATCCAAATGCAGATGCAAGTATCTACTTCCTTTTGCAAGTCCTTTGTTCATGTACTCCTTATATAATATCTCATGACATATTGTTCTCTCTTTGCATCTAGCTGGTAAGGAATAAAAAATAGAGATAAATAGTAATAGAATAGAAATAAAAATGACAGTAACTGTTTCTGAAGATAATGCATCTCTCCCACTCCCTGCTCATATGTGACACACACACACACACACTGAGGCTGGACAAATAAACTTCTAGCGTCAGTGCTGATACACAAGAAGTGTCACAAAATGTTGGTTTTGTTTGTGTAAAAGTCCATCACATCCAGACAAATAAAATGATCTGTTGTAGCAGCTTTTTAAGGCAAGATGACAGTTATCAATGTATGTTCTCACATCAGTAGATCTATAAAATCCTCACCTGCACACACAGACATGCACACAGCTGTGCCTCACACCTGCAACCCTTTCATTTCTCAGCACTGAGTCAAAAATGTACTTTCCTGATTCATAGTTAACTAAAACTAAACTATACATGAAAATGAGATGTGAGAAACCATTAAGTTAATTAAAATAAAAATTAAAACTAGACCTAAAGCATAAAAACTAACTGAAACAATGTTGTTTGCATACAAAACTAACTGAATCAAGATTAAAAAAACAAAAAAAACCAGGAATGTCATTTTTGGTTTTAGTCTTCGGTCAGCTTAGTTTTCGGGTACCGGAATAAACAAAGGGAAAAAAAAACAAAGTGGTTTGTTCATAATGTAATGCTTATTCTGAACTTCTTAAATCTTGGTCTTGACAAATACCTCAGTAAGGCAATACAAAACTAAAATAAATAAATGAAAACACTCCGAAAAACTAACTGAAACTAATCAAACTTGAAAATTAAATTAAGTTTAAATTGATAAAAAATACAGAAGTGTAATAACTGCTAATGGTTTACTTATGGAATCAATAAATTACTTCAGACTACATCGACCTGCTGGATTTGATGATCTGTGACATTTTGGCATTGTTTTCATGCGGTTTGAGTGAAACAAAACACAGAGGCACAAGCTGTTTGTCATAGCTGAATGACAAGTACGTACTGACAAAAATAATTGGTTAAGATTTAATTAATTGAGCAGCACAGACAAATAAGATGATGGCCTTAATAATAATGCTATTAGTAGAGAATTTCACTGTGATTTAGGTCACTAGCAGCAATTATGCAGCCTTTATATGAAGCCAAGTAGGTAATTAGTGGAGCCTCTTTATTTCATGGAGAGAAGATGGTAACCGAGCATTATTAGTTCATGTCTGCAGTAATCCTGCTGCAAAGCTGATCCCCAATTAGCTCAGCTAAACAATGACAGAATGAAAATGTTAATCTTGCAAGCAACTTAAAATATCGTCAGGTTGATTCCGTATCTTTGCTGCAATAGTTATGATGATGATGATGAGTATCTGTCATATAATATTTGTGTGTATTTATACGTGTGTGTTTGGAGTTCTCGGTGCTAAAGTTTGTATACACATGAAGAGCATCAGCGAAATCGTGCCGGGGCAAAAACTCCACATTTTTTTGATTGAATTGTCTAAAATTTCTATGTTGAAACCAAAACATGTCACATATTGAATTACTCACTCCCTAAAATGCTACTATGGGACTTAATTTCTGCTTGGGTGTATAAGTTAATTTTTCAGTGTAATTTTTTTTTTTACTGTTATGTTTGCATATAAGCCCCCTTTATGTTTTCTGACTATTTATTCTATACCACAGATTGCACTTCCTCAGCAGGATTTAGCTGACTGTCATAGTGACAACAACAAAAAGTAATGAGCTTTACTTTGGTCCTGAGAAGTTGTTTCCATTATTCACAGACAACACACTGTACATGTACTGCTAGACTGATTCACAGCTAACCTTTTTCTCAAGTAAAACTTCGACCAAGATAACAGGAAATAAAAAGTCCCCTATGCTGTACTGTGAAGTGAAAGAGGATCTCACAGATCAATTGACTGTTTCACCAAGATCCAAAGCGAGCTTCAGGTGCTGAACCCTCAGAGACTTGTAGATTATAAAATCTCAGCAAGAAAAAACCCTTTGTATTAAGAATAACAAGTTAACTTCAATTAACTAAAATAGATTTAATTTGAAAGAATGGTATAAACTCCTGACATTTACAGTCCCGATGATGAGTGACAACCGATAAATGAGGCGAACGCACCAAGCAGTTTAATGATGTGTTTCCTCCTCCCTTCAACCTGTCCTGACCTGCATTAATGAGCTGCAGTCAGCTGTATCTGTCTGTCATAGAGCATGTAGTTCAGAAATTTACACATGCGCGTGCACACACACACTCACACACAAACACATACATAGGACAGCTTGGGCACATGTAGGATTTAAAATGCATGCATGTGAGCAGGTAAAATGTAAATGGATTTAATGTGGACAAGCATTAAGCTTCATTTCCCAGGTTAACAATACTATCTTACAAAGGTCATAGTCATGTACAAAGATGAACACTTGAGGTTTGAACTTATCTCAGACTAGTGACACAAAGGTGGGGACCTGACGACTTCAGTAAAAACATTCCAATTAGCATTTGTCATGTTTGTACTTATTCAGTTCTGGAACGACACAAATAGCAGCAGGCAGAGCGACACACTCAAACTCACCAACCGACTTCATCTCAGTCATGTAATAAGATTCCCAAGGTTGTTCATAATACATGTATTATATTAATTGATAAAAAAATTCGTTTAATGCAAGTCTTAGAATTTTTTTTTCAACTGATATTTTTGACAGAACAAGAAATGTTCATTGTCTCCCTGTTTTTAACAAATTTAAGCCTGATATTAATTTTTTAAATCATCCTGGATCATTTTAGTTCTAAAGGACAAGTTCAACAGTTTGGTTAACTAGAGAAATATTACAATACAATAATATATAATAATGATACATATTAATAGTGTGATTTTTTTCAAAACCTGTTGTTGGGGTTTGAAAGACAGAATGGAACTGCTGTTTCTTTTTCCTGAGCAGAGATCCTGTACAGGTAAGTTGCTGCAGCATTTTGTGCACGTCTTGTGTACTAGATGTGAATAATCTGTGCAGTTACCGCAACATAAATATTTACAGGTCTTTTTGGTCTTTTCAAAGTTTTGTTGCATCTTTCAGAAAAGGAAAAGTCATGGCTGTGGTAAACTAAATTATAACTCTGTAGGTCACTGTGACTAAATAAACCAAGGTGATTTTATCCATGACTATGACCGTTTGGACGACCATCAGAATGTGACTTATAACGAGGTTGTATCCTACAATATGGAAAGAACCACAATCACCAGTAATAACGGTGACTCTTGTACGAATTCTTGTGTTTTGACTAATTGGATTCATAAACGGACCACCAGTACTCAGGCCACCTGGACACCAACCGGGAGGACTCTGATCATTTTTACCTGGACCAGCAGGAACACAGCCACTTTTACAAACACTGCTGAGATCTGGACCACCACAGGAAACAAAGATAAGAACTGCTTCTTATCTGTAACAACAGTTTATGGAAGAAAAGTTTCACCTTCATATTTTCTCTGTTATAAAGCTCTACACATTCTGTCTGTTTCCATCTGCAGTCAAGACAACTTTTAGCTTTTCTATAAAGATCACAAGCCTCGCATGCCAGATAAATTTGCGTTTTTAGTTTGAATTAGCATATGAAATGTGAATCTGGTTTACAATCCAAGAAAAATATTGAATTGGCACTATTTTGTTTTGTGTTTCATAAAACAATCACTAAAGTCATCATTCATCAATTTTGCAATAACACATACTGGTCACGGGACATGTCATCATGAGACATGTGATGTTGTCCAACAATGTGTAAATACAAGCCAGTGGGCTTTGTTTGTGGGGAGACTCTTGCAGTGACGAATAAGGCTAGGAAGCTAAACTGGATGAGTTGCAAAGTTGTTGTAAATGTGCCTGAATAAGTTAGCACACTTCAGCAAAGTTTGGGTTCCCAACAAACAGCTTTCACAAGTCTTTTAGCAAGTTTTGTGCCCCATCTGTTGTTTACAAGTGTAGTTTTATCATCCTTATGTTCATATATTACATGCTAATACAGTAGCTTCATGCACCCAAATTGAGAAGCACCTACTTAGAGAGTCACATTCCAACACACACACACACACAGGCAAACACACACAGCACCCTGAACATCCTCCCTTTGAGACCTAAACACACCTGTCTCCAAATGCATGAGCGATTGTGTGTGTGTATGTGTGAGTGTGCAAATGCATTAGTCAGGTTCAAGAGAGTACACAGTTACATTTTCTCATTTGGGAAATCATCTGCTTCTGGGTCTGTTGTGTGCTCAGCAAGAGCAATGCCACAGCTGTTTCTGGAGCTTTCTGTGCAGTTACAGTATATTCGATTATCAAGCATGACTGCACTGCAAATGCTCTCAGTCCAGTTTTCTTCCTTCTTTCAAAGATTAATGTATGCATTTCTTACTATATTATTTAATTATATTGCAATTATGCAGAATATATTATAATCCAGTGATAATTTTAATAATATATAATAGAATATAATTATAATATGATATTATTTCAATAATATATGTTAGAGAGTATTACATACATGCCTTATGTCAGTGTGTTAACTCGCTCTGTTGTTTGTTCACATCTTGTCGTGTGTGTCATCTTTGGGTGTCTGATCTTGTCGAATGTTCGTAACTCATAACAACAAACAAAAGCTCAAACTAATAGAAAGGCAAGTTGTGTGATGATGTAATCTGACCACAGTGCACCAAGTTCACCACACGGTGGCAATGTTCTGACAGGTTTTGAACTGGCTGACACCCAAACCCAAAACTCAGTCAGATGAGCTGCCAAAAGAAAGGAAAAGAAAAAAGAAAATTAAAAGGTGATGTGCTGTATACATGTTTATGATACAGCCATATACTAAACACAAGTAGGGAATTTTTTGTGAAACAGTTAAAGTTACTATCATTTATTCATATTTTTAGTACAACTTTGGTGAGGAAGTGAAATTAACACTCTTAATCTTTGGTGTTCATAAAATTTTTGATGAACATTTATGTAAGGAGGAGCTGATGAGCATCAGTGGTTCGAATCAGATGCTAATTTTTTTCTCTTGAATCTCCCAGAATGAGCAACTGGCTGCCAGATAACAACATCTGTCTTTTCATGTCAATAAAAACCTTCGCTTGTCATATCATTTTTTATGTCATCAGTGATTAACTCATCACGGCAGTCTTGAAAAGAGCACTGACGTCCCTTTAAGTGTTAATAGGATGTAATTTTTAAATGTTGTGGGAAGGTCGTTGTTTTCTTGATGTTGGAAATACGCCACAATCAGCCAAGATGTCAACATTCAGGGGTTTTTTCTGTCAAATTGTAAATTGTACAATGTGATTGTAAAAAAGATAAACAGTTCAGGTAGAGCCTCCGAGGACTGTAATCAATGAGCTAAAGCAAGCAGTCTTTGGATGCTCTTTAAAGACCCCTTCCAATGAAAATCATGTTTTTCACCTTGTTCACATGTTCATGTGGCATTTCTCTCATGTTACAAGACAAATCGGGAGGAAAGTAAGCAGTAAACGCCATCTCTGAGTAGTTCTGCCATCAAACTGCAGGGAAACAATCACTGACCTGAGACCAGGGTGGCATCATTACGTAATCAGTTCCTCACCAATCCTGTACCAGATGGGGCGGGATGTTGTGGTTACAAGTCCTTGACCCCGCCCCTCCAACAGAGAAAATATGCGGAGAAGCAGCTTGGTGGGCCTCAACAATGGCAGACAAACACACCTGTTTTGCTTTGAGTTGTAAAACGAGAAGAGAAGAATCTTCAGGCCTTCATTTTCTATCAAATGACCTGAAAATTAGAGAGCAATGGATGGATTTCCTTTCCCGTTTTCATTGTGATCTGGTGAAACCCTAACCCTGTAACCATATAGATAAGTTTATTTTTCTTGCCATGTGCCAATGAGATGCAACAGAGCCAGCCCTCACGTTAGATTAGCACAGGGACCTGTGCCCACATGAGTTAGTGCCTGACGGCAACTAACAGCGGGGCTTCTACACATGATCAGCAGTAAAACCAATTTGCTGGCTGCCCCATTGTTCTTCTATGGGGAGAGCGACACCACCTGACTATAAGCAGCATCGCTACCCTTGGCATTACGCACCACTTGGATTTCCGCTGCTGACCGCTGCTCTCAAAACTCAAATTATTCGAACTGTGACCTAGTTTGCCGCTGATCTTTCAAAGTGCAACCAATGAGATATCAGCTGTGTGTGACCAGAGACGATCTGCAAGTGACACATAAATGCAGAGGAGGGAGAGAAAGACAGAAGAAAAATCTGTAGCTCTCTGAATGAGTTTAACTCTTTGTTTTCTTAGTGATGTAATAATGTTTCATGCACACAAACTCGTTATTTTAAAAAAAAAATCACCCCTTTGTGATTAGTATGACAAGTCCAAGAGTGTTCTTTTGAGACAAACTTAAATACATAGTAAACAAACTCTTTTTCCTCCTCACACTTTTCTTCTACTTCCTGGAGTGACAACCGGCGTGGCTGTTGCCCAGCAACAGTGACTGGCTCTGAGCCTCTGCTGTGTGTGCTCTCTGTACCCTACTTGGCAGTGAGCAAAGCGCAAAGTTCTTATCATATGAAAGTTGCTTAAGCCCGAAATGTCATAACATATTTCAGAGGCTCTAGCTCGCTTTTTTGTTCAAATTGAAAATATACAAAGAAATCAGATAAACAATGACAAGTGATGGTAAAGTTGAAGGGCTGCAAGTAATCGTGATTCTGAATGTAGCTCTCAGCAAGGAGGGGAGGGAGGTTCCTTAGCGTGCAAGGGGAGGGTGCAGAGCAGCGCTGAAGCACCGCCAACTCGGAGACGAATTGCTAATGAACTACTGGCCCACCTGAGGAGGGCAGGTCCACAGAAATAGGAAATGTTTGAGGTTTTTTTGCGAAAAAACTTCACAACCACATATGAAAGACCACTGAAATATAATTTTTTGACTAAAACAGAGCATTGGAGGGGTCTTTAACAAAACACTGCATGCTAAATTACTTGATAATAAATCAAAGTCCAACAGTTTAAAGCTGTTGTTCACATATGTTTCGTTTCACAAAATAAAACCTGCTGTAAATCATAGGCTAAGTAAGTAAAAATCAACTATTCTTGCACACACATCACAAACACTAAGGATGCACTCACCCTTGGCCCAGTTGCCCCGTACTGTGCAGAAGCACGATTGTCCCCCATCCCGGCTCCTCTCTGGCCTGTACTCAGATTGTTCAGCACTAAGCTGGCCTAAGCAAGCTTACATCTTCACTGAACCACCTGATCTACAGAGGGTGGCCCATACTTGCAAATATTGTACCATCCCTTTTTTCCATCTTGTCCCGACATTGTTCAATTGTTCTCTGGTATCCACGACCATGAATACAGTCTCGGATTTTTCCACTGTGCTACATCCAGACTTGGTATGCAGTTGTCTGCCCAAAGTTAAGGTAAACCCTCCACAGCCACACTGATGTCGGCGTTCTGATGCATGTGCATTCATACCGTCCCAAAGCCCAACTCTTCCAATCATGCCAGGGTCAAGAGAGCATACCATGCACAGTGCTTGGACGGAGTATGGACGACTCACAGTAGTCAAAAAAACGGACTTTAGAGGTCAAACTAGACTTTGGACATGCTTTGACACAGTAGCCTGATGTGAGCGCACCCTAAGAAGCACCCAGAACAGAAGATTGGTGCTTAGTTTGGCGCCTTGAAAGGACTGCTAAACTGCCACATTTTTGCACATTTAAATTTCTAAGGGACACCTGTTTCTTCACTATTTCTATGTAGGCAGTTGTCAACGTTGATCATGGTGTCTAAGGTTTTTTATGGCATTGTCCTTGCCTGTAGGAACACAGCAATCTGAAGCACTTAACTGCTGACTTTACAGAAGCCACATCAAACGTGCTTGATATTAATGCATGTTCAGTCTGAGAGCAAGATAAATTACAGTGAATGTTTTTTGCAGTGCAGTCAGGGCAGGTCCAGGAGGCTTTATCCTTTTCATCTCCCTCACCACCAATCAGAAACCCCTCTTTACAAGACCCCCGCTTGCTTGTCAATCACTCCCCTCGGGCGATAGGTTGGAGTGAGACAAAAGAAGGAGGAGAACGAGAGAAAGTGAAAGCAGGGGGATTGATGTGAGAGTGGTTGGGAAACACAGGGATGGGATGTTAGAGAGAGCTGAGTACATAGAGTAAACGCTGAAAGTGGATCCACTGTCTTGAAAAGAGATGAATGAATGGGGTCAGGGACGCCCCTGAGAATAAAGTGAGAGAGAGAGAGAGAAAGAGAGAGGGAAGGCTTGATAGAGTGAGAGAAAAGGGGGATAACAGAATGATGGATGGAGAAAATGCGTGAGCTGGAAATGGACAGAGAGAGACAGGAGGTAATTTCCAAACGGAAATGTTGAGAAAACATGTGAATAAAGTAAGTAAAGTGTGTAAGACCGTGTATAAAAAAGAGGGGTTTTAAGAAAAGAGGCAGATAAAAAGAGGAGAAGAGCGAGAGAACATGAGAAGAAGAAGTGTAAGAACAAAATGAGAGAGGAGATTAATTAAAGGGGTGGCAAATAGTCCAGTGAGACAGACAGTAAAAAACAAGAGTGCGAAATGGAAGGAAAGCAGGAGAAAATGGAGAGGAGAACGAGGTTACAGGGAAGACCTGAAAAAGAAAGAGATGGAAATGTGAAGATTCAAGGTCAGGAACAAGGTGAAGGAAGGAAGGAAGGAAGGAAGGAAGGAAGGAAGGAAGGAAGGAAATACACAAATCAAAGAAAAGGAAAAACAAATTATGGCAGCTGCAGTAAAATTGTAAAGTAGTCTCTGTTTCCATTTTCTTAAACTACAAATTCCCTTTTACGGTTTGCTTTGAACGAATTCTTAAATGTTCCTAAAACTGATAAAATCACAGAAGTCTCCTGGATAATTTATTTAGACTACAGCTGTATGCTGAGGTCATCCATTTTTATCATTTCAACTGAGGAATCATGCATTTTCCACCACTTTTGAAATGGAAAAAAAGGCCATAAATATATAATTCACATGGGCTTAAACCAGCATTAAGGGTGTTCCTCCATCCTGTGACCTCGGTCTGCCTTGAGCTTCGGGGCTGGCATCTCCCTGGTCACTCTTCCCTCTCCTATTTGCCTTAACCAAACCCCTTTTAAAGTGCCTAATCCATCACAATCCAACGACAATTTGTTTTTTGCATGTGGGAACAAAACAAAGCTCCATTAAGGCTATTTCGTGCTCGTGTGAGACATGGTGGTGCCTCTTAAGATGAGACACAAGCATGGACAAAGTCATTTGTGCTGCAGTGAGTAAGATCGCCAACAGCAACATCAGCATCGTTGTACACCATGGCTTCAGGCCCCGCCCTTTTTGCTTAAAAATGTATCTGCTTAAGACTATTAAAACAACAAGCATAAAGCAAAGTGAGATAGTCTTTCTGTCCCCAACATGCATATACAGTTTTAATATCCCACACTGCTTGCATTTAAACATTTTCAAATCTCTCTGTAGCTTTGACATATTGTCCAATTGCTTGCTGTATATTTACATATGTATGTATCAGGGTTGGGAAGTAACATGTCACTTAGTAATTCATTACAGTGACTTTGTTACTTTTCCCAGTAACTAACAAAGTAAGGGATTACAATCGCAGAGACAGTAATTATATTACAGTTACAGGTCTGAGTAACACTGCATTACTGCCTTGCTAGAAAGGAATGTGTTTTTTGTCCTCAGATATCTAATGACGAAGAGATATACGTGCATGTGCTGATATATATTATTGTACAAAAGGGGGAATTTGATTTGAGTCTTTATAATGTTGAAGTTCTAATAAGCTACTGATGGTGTAGCCATGCCTGAGCATGTGGCCAACAAAACAAGGTTGTTGTTCTAATGAAATGGATTGAGTTTTAGGAGCTGGCTGAACAGGCTGTGCGTCACTGTTTCAGGGAGTCAGTTGGGTTGCAAAAGTAATATAATAAAGTAACAAGTAACGTGACTTGTTAGTTCTGATACAAAGTCATGAATAAAGTAAATGTATTACTTTTCTAAGGACTAATCAGTAATAAGTAACTTATTACCAGTGGTGGACAAAGTACACAACTTCATTACTTGAGTTAAAGTATAGATACTCCTGGTCAAATATTACTCCAATACATGTGAAAGCTACTCAGACAAATTATTACTTGAGTAAAAGCACTGGGGAACTTGCTTTTAAAAATACTTATGTATTCAAAGTAAAAATCTCAAAATATTTTTGTAGACATTTCTCAGAAAAAACAATGAAATATCAGCAAACAGCAGTCGCTAACAGAAAGTTAACTCAATAACTCCGCCTGTGGGCAAATCAATACAAAAGCCATTTTCACAACCAACCATAGAATAAAATGGCACTAAGTTACCAAAAGCACAGACAGCCTCATTTGAAATGTTCATCTGGAATAAAACAAGTGATAACCTACATACCTCAACATACTTTCTCAGGTTGGACTGTGAATTTCTGTCAAGTCTGTGCATGGTAAACAGAGTGAATATTTAAGTGAATACAAATCATTCTTCGTTTCAAAATCTCAAACATGGACTTCAGCTCTGGCCATGGGTGCTCAGGTGAAGAATCCTTTCCTGCTGTAACTGTCATTACTGCCACTAGATGAACTGTTTGATTTGAGAGACGTTTGATCTACACCTAACCATGGAGATGTGCAAGGTACAGATATGGCAGCACCACTTCACATGCAGAACTACATGACCACAGTTTGTTATCTTTCAGATTTTACAAAAAAGAAACACCACAGTACAAATATTGTACTACTATTAAAAATATTGTACTTTTGACTCCACGACAAAAATATTGCACAATATCTGAATTTCAAATGTAGTGGAGTAAAGTTAGTAGGTTCCCCCCAAAAAGTAATACTCAAGAAAAGTACAGATATTCAAAAAATGTACTTAAGTACAGTACTCAAGTAAATTTACTTTGTTACTGTCCACCCTTGCTTATTACCATTTCTGAGTAACTTGTCCAAAACTGATTTGTACACAAATGCACACAAACACACACAGATGGCTGACACAGCTGGGCTTGCTTGAGATAGCAAGAAGTGATAAAGTTAGGCATTTACACTAACATCCGTTTTTACCTCATCCAGAAAAGATACAGCTGCAGTCAGAGACTGGTTTTATGCAAGATTTTTTTATTTGTTTGTTTATTTATTTTTTTGTTTGATTTGCTGTATTTGAAGGGGAAAGTCGGATTTTTTGCAGCTGAGCTGTCTGTGACAAGTATTTAAGAGGGTGAGCGTGTGTTTTCCCGTCTTTTTGAGTATGTGTGTGTACTACTTTGTGTATTTCTGAGCCACAAACACTCAAGATTGCAGCAAGTGGAACATGAGATAAAAGGAAATAATGACAATACAGTACAGAAGGCTGGGAAACATTCATTCCTCGGATCTCGACCAGCGGCAGATTTATCTCCCCTCTCTACACGAGGCAGCCAGGTGTAACGTCCGCCTCATCTAGGCCTCTGACATATTCAAGCCAGCAGATTTACACATTCGCACAACTCAGAACAGTAAGTAGCTCATATCTCGGTGGCGTGGAAGCCAAGATGCTCTATTTCGAGATATTGTCATCCTCCACAAGCCAGAGAGTTCCTTATTGACTCAGCAGGAGAGACAGAGAGAGAGAGAGAGATAGAGAGAGAGAGAGAGAGAGAGAGAGAGAGAGAGAGAGAGAGAGATAGAGAGAGAGAGAGAGAGAGAGAGAGAGAGAGAGAGAGAGAGAGAGGATGCTTGAGAAGCAGGTGGTGAACCCATGCTAGTCAGGCCAGCCCACACACTTTATATAATAAATGTTGCCTGTGTCCTGTAATTTTCTTGATTTGCATCTTGAGCCATCTTAACTGGGGCTAAAGCTGTGGGTGCATTCCAAATCGCATACTTTTGCTTTTTACTTGTAGTACATACTGCGCGTGCCCTCACAAAGTACATACTGTTGCATGTGGTATGCATACAATTGGAACATACTACTCTGTCAGGATAGTGCGCCTTGAACTTTGACTCTGATGCTTCTTTATCCGTTGCATCCTTAGTGCGAAATTTGGAGTACAAGTTGAGCAAGAATGTTTTCTAAGCCATTCTAAGGTAAGATTTGTTCAAATGTGACTTACCATTTCCACTTATTTATTCATTTGGCTTTGTGCAGCAATAGTATATTAATGCATTAATTGCACATAGAAATTGCAAAATTTATATAGTACTTGCACTTAAATGCACTGTCATCTGTCATTGCAACGCATGTCATTCTGTCAATCATTTGTCATCTGTCTCAGCTTTGTTTATATCTGAACGATATCGTTTTCTGGCATACTAAATAGGAAGGTAGTATGGGTACTGGCCCGCAGGTTGTGTCTTGAATGTCTCCTGTCTGAAGTATTTCTCTATCTACAAGAGAACAGTTCAGTGTGCACAGACACAGATTCACTAGAGCAGCAAGATTTGAGCATGCAACCCTGATCATGTGAGTTTGCTCTATTAATGTTTTGAGCTGTTTTGTTTTCTCTCTCACAAGCGGTTATTTGCCAACTGCACCTGCAGTGACAAGTTTCAAAATGTCACACAAACATCCAGACGTCAGGGTCACGACCATTTCAAAATTGGCATTCACAAGGAAATATGTAATGCCTATAATCAGAGGTGGATATTGACAAATTACATTTACTTGCATCATTATAAGTATGTTTTTGTGTACTTTTACTTTTTAAAGTAGTTTTTAGAATCTATAATTTTTATTTTACTTAAGTAGATTTGGTTTGAAGTATTATACTACTACTGCACTACATTTTAAATCATATCCGATACTGAGTAAAAAAAAGCTTAAAGTTTCTTTAAGTTTTCTGTGAACTGGTGCTGCGATGGCATGCCAGTAACAGCCCATCTGATTGGCTCTGGCTGACTGACTGCAGCACTTGAATGTGAACAACACTCAGTTGCATACACTCAGACAGCAGAGGGGCATTTTTGTGCAGACATGGAGCGGGATGGAAATGGAGAGACAATACTTCAACCCCCTGCGACCCCCAAAAAGTAACTGAATAAGTTTTACTAAATTTTGAAATGAGCTACTTTTTACTTTTACTTGAATACATTTTTACACCAGTAATTTTACTTCTACTTGAGTAAAATTTTTATTAAGGTAACAGTCTTTCTACTTAACTAGATTTTTTTTTGGTACTTTTCCACCCCTGCCTATAATATGCCCTATCGGTAAGCCTACAGTTTCAATGATTGTGAGCATAAAAAAAACGTTCTATTCCATCGGCAAATGAATATGAAAAGTCTACTAACATCAAACTCTGGATATACATCATTTGGCACAGTGAAGCTATGATATACATACTTGTATATACATGCAGAATACAAGAAGGGGACTTAAAGATTTCTGTGTTGCTGGGTCATTTATTTATCAAAATTGAGCTACTATAGCAATGTACAGTGATGTTTTCATGGGTGTAGTTTTCTGTTAATCTGCAGGTATTCCAGTGTGCTGTTAGGGAGTCATGTAGAGATGCATCGCAGCATGGGCAGGGCTGCATGACACACATACCTCCACTAACTGCTGTGTCTTAAAAATCTGTGAACAAGCACACATGGATTCGATGAAAGCTACCTTGCACTCAAATTGATTTAGTGTGAGGATGAGGGTGAGACTGAAGGGGAGCTGCAGATATCGCTGTGGCTGCTAGTGTGGAATGATCTCCCTGCAGCAAAGACGCAGCATTCTGCTGGATTCAACATGCGGAGTATTCTGTGATGTGTGCCACTTCATTTAATTTCCAAAACAGCTGCAAATGTGCCCGTCAAGCGCAGCAGCGGTTTTTAGACAAGCATTGGTGGGGGTTTGGTCATGACAAGGATGGAAGAATGGAGGTTGGGTTGTAGAAGCAGGGCCTGTGTTATACGATAATTGAATAAATTGAGAATTGAATTGAATTAAATCCTATAAATTAGGATTCTGGGTATACCTAATTGCTGTGAACTGTGGTTGCTTGCCCAAGGCTATGGCTTATGGTTGGGGATGGGGGCTGGGTGGAAAAGAGGCAGTCGCAATGATACTCAGCCCTTGGGAGAAATTATTCAGCAATCTTTTTGCTCTTTTGTAGGCACCAAAAGATATGAATGACATCTATTTATTACAGTTTAAATACGGGCTAAAGTACCCCCCCCCCCCAAAAAAAAAAAAAAACACACACACACACACACACACATCTCTCATTGCTGTGTCTCCTCTGTTGTTTGCCACGTTCGCACACTACACATTGCTGCTGGAAAATAGAAAATGTTACATATGCAGCTACAGTGGGGTTTGGTGAAAGGAAAAGATTTCATCAGTCTGAAAAGAAACATACCTGAACCCCTAAATTGAAAACGAGGGCTTTCTATAGATGTCCTTTGGCATTGATGTCTAATAATCACAGAGGGAAAAATCCAGCATAAAATCAGTTTCTATGAAACAACAGCATAACAAAGAATACAGAACAGAATTCGATGCAAACATAAAGACAGGTTTGCTGTTTGAAAATCAACTCTTTTCAACAACTCTAATCAATATATAGTCTCCTCATTAAAACCAAACAACCAATTTGCATGTTTGTACACGGATAATTCAACAGCAGCAGAGATAAGACAGGTCAAGAGGAGAAAATAGATGTGATAAAACATTAAATATAAGCCTAAATGATAACTTTTGTATTTTAAGGACTAAATATGTCGACCTTTTTATTCCTGATTATATTTGTAGGCAGGGATGGAAATGATGAATGAATGACAAAATCAACTTAATTAACACATGATCCCACCGACCATCAGGGGCACCTGAAGAAACTCCACTGGTCACTCTGTGGGCCAAGTTTACAACAAACAAACCACTCTTCCTGCTCTTTGCAATTTAGTTAGTGTGTTTCGACTGCTATGTGAACCACAGCAGATGCTGAAAAAATACAGCAGTGGTCACTGTTACCAATCTCTCAATCTGAGTGCTGTAAACCTGAAGGCACCAGCAGCAGAGAGAAAAGAGAGAGAAGTCCATGGAGCCCCGAGATAAAATGACCAGTTTAGCTGTTAGTAAAGGGTTTACAGCTGAAGCAGTGTGACAGAAGCCAATTAGGATATAAAAGGTGATGGTTTGCCTGACTGGCCATTTTGTTGTATCGGATGTCTTTTGCTAAAATTAAATATATTCAAACTCTCTTGAAGTTGATTTGTTCGCGTCACTTTTTGTAAACCACTTTATAAATAGATAAATTTTCAACACTCTCTCTTTCTAGGGCAGCTCGACTTTCCCCAGCTGCTATTTGGATTTTTGGAGACAGTCAGATTTGAACCTGTCTGATTTCATCCATAGCCACCACCCTCGAGAGGAAATGTTTGGCAAGATAAAGATTTGTTCCTGTTTCAGCCATCAGAATCTATAAGGGACGCATCAGTGAACAGCTGGTTGAACTCCTGAAATTTTGGCTAACAAAATAGTGTCCAATACTGAATGCTGAGACCTAATCTGGAAGATTTCATGAATATTTCTAGAATCATCTTTGCATAAACTCTATGAGTGGCAAAAGGAAAAACCGACATTTGTACATCTGTAACAATATGAGAAATAATGCTGCTGCAAGGCTGTTTATTACTTTAATATCCAGGTACTGTAACACACAATATGATGCAAATCTCATCTTACAGGTTTATTGATAGAGTGGATTTGTTCATTAGGAGAGAGAAATATTCTGTTATACAACGCTACTTAGAGATTTAATTTTTTTAGACATGTCAATGCAATAAATTTATAATTAATAACTAATGAACAGAGCTCACTCACTGAAGTACTTAATGGAACAGTGCCATTGTTATTGAAATTTATTTCACCTGTGCTTTTATTCTCAATATAAATCAAAATGTTTGCTGCAAGAAAGGTTTATTAATTCTACTTTAAGCTTGAATAATGTTTATTATTTCCCCCTGAGTATCATCCATTGCTTCAAGGTCTTTTTGTTGTCCTCACATGTGGTGTGTGTGTGTGCATGCGCATGTGCATGCGTGCGCATTTCTGAGTCTTTGGGGCATCAGTTAACTGGGTCCCTCCATCCCACAGCGGAGATGTTCAGATTTAATCTGATAAACTCTAGATGCAACAGCTGTCACCCAGACCCGGCCTGTCTATGACCCAATCTCTCTCTCTCTCTCTCTCTCTGCCTGTCCTCTCTCCCTCCCTCTGTCTGTCTCTCTCTCTCTGTCTCTTCCCATACCTCCCCGTCTCTGCTTAATATCTCTCATCTCTATATCTTCTGTCTGTATCGGTGCCTCATTCATAATGTCATGCGAGTGTACTTAGGAGAACATACATTCAGTGTACTTATGCGCACACACGCAGATACACACGCAGATGCACAGAAATACAAACACACACACACAGTCCATTATCCATCTCCAACCCTAATTCAGCAGCTTGAGATCGGTTTGATAAAGCTAGCTTTTTAACAAAGAAAAACAAACACAAAGACCTGCTGGGCACATGTATTGTGAGATTTTTGTGACAGTTGTTCCGGTAAAGATTGAATTATGGCTGGGCAGTATGAACACGCAGAGAGATACGTTGGCAACTTATGAACATAATATACGGTGATGTGGAGATCGAACCTCTGACCTTTTTATAAGAGTCACTAAGTTGATCTGCCCTTCCATTCTCCCATTAAGCTTTACTTATCTCTGCTGTTGGATTATTGTGGAATTAAGTCATCTGAAGAGATGGGTTAGAAGGTTTTGTTCTGCTACAAGCAGAGAGCCACAAATCTCGGCATCAACCATCAAAAGGACATTATAATGAATTTAACTTCATATACTACTACTATTACTACCAAAAATAACAGATTCCTTAACCCAATTAAAGCTCAAACTGAAGCTTGAGGACACATGTGTGCGCGCGCACACACACACACACACACACACACATATCTACACAGACTCTGAATATCTTTGTTTTAAGTGGTTCTATAGTCTTGGGTCTTGGTGGGCACCAACATGTAAAATGTGATTTAATGAGTTCCCAGGGTAGGGAACTATTTTCCTCCTGAAGAAAAAAAAATAGAAATAAATAAAAATAAAAAACCTTTCAGAAATTGTACAAAGATGTTCCTAAAGTCATTATTTTGCATTTGAAGCTTCTACTGACATTTTGGAGTGAAGCTTTGAATGTCTGTCTGCATATTCTCTGATGTCACCTTCCTTCTCATAAAGAGAATTTTTTTTTCCCATCATATTAGTTGCACAAATTTGACCGCAGGATCATTTGTTTTTACACAGTCAGAGTACTGTATATGAACTGTAAGCTAGCAGCGGCAGGCACAGGGGTTGTGCATTCTGCATGCGTTTTTCAGTTCAGCCTCTGACTGAACTCTGCACTTACCAGACTCTAGTTCTTTCAGCTGATTCCTTTTTCTTTTTCCCCTCTTCTTTATTAATGTAGAAAAATGCATTTCCCTTCAGTAGGCAGTCAACAAAGAGGGACCAATCACAGTTCAGGTACAGTAGTGACACAGCTAGTCTTGATGAAAAATCCACATTTTGATATGTAAAGTTTAAAGAATAACTCTCAGCTCTCCTCCCTTTCTATAAGAGCAGAATCTGGTGTGACTGTGGTTGGTTGATCCTCTAGAAGCTCCTGTCTGCTCTTGGCTCTCTCCTCCATAGCTCCTCAGCTCTCACAGCTGACTGCTGGCATCTTTCCCTTCACTCCACCCAGTTGAACTCACACAACAATCCAATTCCTGTGTTAGTAATTCCAATATTGATTAGAATTCAAATGTCACTGTTATGAACAAAGCTTTGATGCTTGTAGTACTAGGCTGTGCAGTAAATGTGGTTTTACAGCCTGAAAAAGTAATTTATTTATTTTTTTATGTTTTACAATTTATTTGTCTGAGGAAGGGTTACTGTGCCATCTGGCTGCACAAATAAAGATGTAAAGTTCATAAAGACTGATTTGTGGGTGGGGGAAAAAATATTCCAGAACCCCCACCCCCACCCCCACCCCATTTCACTGCTTTGCATCGATGTAACTACCTATATTTGTTTGAAATAGTATTTAGCCTGGAAGTGCTTGTCAAAGCTATAAAATTCCATTTAGCCTAATTTTGCAAAATCTGTTAGCATCCCAACCCATCTTCAAATTATCTATTCAAGGCCTTTCATTATGCTGTATCTTTAAAAATGCACATGTAAGTCTCTTGCCAGCAAACACACACAATCGTTTCAAAACATGCAAGGTGGCACACACTTATGCTAATTCACTTGTTTTCCATATCTCTCTTTTGCCATCACAGACACACACACACACACACACACACGCATACTCCAATCAAAGTGCATATCCCCATTAGTAATTGGGAAAGAGCAGCAGGGAGTCGAAGAGCGTGTGTGAGAGCGTAATGAACCCCTATCGAGCTGAAAGAGCTCCACAGTTTGGGTTTGTGTGTGTATACGAGTTTGTGGGAAGGAAAGAGCATTTTATACTGGACTGGCTTACAGAGTTTAGTTCTCGCAGACCTTTACACATTGTCACAAACTTATACTAAAGTTACCCCTACTTGAAGAGGATGCCACATCCCATATCCTGATGTAAGGCATACAAGCTGAAACCAAATCAACAGGCAAACTAGAGTAAAGGACATGAAGGAAAAGGGGTAACACTTTGTCAGATGCAGTTAGTTTTGCTTATTCAAAAATCACAAATTGTAAAAAAAACTTAATTGAGGTGCTTGAGCTATGGAGCATAAAACTAAAACAGAAAAAGAGGCACCCACACACTCAATCTGTGTAAAAAATCATTTATTGCAAGCTTTGTGTCAAAGACCCTCTTCAGGGCATAAAACGGGCTGCAAGATTGCAGCGGATTAAAGCACATCACTTGATTAGCCTCAGTGCAGAGCATTTGTGTCAATCAGTTGAACCTGTGTGGCAGATCATCAAGAGAAATTTGGTTCTCAGTAAAAAAAATGTTTTTTGGTTGTTGTTTTTTTTAAATTCAAAAATAAAAAATCCAAGTCTTCTTCAATAATACATAATAAATAAAAACATTTAGTAGCAGCAAACATGCACTGTTTATGGATGATGCTAAAACACTGAGGGACACACAGCACTGGTCCACACTGCTGGAGAAGACCTGAGCTGTTTTCTCATTTGAGCTCTAGAGAATTTTAGGATCTCATTCTCCAAATACTGTTCTTGATGGATTGTCGTTGTTGCACATGACGCACAAAACAGGAGATTGTAAGACATGCTCTCTCCTACTGGAAACACATGGTTCGGCTTGGACAAAGGGTGTGCTGGGGCAGAGTGTGCTGAAAGACAAAGAGGAGGACACAACTGAAAGAAGGACTAGGTTTTTTTTGTGTGTTAATAGTAGTTCTACATGTGAGTGAACCCATTCGCAATATCCAGGGAAGACTGGAAAGCAATAAATACAGGCAGGCAGAAAAGAGTACAGAGTTGCAAAAAAGTAGAAAGCAGCTGGACTCTCGTAATCAATGTAATAACTGGTGTCACTGTTTATACAACCATGCAAATAGGGCAACAGGGAGTGAACCCAAATGCAGACAACAGTGGTGGATAAGGAAGTTAAGAGATTTTAGAAAATACATATTGGCAGTGACTTACAGAATGATCAGGCAGGCAAGGGTCAAAACCAATAGGGAGTTCAGCACAGCAACCAAATACAAATTGGGGACAGTGTCCAAAACATCCATGCAAATGGTCAAAAGAATCCAGGAAACAGGCAACAAGGAACAGTGATCAAGGAGCACATGGTCTTGCAAAGTGTGAGTGGCAATAGTCCACTTAAGTAGCTGCAGGACAATGGAGGCAAGTGAAAAACTGTGCCACATTCAAACTTGACAACGCGTACCAGCAACACATTTATGTAACCGGAAGTGGTGATTTGCTGAACGCCCTGTTGTGTGATGCAAGTGTTGCAACTATCCATTGTGAACGTCTTTTTAATGCGGCAGGGTTTATATACAGGTCGCAGCTGATTGGGTAATACCTCTGACACACCCGCCAAACAGGAGAAAACACACTCCGAAGTTGTTGCACACTGTGTCAAGGAAACAGGTTCAAAAAACCGAAGCAAAACGTTGCACATTGTGTTGAGATTGAATGTTACCCTGGTGTGGAACTGTGCGTGGTCAGGGCTGGTGATGTAAAGCAGAAATAGGCGTGTAGCTAGGTGTGGCAGTCAGGTGATGCGCGAGGAAGAGATAGTCTGAGGGCATCTGGTGAACAGGAAGGGAATGGCAGTGACAGAGAAGGGAACGTGGCTGAACAGAGGCAACACAGAGGCAGATTGTGTGCAACTGAGGAAGGGATTCTGATTTTTTTTAAAAAAGAGAGAGAGAGCGATGAGATGAAAGAAAGATGAAAGATGAGCGGCAGACCCAGCACAGCAGTGTATTCCATCTTACATGGCTCTGACTTATGACTGAAAATATCAGATATTCATTGTATATCACCATTCTGCATAAAAATACTGAGATGATTTTTGCTCCATGTTGCCCAGCCCCACACACACACACACACACACACACACACACACACACGCACACACACACGCACACACACATATGCGTACAGACGTCACCTTTCTGTATCAGCCTCAGCTCATTTTGTTGCATATTAAACCAGGACATAATTTCCTCCTCAGGACTTGGCCACAGAGGTGTGATTACATCTGCCACCATTCATACACATCTATTTACACCGGAGGACAGAGCAGGACTTCAGTGTGAATCTGACTGTAAGCACTGATTCATCTGCTCAACCACTCGTAATGAGCAATAAATCACGTGCCTCTTTTTACTGTAGGAAGACAACAAACAGATTCTATACATCCACATAGTTTCTGCAGTTATTTATAGGACAACTGACAGCTGGCTGCATGAACGTGTCCCATATAGAAAGATCAGTTTTTAGACTTATTTTACAGTGTGATCTCTGTTGTTTATTACTTCATAATATTGTTTCCCATGTATTTAATGAGAAATATCTGTGGTGGTTTGCCGCTTATTTTAAACACTCACTAAACTGAATGTTCTTCCTGATAAACTTAACTGCCTACAGTCAGTTTTCTTTGATTTTTCTGTTCAGAGAAAGCTGCTGCTTATTGATTTCTGCACTCACTATTCCACATTGTTGATACTCTCCTAAGACTGCAAACCAATCTTAAAGAACTAGCAGCAACAAAGGCCAAAAGATCAAAAGCTTTGCCAAACTCACGCTTGCCTCAAAAGACCTAAGTTGATGCCCAACGTGACCACATGTCCTGTGCTTGTGTGAGAAGAAAAAAACCATCCATTCATCCAACCATCCATCCAACCATCCATCCATCCATCCATCCGTCCATTGTCAAATGCTTATCTGAAGTCGGGTTGCGGAGGCAGCAGTTTCAGCAGCCCCAGACTTTCCTTTTCCTGGCCACATCAGCCAGTTCTGACTGTTGGATCCTGAGGCGTTCCCAGGTCAGTGCGAAGATGTGACGTCTCCACCTGGACCTGAATCTACCCCGGGGTGTCTGAACCTGGCTTGGAACACCCTCCTAGGGAGGCAACCAGGAGGTGTCCTTACCAGAAGCCCGAATCCCTCACAGCCACCTTCCTGAGGAAACCCATTTCTGCTACCTGTATCTGCAATCTCATTCGTTCAGTCATGACCCATCCTTCATGATGGGACCAAAGGTAAAGGTAGGAACAAAGGTTGACCAGTAGATCGAGAGCTTTTCCTTCCAGCTCAGCTATTTTTGTCATAATAGTGCAGTAAAGTGAACCCAAAACTGCTCCTGCTGCACCAGTTTACCGGCCAATCTCCCGCTCCATAGCCCCCTCACTCGTGAACAAGACCCCGAGATACTTCTCTACTTGGAGTGGACAACCATGGCCTCAGGTTTAGAGGTGCTGATCCCCATACCAGCTGCCTCACACTCGGCTGCAAGACTGGATGGCCCTTAGCCGTGATCCCTTAAGCCTTACTCCAGCAGCACCTCCCACAATATCTCCAGAGGAACCCAGTCGTAAGCCCTCCCCAGATTCACAAAGCACCTGCGGACTGGTTGGGCAAACTCCCAGGCCCGCTCCAATATCCTTGCAAGAATAAAAAGCTGGTTAGTTGTTCCATGACCAGGATGAAATCCTGGTTGTTCCTCTTCAATCCAAGGTGCAACTAGTGGCCAGAAAAAAAAACAAATGGATTCAAATCCAAAAACAAAAACCCAAAGTACATACATGATGAAAAGAGGACAAACAAATTTAGTAGCCAGGCCTTCTTACATCACCGTGAATTAGTTTAAACAATTATGTTAGATGATCAGAGTGTAAAGTGAAAATATATCTAATAAGATTTGCAAGGTGGCATTTTAAAGTAGTTTCCCAAAAATCATATCGCAGTATTTTAGTTTTACAGTTTAACAGCATATCAAGATTATTTTGATATTTTTTTTAGCACAAAGTGGACAAAATGTTCAACTGAAAGTCACAGCCACATGTGATGTCACAAGCACTTTATCAATAATAAAATGCAGAGAAATGCAAAGAAAATGTTTCCTCCCCTGTTAAAAGATATGCAACATATGGAAAAAATCAAACATCACATTTTTTCGACTAAATACCTGCATATTAATTTTGCTGCAATTTTGTAGGAATGAGCATTGCTTTTACAAAATACCTACACAATGAGATTTTTCATAAACAACAGATTCTGTCATTTTTGATAAACAATCATCACATAATGAATAAGTTGGTGAAACTAAATATTAGACCATTTAACTGTACTTGTGTTACTGTGTTACTTGTGTTCTGCCCTTTAAACAAGGAAAGAGAAAAGTCCTGCTTGTCAGCTCTGCTTTGCCTCAGTTAAGTCAGACAGCTCTCTCTCAATGATTGCCTCTGCTGCTGATTCAACATGATTAACAGGCTGAAGTGCCACCTTAAAAACTACAGTAGTGTCAACAACTGACTCCCAACAGTGGCTCAATATTGGCTGAGAGCTGATGGACAGATTAATGTGTTGTACTGAAGAGTTTCATCCTTGCACATAAGGCACAGTCAATCAAAGCTGAGTTAGAATTTCTGGACAACAGAAGAAATGGTTATCCAGATCCTCCCTCACATATGGAGATGGCTCCGCCTTGACCTGACATGTGATTAAAAGGTGGTGGATTACAGGTATACAGGGCCACTTTACATCCATATTTCCTGGAGAGTTCATTTCTGCATCCGAACTGCACCATCTGTCAGAAATGATTGTGTGACAACATGATAATCTTCCCACCAAACTCTTGCTGAATGCACTTATGCTAAGTGGCTATGTGCTGTAATGGGGCTAAAATGTAAATGTGGAAATGTAAATGCACTGGAATGCCTTGGAGAATGAAGATACCTATAAAGAATATAAAATGAGATGTTCCCTCTGCTCTGATGAGTACTTTCTTCTTCTCTAATGCATCTCAAGGCCTCGCCACATTCACTGATTCACTGATTGTGTTGAGAGGAGTCTATTCCTTTTAAACACCCATAGGGTTAGTATGGCAGCGCAGAAAGAGTACTTGCTTCAATTAAACTGTCAACTGAATGACTGACATATATATATATATATATATATATTGTCTTCCACAATAGCTTCAACATGTAAACTATTATAATAGTTTTGGCTTTTAACCAACCTAAAAAGCTTCCGCTATAAGAAGCTTTTAGGGTTATTAGTGCTTTGCTAAATGGCATCCTGTCGTTGGCTGCTGAATGAAAGACTTCCCACACAGCTCCTACAGATGACTGTCATTCCCATCGGGTCTGTGACACAAAGACTTAAACATCAGATCTTTTATAGTTTATGTTCTTGTCAGAACAGCTGAAGAGCTTTTCCTTCCGTTTCAGGACACAGAGGAATGAAATAAAAGCGATGGGTGCAATGAAACTTCCTGACATCACAAATCAGACCGTATTTGAATTGATGTAATACCCACGACAGCAAGATTTTTATCGGAAGCAGCTTCTTTGGATGTCTCCTCCACTGAAATGTTACTCTATACGAGACACGAGGAGCAGTGCAGGGAAATACGGAAACAACCCACTGCTGCAGCTCGTAGAGAAGCTGCTCTCAGCTCGTTTTCTCCATCTCACCCTGCACTTCACTCATCCAATAAGCTTGCCATACAGCGAAAGCTCGCAAGGTTCAACTTCTAATGTTGAACCAAGTCTAAGGGCACAACCCTTTAAACAATAATAACAAAGAATTTCCTGACTAAAATCAAAGAATTTGAATTTGAATTTGATCCCCATGGTCTCAGAGAAGGCAAAGCAAAGTACTGAGCTTTCACACAGTTTTCAACTGTGGTGAGCTTCTGTGCATGAATTAAGGCAAAAGATGAATTGCAAATCATATAAAACTAGAAAGTTTGAGAGAATGGTGAACTACGGCGTCTGAAATGACAGGAGATATCACATTAGCTGTGTAATGTGAATAAAATTTGCTATGCCGCTGTGTGAAACACTAAATGTTAGATATTCTAAAACAGTCACCATAGCTACAGAGGTTAAAACCTCCTGATTTATGTGGCATGTTGTTACCTCTGGTGCTACCCTTAAAATCCAAATGAACTGAAAGTGATCATTGATGTCGATCAGTGGTCCTATTGCGCACTGCAGGCAGTTTGAGCACATCATAATCCATTGAAGGTGTGTTTGACCATATAAAACATTAAGTGTAGGCATTCTTGTAGTTCAGTTGGTAAAGCGGACATCCCATGTACAGAGCCTGTGTTCTCACTGCAGCAGCAACGGGTTTGATTCCACCCTGTGGCTCTTTGCTGCATGTCATCCCCCATCTCTCTCTTTTTCCCTGCTTTCCTGTCCAAACCTTCAGCTGTCCTGTCAAACAAAGGCCTAAAATGCTCCAAAATATAATTGAAAGTATTGGGTGTACTTCAGAACATGAGCGACAGATGCTTCTCATGATTTTGGGCCAACTTTAAATTTTCTGCCACATTAGTGGAAAAGAAATCAGAGGAGCCAGATGTCTTCACTCTTTATCCAACCAAACAATGTGTTTTCTCCTACCTAAGGAGCATTTCATCCACATGTAGCTGCCAGCATGACTATAAACTGTAAGTCTTCCTTAGAACATGTATCATTTTTTTGTATCCAAATTTTGAGTAATCCTGTAATCCTATTACATGAAATAAGTGACTTCCCTAATTCTGTCCAGCTAGAAGTGTGAGTCATCCAGCTGGATTAAACACTGATCCAATATAGTTTGATTACCGCCTATTGCTTTGTGTCTAATCATGCTGGTAAAATTACATCGTTAAAGTGCGGTAACCTCTTTCTCTGTGCATTACTGTAATCCTATTGCTGGTAATCAGGAGTCTTACTTTCCAATACTGTCCTGTAATATGACACAGCTCTCCCTCCTGGATTCAATATTGATCCAATTTGGTGTGATTTCCATCTGAGCTCTGGCTGCAGACCGACTCGCCTGGTGCCAAACACACAGGCTGGGTGATGGAGCAACCAGAGCCAGAGCTGCACAAAGCTTTGCTGATCTGAATACGAATGCAGTTTGACTCAAGTCCAGACTGAAACAGATCAAACTTGAACGGGTTCCATTGATTAAAAGTACTTAGAGTCAGATTACAGATTTGGTTTAGAGGTTGATTACCCGTTTGGTTGTCTGAAATGCCGAGGGCCTCTCGGTGCTATTATTGTGTGTGCTGCAGTAGGAGGGATGTGAAGCAATGTTGAATAAAATCCAGACTGAATGAGGCAGAGGGAAATGATGCACCGATCCAAAAGTGATGAGCAGGAGAAAGAGGGGGAGAGAGATTTGCTGTGAACTGCTTACTACACATTCTATGGAACAAACAAAACAAATAAGCAAACATTTGGTACATCTGTTTCTATCATGAACAGAGGCCAGATTTAGTCAACTATATGTCTGAATAAAATGATCCTAAAAGTGAATAGAAACCATTTCATTGCTGTGAAATTCTTTGTTGTAAAGGAAACCAGATTTTGACACGGGGGACATAGTAATGATTATCAGATGATAATTCAAAAAGCTTTACAGGCACAAAACATTGAAATCAGAATCTTAACTGCAATTTTTTTAAATCATTTTTTTCCAGCCATATTTCAGCTGTAAAATCTGCTTGATCAAAAAAAAATGTATTGCTGCTGCTGCTTTTTTTATCAAGAGAATTTTCTACAAAAGCTCACTATGCATTGTAAGCCATGCTGTTCTATAAAGGCCATTGTGCCTTTGAAGATGTTCCTCACATTTGTAGAGCTGTGCAAAACATCAAACTGCATCACTGTCATGAGCATAATTGCAGTAAAGACTTCCTTGTCCAGTATTGTTGTTCTGTCCAACATGGAGGTCTGTCCCTGTAACCATGTGTAACTAATTTACAACCAATCTGGGTCTCCGAATGTCCTGCTGTCTCAGTTGGATGTTGCTGCCACACAGTCACCATGCTACATATTGGAACCAGTTTCATGGAAAATGTCCTGTGCCATCCAATTACTCTCCTCCTCTTTCTGGTGGTATAAATGGACTTGGACCAATCAGCAGACAGAACACTAACAATGAAAGATTGCACCAACAATTGCAACTGTGGTTGGTTTAAGCAACAGATTTAGGGAAAGAAAAATAAATGAATAAATAAATAAAAGCAACAAGCTGTTGTTGGTCTGTGAAGGGTCATAAATTTCATATTCCACATGAAAGCCAGATGCACTAGAAGTACTTCCTGCATTGAACTGAAAGTTGGCCATGAACTGAGTTCATCCAATAAACGGGTAACAATTTGGGCTTCTGGGCTTGAGTCATAACAGCAGGGCTGGATTTCATAAGACATTTTATTGACAATAGTCCCATTATCATGTTTTGTAAACCTCTTTTTTCTCTTTTTGTTCATACTGTGTAATAAGAAAGTTTTCTTGTTTTCTTAATGGGTTTGACTTGGGTCGGGAACTGTTGCTATGGGCCCATAAAACCCACAGAGAATTTTTTATAAACTGTACAAATGAAAATAAATTGACCTGCTCTCTCGCTTTCCATGTTTTGTGTTGTTTTTGTTATCCACTATTGTTTGAAACCTAGGCAAACAAAGAATAGAAATACATCTATTTGAAAAGCCATGAAGGCTATATTTGCCATCAAAATCAAGAGTATCATTTATGTATATGAGAAGAAAAAAGTAACACTCTCATTAACAGTTCAATGTTATCTACATAATAGTTAATATTGTCTTAATCTTGAAACACAAGGGTTGCACACATCTCAGAACAGCAGCATGCCAAGCTAACATAACCTGAACCAAAGACAATATGCTGCTAGTCTGGTGCGAGTCAGGTACAGTACTGACACATTATGCTTATCTTAAATATGTTGTAAAAACTAATGTATATTGAAGAATACATGATCTGAGATTTAGTGGTAAGTGGTTCCAACACTTTTTTTCACCCCCAAAACAGAAATCGTATGAAAAAAAAAATCCAGATTTTTTGACTGCATCTTGGTCTGGTGCTCTCTGCATAATCAGCAACATTTAAACCATACATGTCAACTCAACTGGAAAAAAGCAAAGCCCAGCAGAAGTGGGCATGGATTATGATTGTGGTTGTTGCTTGTGAGCCCTGAATCTGCATAAAAAGCACTGCACCATGACGCATCTCATACATGAATGGACACATCTTTTTAATGTCAGTTTCAACAGGTAAACAAGAGGAAATAACAGAATATAATCACATTCAGTGTAACAAACAGACCTCATCAAGCTGATGGATCATCTATTATTGCGGGACGAGTTGACCAATCATCCTCACAAGAAAAAGCCTCATGAAGTGAAAACAATGGAAGCCAGACAGTGAAGAGAACCTGAATTTGAAACTTTGGAAGCTTGCAGAGATTCGCAGGAAAAGGTTTTGCTGATCAAGTGTTATCTTTTTCAGCCACACTGTGCAATATATCCCTATACAACACATTACCACCTCGCAACTGCCTGTGGAGCAACCCCAGAGAAAACACTGCAAGGGTGGAGACCTTGTGGAGAAAAAACTTTACAATCTCATATGAATCATGGGTAAGAGTTTACTTAAAGCATGCATCTATAATGCATATTAACACAATATGAACACACTTATAATGTGTTACAGGTGGTTATGGTGAGGATTAGGGTGATGGTTATGTTAGGATTAACCCTAAACCTGCTTATAACTATGATCATACAGCACTATAGGTGCAGTATAAGTGTGTTTTTAATGCTTTATAGATGCATGCTATATGTAGTGTTACTGAATTACATTTTTCACTAGTTTCTTTGCTATTATCATTTTCTTTAAAGACATATCAGATCTCTGTTAGTGGAATCACTTGCTGATTATTCAGACTTAAACTTGAACTATCCAACTCCAGAAAAACCTTTAAAACATCAACATTATGCCAGTCTGCAATGCTTTAAACTAAAAATTCCAATGGAGGCTTAAAAATAAAAGGATCTAATGTTATTAAATCCACTGCTGCTTCATATCAAACATGAACCTAAGCAGAATACAGCTCGGATTCTCTGAGGAGCAGCAAATGACTTTTCTAAGCAAAGGCAATGACTGTTTGGTCCTCAAAGCGAATATATTTGATATTTTTTGTTTATTTTCTGCCTGATTTATCAGCATGGTGAAGTGTTACTGAAGCCCCGGTGGTGCTGTGATCCTAAGCTGGCAGGACAGTGGACAGATGTGAAGCCTTAAAGTGATGCTAATGGACTCTGCCCTTGTTTCTGATCCTTCTTATTGTGATCCCCTGCTCTCAATCACAAATGTAGTTATTTGACCATGATAACACATAACATGGGAAAATGTAACAGATTCTCCCTTTTCCTGATCTGTAAATATGCTCCGGTTTAACACTCTGCGTGCAATGACCCTCTGCAATTGAATTATTTAAAAAGATTAATTTCTTGTGTAATTTGCAACATAGCTATAAATTCTTAATGTGGCGTTTTTTGTCAAGGGCACTAATTATCCCTCTCTTTGTGTTGAATTTACAGCTTGGCATGCATTGAATATTTGTTCTTACATTATGCATGTTGTGATGTGATTGCTATGTTTAGTACACAGTCACAAGGAGGAAAGCTGTGGCTGCAGGGAGCAGTTGTGTGTTTGTGTTGTGAGCCAGCATGGCAGTTAGGAAGTTTTTTTGCGCTGGAAATGTAAAGCAGGCAAAGAACGAATAACAAGCCCGGATATTTATAACTGCTGCACAATTTCAGCTTCATACAGAGAGTCACTCTCACTCTCTTCTGCTTTCTACCCCATACAGCATCCTATTTCTTTTCTAAACCATATTTTCCTCCCCTGCTCCACGTCTTTTACTCGCTCTTTATTAGTTCACCTCTCCTTCTCAACCTTTTATTTACAAAGCCCACCACTTCCCCCTCTCACACACACTATTCCTCTCATTCTTGCTCTCATTCCCTCTCTCTCTCTTTTTATTCTGTAATTTAGGTCACTGACTGACTAAAAGACTACACACAGCTGGCCTATAAACCGTTCTGCCCTCCTCTGCGGTCCCCCATCCCTCACACCACACCACACACAAACACACACACACACACACACACACACACACACACACACACACACACACAGAGGATGACGAATCCCAATCTGGCTCTAGCATTAACTGACAGTGTCCAGAAACACATTTATTTATTTGGTCCATCGTTTCCGTCTGTGCTGGACTTCTCTCTGTATTTGTTTCTTCAGCTGTATCTGTCTTTCACCTCTTTTACTTTGATTCTTTCAAAATATCACAGCCCTCGTCTGTCCTTTCCTCTAACTTTCTTTCCTTTCATGAAAAAAAAAAACATATGTTGACCTGAGTGGAAATACAGTTGAGTGTGTGATTTAACATCATATTCCTCTTTCATCCCGTAGAATTCAGCTGTTTGATCTGCAAATGTCTGTTCCATTTGTTTCACCACTGTCTTTTTGCTGGGGGAGAAATTCAGAGGGGACAATGTTTATTTGTTTGCTTGTTTGTCGTTTTTGCATTTTTTGACTTTGCTTCAGCGGAACAGCAGTAGGTCAACAGTTTAAGGAACAAATTGCCTGTGCATGCAGGCTCTCCACTCTCATCTGAATCTAATAATGTGGCCACCAGATACAACACACAGTCACAAATACAAGCACACACTTTCACCGAGGCATGCACACACACACACACACACACACACACAAGGGTGCGCACACACAGAGGCTTAATCACATAATCTCTACCCAAATAATTAATGACATCATTTTGGTTGTAGCTTCCACAATGCCGGCCAATTGGACGCCAGTGGTAATAAAGAGGAAGTGAGAGAGAGAGAGAGAGATTTTGGTGAACAGGAGCAGAGGACGCATGTGTGAAAGAGAAGAAAAGCTGGTTGATGAAAAGATCCAACAGAGCACAGAGAGAAGGTGAAGGAAGGAAAAGAGAGACTGAAAGGGAGAGACAATACAGAAACACAGAGGTTGAGGGAGGGAGTGAAGCCTATTAGCATTTGTAATCATCTCTGCTTTTGTCATATTGTTAATTCTGAAATGTGATACTGGCTGATATGCAGAGTACACTAGATTTAATAGACCTGTCCAAGCCTACGCAGGGGAAACATGGTGGTACAGACACAGAAATAGAAATGAAAAGCTGCAGCACAAATATAACCCGCATTACATTAATTTTGATGAGAAGAAGGCAGGAAAAAGAACAGAAAACAATCTCACAACAAGCTCGGGTGCAGTGTATGGAGTCCCAGTGGATAGCATTACTCACACATCCAGCAGAAATGGAGCAACATGGGCCTCCCATTGGAGTCCTCAGTCTTTTACCCTGTTAAAGATCAATACTCGCTGTGTTTATTCCGGACATTTCCATCAGCTCTTGAGGAAATGTCAGCCTCTCTTTGGCTTGCTTAATGTTCAACCTTCTTATGCCATTCAGTGATTTAGCATTTTGCAATTACCAGGTAACAAGCTATTAGACCACCTATGTCCTGTCTGCCTTTGATGTCAAAGTAGACTCTCTACATGACACAAACATAGACTGTTTTTGCTTTTTTCACATATGCATGTCAAATTTACTCAAGAAATATATATATTTCAATATCTCTTCATTTGCAGTGGGTGCATTTTTCAGTCCTTACGTTGTGCAGCTTGTCAGTTTAAGCAGACACCAAATTTCTATTATACAGAAGTTTGCAAATAACTGGCTGGATTGGCAAAATTGCAAAAGTTACTGTACAAAAGCAGCGCTGTGAAATTGTAGCAGAGGAAATATACTAGTTAACAGAAACAGTTTTCACAACATGAGCCTGATAAAACCAGGCCCTATCATGGTCCTCATGCCAAAGATTTTACCCATGAGCATTATTTATACTGCAAACCTTCAAAAAAAGTTTGAGTAATGGGAATGCACTATTACTTTTATTTCAATAGGCTTAGACAAAGAATTTGGGAAGCGCTTTATATAATAATAATAATAATAATAATAATA
>JAQLOL010000002.1:8533942-8562786 GCA_029783665.1 Naso thynnoides
CATCTAAATAGGCATGCTCAATCAGTTTGTTTACTTAATTAGAGCAACACAGACAAGCAGGGATCAGCTCCAGTCAATTTCTGTCAGATTTTTATTTGATCTGACAGGCAGAGCCTTTTATAATTCAAGAGTTTTCAAGGATGCATTGTGGATCCTTCAAGGTCACAAGATCTATGATGTAATCTGCAGTTAGTCTCTCCAAATGTCAATCAGAGAAAAAGAGATACATTTGTGCAATTGCATTTAGTGAGTTTGAATATCTACTCTATCCACTGGATATTTACAGAGATTTAAGGTGGCTTTGCAGGATCAATTTGTCTTTAATGGGGTCACCACAGTACTAGTAATTACTAACTTATGAGCCCATACTGATTCACTATTGTATTCTTCAAAATCGAAATTGATATTCATGCACTTTGGGCGCCAAAAATCCGGCTCTATTTATATCTCAACAAGTTTCAGAGACTCCTCAAGCTTGCACATTTCCATATTATTAGAGTTCTCATTCGGTGTAATTAACCATCCATCTTCCAGAATAGGATTCAGAATTACTTCAAGTCAAGAAAATTTCCCATGATGGATTCGCTGCAGTCTGGATTTTACTCACCCTCATAGACCCAAGCCTATTAATTTCTCAAAGACTTTCAAGGGCACACACAGATTAAAGTGCCCATATACAGTAGGCCTACTGTAATGTGGAATAGGAATATTTGCTATGTAAAACACGCTGTGTAATCCCTTTTACCTCCTGTAAATTTCCCTCTGTTGTTTGTGCAATGTTTAGTGTTGCAGAGGTCAGTTTTTGTACTATTTGTTATATCACACCTCATAACTTTGCCAAATGCACAGAGAAAATATACAACTTTGATTACTAATGCATGTTTCAGCATGGAAAAAAAATGACATTAGAGACATTATTTTTTTTCTCAACAGAAAAATGTTCACTCTTTCTCATTTCAGCTGGAGAGCTATGCTGCAGTTTTTGCCTGATTGAACTTCATTCTCACCGTTTAAGGAGATGAAACCAATGAGATTTTCTGGTAATTTTTTTCTACAATCGCTGAAATTGAAACACTAATAGCCTAAGAGTGTGCATATCCCAATGAGGAGCATTGTAACATCGCTATTGCAATATTAGTTTCAGAGGTTGCAGGGGCAGAGCAGCAAGAAGAGAAACTTTCTACTACAAGAATTCATGTTCAGTGACCTGATGAGTGCCCTCGTGCAAGTCATTGAGTCCCTCTCTGTGATCGGTGGCAAGTAATAAGAAAGCTTATACTTGGTTCAAAAATCATTACATCTAAACTGTCTTTACTGAATGTGTAAACTGAGTAATACCTGTCACATTGTTTCACACGCTGCCGAGTCACAACTTGTCTAGACGTCCTCATGCTCCCCCGACACGCACCCATTCCAAATCCTGTTAACGCTGCCAGCCCGGGCCACAATAACCCACATTCCACAGTAATCACTCTGGCTGTCTGAGGCGTGTGAGGGCGTCAGAGCAACGATAAAAAAAAAAAAAAAAAACTGCAGCAAATCCTAGTGACAGAGCACAAGGCTGGAGGGAGCTGCTGACATCCAGAGAGGAGAGGGAGGAAAGAATAAAAGTGCTTTTTTTCTCTTTCTTTAGTGCATTCAAATCTTATTTGGAAAAGGAGGATATGCATTTTGGAACATATTGCTGTGGTTGTACTCCAAGCTTTCACCAGCTCTGAGAGTAAAACCAAGGCACAGAGATCCAAAGACACATAAACACACTGTCATGCTGCTGTATTTTACAGCAAACACTGCCATTCACTACTGCTCAGTTTGAAAATGCCATAGTTTGGATTTATCTCAACTTAGTTGGCTTGGACAGCACAATAAAATCTGACTGTTTTTCCATTGTTGTTTAAGGAGCAAGATGACACAATAACATTAAAAAATGTCACAATTAAGAGCAAATAATTACACTATGTCAAACTATTTAGCCCACATATTTATGAAAATTAAAAGCATCTAAAATTCTTGGGGTAAACAATAGTTAAGGTAGCAGGGCTGAATATTGTTAGAGGATTTTTTTAATGTTTCAAGAAGCAGTTTCAGTACTGAGACACACACACACACACACAGGGGTCAGAGGGGAAGCAAGATTACTGGAAGGTTGTGGATTGATGCGCGGGTGTGTACGCGCAGGCTCGGTCAGGAAACCAGGGCTCACATTCGACCGCTCCTCAGCGTCTCTGGGCGCTGATGCGCGGCATCCCCGACAGACACGCCTTGTGTATCTCCTCCCATCAGCCACAGGAAGAAATCATAGTCAATTCCAGCCGTGTCATTAGAAAAATTGTACACCACCAAGCCGGCTTTACAAATTAGTATTGAATAGGGAGATGGTGAATGAATGTTGGAGGAAATTTGTAGTCTGCATATTTGCATAATGTGATTTTTTTTTTTCAACAAGTATCAGGAAATGGATCTGCCCATTTAGCCATGCGCAAATTAGTGTTAAATTGGGATGATTGCTGGATTGCGCGCATGTGCCTTCGTGGAACAAATCACACTAATCCTATAATAAATTTGGCTTCTATTATAGGCCTACAGCAAATATATATGAATCCCTTTGGGACTATTATAGGCTATAAAACATAGTATATCCGTCCACAGGAAAACGTTATACATGATAAAGTCAGGGGGTTGAAAATTTTCTCATCTATGTGCGCGTGTATGTGTGTGAATTACTCATCGGTGAAAATACGGGAGATGACGTCACTTTTACCAGAGCTAACATGACGATTCAGAGCCAACATCACTGCGCTGGAAAATAAGATACTGCTCAGCCAGCTTGATGAGGACCATATCACAAAATAAAGAATGTCGCGTCCTTCATGAACAAACCGCGCTGCGCAACTCAAATCTTATTTATGAACGAAATAAAAGCTCAAGTGTTTTGTCACAATAGACCACACTAATAGGCCTACTTAATGTTGTTTCTCCCCTTGTGTTAAAGTTTCTAAGAACTGCTTTTCTGTAGCCTATTTTGTTGAAAAGCCACCCCACTGCTGCATCATCCTCTTCAGTTTAAAATGACAGAATCTCATTTTAAGATCTCATTACTAAGAATCAGCAGCGTTGCTGAGTTTGTCTTTGTGTTATGTATAACTCTGAAGTGTGATCTGCATGGCTATTTGTAAAGATGATAATTCTTTATATGATACAGTGATGACGGTGTGATTGTGTAAGATACAGGCGATTTCCCCCCTCCTATTACAGTTGTGGAGTCCGCCGCGGGTGCTGTGTAACAGCCCTGCACCGGAGCCAACCATTATGAGCGAGAGAGAGTGAAAGAGAGAGGGCGGTGGATGCAAGCAATAGGGGGAGGGGTGGAAAAGGGAGAGAGGAGGAGAGTGTGACTGTGTGTGGATGGATGGAGAGCCTACACCGGGCTGTGCCGCCACTGCTCAGAACGCGCGCACACACACACGCACAACCTCACACATACACACTCACACACTCAGGGGTTGGTGTGTGAGCCAGCCAGCCAGCCAGCCAGTCAGTCAGTGTGAGTGTGTGAGCCATGTTGGATGTGAATGAAGTGGAGGAGAGATGTTGCTGCCGTGCCGCTCCTAACGCTCAGACCTCCAGCTCCACGGACCACAGCGGGTAGATGCCAACTCTCCAGGCCGACGGAGAGACGGGGGAGCCTGGGGGAAGGTGTCGGGCGGTGCCGGCGGTCCTGGAACTGGCCACCTAGCCGGAGCGAAGGAAGGAGAGAAGTAACAGGAAGAGGGGGAGACGCGCGAGAGAGATAAAGAGAGAGAATAAGCAGAGGTGGAAGAGGGAGAAAGGAGGGGAGAGACAGAGAAAGGAAGAGACTAAATGGCTGCACCGCTATCGGGCTTCACCCCGCTCCTGCTCTCTTCTCTGGTACTCCACCTGCTTCTCCCCGGCCCTTTGTTCGCTCTCACCCCGGGGACGGTGAATACAGGAGGGGCTTCCAACCGATGGACCCCGGGCCTCTGCTACCGAGACGCCGGTAAAGTGAGCCAGCAGCAACAGCAGCAGCGGTGCGAGGAAGCAGGGGAGTCGCCGAGGGGCAGCTGGAATCTACGCCCAAGCAGGTGGATTGTTGAGCGGATACAGACTGAGGGATGCTCTGGAGTACAGCGCGCAGGGGGGTCGGTGGAAGGATTTCACCGGTATGGAGCAAGGGGAACACGGAAGGAGAGACTGAAAGGAGTCGGGACGTTTTGGAGGAATGGAAATGGCCCTCCGGTCTCATCGCCTCCTCCTTCTCTCCTCCCCTGTATCGGGAGCAGGTTATGCTCTGATGATGGTGTCGGCGCAGAAGAGGGTGTGGAAAGAGGGAGGATGAGGAGGAAGGGCGTTGTTTCTCCTCCCAATTCACCTGCTTTTGCCTCCTCGCCGGTTCAAAACGGCAAAAAACGGGCAGTACAAAGGACTAGAGGGTGCGCGCAACGGTGGCCGGCGTCGAGGCCACACCTCGCCAAACGTGGCGCCGCAAGAGCCTTTGTGCACGCCTCTGGCCTCTGTTGGGCACCCGGAAGTGGAGAGGGAAAAGGGGGAAAGGTGTGGGAGAGGGCTCGTGGGGTGAGGAGGCTCTCGGCTGCATGGTGCTCCCTGACACCTGGTTATCTCTGCTGGTCAAGCCCTGACAAACAAGCCCTCTACCCGGTCAAAAACTCCTCACCTGGCTCCTTTCCAACCGGTTGCTCTTGTTGCATTCATTCTCTTTCTGGATACAGTTCAGCACACAGTGAGGCTTCAAACTACACCTTTAAATTTCATCCCCGTTTGTCCAACAACTTCAGCTGTGTCCAAGAATCAAAACTGGACTGCATACGTCATTTTCCACCTTGCTTTCCCTTCAGGACCGGCCACACAGATACAGTTCAGCCACATTCAGTTAATAGGAACAGCGACAACAGCCAGGCATGGGGTGCTGGCGAGGATCCGGCCAGCGTGGACAGGAAGGCTTTTAATTGTTCTCATTCGGGCAGGCACAATGTTATCGATTCCAGCAGCATCAGAGAGGGGGTTGATGAAAGCTGTTTGACTGGCCATATTAGAAGCACGAAGAAGAGAGGGGGAGATGAGGAGGAAGGAATGGAAACGTTCAGATGTAGCGCACCGGCAGTGATTAACCCCAGTATCAGGGCGCAAATACATTGTTACGGACCCCCTGTCCGTGATGCGCAAGCCAGGTATTACCACCCCAGAAGTATGGATCAGGAGAGGGAGAGCGAAAAGAGTAGAGAGGGAAATGGTGGAAGAGGAGGAGGGATGGACCAAGGCAACAAACACATTCATTCATCTAATTATCCGGATGATGATTTGGCTTTTCCGATTTTGATGCTCCTACGTAAGGCTTATAATGAGTTTCGGCAGGGGAAATCAGCTCGAGTAACTAGAGGGCAGAGCTGTCAAACCCAGGGAGAAAGCAGGGAGGTTCCCGGTGGTTGCTTTGCTTGTTTGGACAGAGTAGAAGTGGGGGATGGATATTTAGCCGGGTTTATGGTCCCAGAGGGAGGCATAACTCAGAGGAATCTCCCCATTCAATTTACCCCCAGCAACATCACAGAGACGCCTTGCCAAAGCTCTCTCTTCAGCAAAAGCGCGATCCCCGAAATTACATCAAAGTATCCTGGCCCGGTGTTCATTACGCCCCCTCACACACAAACCAAAAGTGTAAAACCGTCCAGACTGCTCCGTTTATCTGCTGAAAAAGTAAACGCAACTTCAGAGTCAGAGTCTGCCGGTGACTCAGGCTTTTTCTCGCCTGTTAAGTTTCCCGTTACATCCCCCAGTGTTGTGTCAGCCGCCTCTCTCTCTGCAACAGCAGTCAAGCCACGTCTTCTCACTCAGCCCGATCTCACCGCAGGAAAACACCTCTCGTTTTTCACGGAAATTAACCTTACCACATGGCAGGATGACTCTGCACGCTCACCTCACTTACCCTCTGTGAAGGACGTGATTTCAGCACGACGGACAGCTCCCCTCGACTCTCAGCGCGTGTTTTTATGGCAGTTTAACACTAACAGTAATAACAACAACGACGAGGAGGGAAGCAAAGGGGTGAATGGAAATAGTCATGAATCTCAAACAGGAGAATCGTCGTGGCATGGTCAGGTACAACAGCAAGACCTGTGGGAGAGCGCTCTGCGCGAGATTGTCCGCGCGGGGTGCGCTGACAGCATTTCCCCCGACTGTTCTGCCACCGAGCGGGGGGGGCGCGCATATATGCAATTAAAATCCGGTAAGCAAGTGCCATTAGAGCCTGAAGGTGTCAGACAGTTAGATATGTGGCAGATGGGGGCTGAGAGAGAAAAGGAGAGGGATTCAGAGAGGGAGGAAGAGGGCTTTGAGGGCTCCGCTGCTGTTGCTGCCTCTGTTGGGGGAGGGAAATTACAGGTGGGGGTGGGCGAGAGAGAGGCGCGGCTGATGGGAGGGGGAGAACCAGGGGGAGAGGAGCGAGAGGAGGAGGAGTGGGAGAGGGAAAGGGAAAAGGGAATAACAAAGACGAGCCAGGCAGAGGAGAGAGAGGCAGAGAGAGGAAGGGGTCAGTATGGGGGCAGAAGCACCACCACCATCACACAGCCAGATAACGAAAGTGGGAAAAAAGAGAGCCAGGCTGGTGACAGATATGAGGCAGTAGAGGGGGATGAGGAGGTGAGGCACAGCGCAAGGGGAGAGAGGAGTCTGGAACGACTGATAATAGTAGCAGATGATGAAACCTTACAGAGAGAAAAGGAGAGGAAAATTCTGATGCCGTGGTCTCGCTCTCGACGTGCAGCCAACAGACACCCCCATTTCTCCCTGTATACCTACCAAGTACAAGTCGCTGAGAACCAACCACCTGGCACCTCAGTCATTGTCATGTCTGCCTCAGACCCAGATGCAGGAGATGCAGGCAGGGTAAGCTACACAATTGCCCCGCTGATGAACAGCCGATCATCTGACTACTTCCATATCCACTCAGACACAGGTCTCATCACTACCACTCAGGTTCTAGACAGAGAACTTATGGATTTACATTACTTCAGGGTCACGGCGACCGATCATGGCTCCTCTCGCCTCTCTGGCACAACAATGGTGGCCATTACTGTTTCAGACAGGAATGATCATTCTCCTATATTTGAGCAGACAGAGTACAGAGAGACTATCAGGGAGAATGTAGAGGAGGGGTATCCCATCTTACAGCTAAGAGCGACAGACTTAGACTCCCCATCAAATGCCAATATCCGTTACCGCTTTGTTGGTGACTCAGCTGCAACAGCACGAGCAGCCTTTGAGATTGACCCACGCTCTGGCCTCATTACGACCCGTGGAGCAGTGGACCGGGAAACAAGTGAGCACTACACTCTTCAGGTGGAGGCTAGTGACCAGGGGAAGGAACCGGGGCCACGCTCTGCCACTGTTAAAGTTTTCATCACTGTTCTGGATGAAAATGACAATGTGCCACAGTTCAGTGAAAAGCGCTATGTGGTGGCAGTGAAGGAGGATGTGCGGCCTCACTCTGAGATCCTCCGTGTGAGTGCCACAGACCGGGACAAGGACAGTAATGCTGCTGTTCACTATAACATCATCAGTGGTAACAGCCGTGGACAGTTTTCCATTGACAGTGTCACTGGTGAGATTCAGGTTGTGGCACCGCTAGACTATGAGGCTGAACGGGAGTACACACTACGTGTTCGTGCTCAAGACAACGGCCGGCCACCTCTCTCCAACAACACTGGCATTGTTAGTGTGCAGGTGACGGATGTCAACGACAACCCACCTATCTTTGTCTCCACCCCATTCCAGGCATCTGTGCTCGAGAGTGCCCCAGTGGGCAGTTCAATCCTCCATATTCAGGCCATTGATACAGATTCTGGTGATAATGCCCGTCTGGAGTACAGGTTAACTGGCACCAGCTCTGACACGCCATTCATTATCAACTCTGCAACAGGCTGGGTCACTGTGAGCTCCATTCTTGATCGAGAATCTGTAGAGCACTATTTCTTTGGTGTGGAGGCCAGGGATTATGGCATGCCACCTCTTTCAGCTACAGCGAGCGTTACCATTACAGTGATGGACGTCAATGACAACCGTCCGGAATTCCTCCAAAAGGAGTACTACGCTCGCCTAAATGAGGATGCGGCAGTTGGTACCAGTGTAGTGACTGTCACAGCTGTAGATCGTGATGTGAACAGCGCAGTGACCTATCAGATTACAGGAGGAAACACCAGAAACCGCTTTGCTATCAGCACAGCAGGAGGGGCTGGACTTCTCTCATTAGCCCTGCCACTGGACTACAAACAGGAACGGCGTTACGTTCTGACAGTCACCGCTTCAGACCGCACACTCCATGACACCTGCCAGGTGCACATCAACATCACAGATGCCAACACACATCGGCCTGTGTTCCAGAGTGCCCACTACTCTGTAAGTGTGAACGAAGACCGACCACCTGGAAGCACTGTGGTTGTGATCAGTGCCACAGATGATGATGTAGGTGAAAATGCTCGAATCACATACTTCCTTGAGGATAATATCCCACAATTCCGTATTGACACCTCCACAGGGGCTATAACACTTCAGGCAGAGCTCGACTATGAGGACCAGATGACCTACACTTTGGCCATAACAGCTAAAGACAATGGCATACCACAAAAATCAGACACTACGTATGTGGAGGTGAATGTGAATGATGTCAACGACAATGCACCTCAGTTCCTCAGCCCCAGATATCAGGGAACAGTGAGCGAAGATGCTCCTCCCTTCACCAGCGTCCTCCAAATTTCAGCCACTGACCGCGATGCACACGCCAATGGTCGCGTTCAGTACACCTTTCAAAATGGTGAGGATGGGGATGGAGATTTTACCATTGAACCTACATCTGGCATTGTCCGAACAGTTCGCCGTTTGGACCGTGAGAGCGTGCCATTCTATGAACTCACAGCCTATGCTGTAGATCGTGGCGTGCCCCCTCAGCGAACCCCCGTCCCTATCCAAGTGACAGTTCTGGATGTGAATGACAATGCACCTGTCTTCCCAGCTGATGACTTTGAGGTCCTAGTGAAGGAGAACAGCGCCGTGGGCTCTGTGGTAGCCCAGATCACTGCCACAGACCCGGATGAGGGCGCCAACGCTCAAATCATGTACCAAATCGTGGAGGGCAACATCCCTGAGATCTTCCAGATGGATATCTTTTCAGGGGAGCTCACTTCACTCATTGATCTTGACTATGAGACCCGCAACGAGTATGTCATTGTAGTTCAGGCCACCTCAGCACCTCTCGTCAGTCGGGCCACTGTCCGGATCCGATTGGTGGACCAGAATGACAACCGGCCCACTCTGCAGGACTTCCAAATCATTTTCAATAACTTTGTGTCCAATCGGTCCAACAGTTTCCCCAGTGGGGTAATCGGTAGAGTACCCGCCCATGATCCCGATGTGTCAGACAGGCTGTACTACACCATCGACAGAGGGAACGAGCTTCACCTGCTGCTCATGAATCACACCAGTGGAGAGATCCGACTGAGCCGAAAACTGGATAACAACAGGCCACTGGTGGCTCCCATGCTGATCACTGTTACAGGTAAGAGACCGTGAAGGGGAAAAATGGGGGGAAAGGAGGCAAGGGAGGGTGTGTGTGTGGCTATGTGTGTCTACAGTCAATCATGATTCCCCTGTAGCTTTTTTTTCACGGTAACAAATACTGTTAAGATAAGGACTCAGACTCTACAGGTTTGAGTGTGAGTGAGAAAGGGATGTGATAAGACTAGAGAACATTTGGTTGAGCTCTGGGCATCACTTCTGTGTTTGTGTCTCTTTCTCTGGATTTGTGTGCGTGAAGGAGTGAGGGATGAACTGGTCCAGTGAGAAAATTAGATTTGTTTCATGTGTCTCAGCATCTGCTACCTGAGTGTCTCCATTAAAGAGTCTTGGGAGAAATTGTTTTAGCATGTGTTTGTGAGAGAAATACAGGGAGAGAACTGCTACTGAAACATTAGAGGTAAACAATTAGAAGATTAATGCTTCTCAGCTCAGAGGACTTTGAAGGTGTGGAAGGGGTAAGAAGTGTATAAGAAAAGGATGACAAGAAAAAAAGCATGTGTGATGCTTAGTTGGGCTTTTGTGTAAAAAAAGAAAGAAAAAAACGTGACAGCACATAACACAGAATGAAGGAGAAAATGTGAGTGAGAAGAAACAACTTTAATATGTGAAGACACTTCTGTCAGTGTGAGTTAGCTGATGGTAACTATTTGAGTTTCATGTCACATTTACTCACCAATCAGCATGTTGCGTGTTCATGAGGTGTGCCAATGCAAACAAACAGTGTAAAGCAGGTTTTTTATTCAGGCTTTGCAATGAGCGTTTTACTAGTGGAAGAAGACCTGTGTAGTTGTAAGCAGTGAGTGGTGTCACAGTAGCGCCTACACTGATTGATTGACAGATGATTCTGTTCTCAGACTGTCTATTACACAGGAGTATAATCATCTTTTTTCATCAACATCCTATTGATTTATCAGTTCTAGAAATAGTAGCTTGACGTTTTACATTAAATGCGATTTCATTTGAATTTGTTTCCTTTTTTTTTTCTATTATTTTTTGCTTGCATTTCCAGACGTCAGATTTACAATAAAGGCTTCTTAAAAGCTTTACAGGCTTCTTTGCTGTCAGTGATCAAAGCCTTGAAACCAAATAAGGGGAAAAACGAGAGCAGCATTGTTGCTTTGAAGGTTACTGCCGTGTTTGTATTCTGTCAGAGAGTTTTAATGGAGGAGCGCTGGCTTGGGAATGTGTGTGACCTGCTACCCTATTTACACTGATTTATGGCAATGTCTCTGGTGACAATACAGACTAATACATGACAATTTTGATACCGTTTTGGATGAGTGAGTGAGGAATTGGACCTTGTGAATTAGTGAGGAACCCATCAAGTGAGCAAAGAAAATGAATAAGTGATGAAAGAAGTGAGGCAGTGGTTGAGAGAGAGAGAGAGTGAGAGAATGAGTGAGGGGGGGGCTGTGAGAATGAGTGGGTAAGTTCTTCATGGAGTGAGGACAGAAATGATTGAGTGAGCAAGTAAATAACAGTGTCTAAGCTAATGATTGAGAGAGTGATTAAGTTTGGGACTGAATAAACAAAATGCTTTTGAGTGGGTGTCTAAATGAGTGAGTGAGTGAGTGAGTGAGTGGGTCAAAGTGAAAGTGGTTAAGAGCATTTATATAGTAACTGAACAATTAAGTAATTGAATGAGATGTGAGTGAATGAACTTCTAAAGGAGAAAGTGACAGAGTGAACAAGTAAATGAGGCATTTTAAACTTTACAAAGTGAAATTTGACCTGCATGAGCATTAAAATGAATGAATGAATGAATGAATGAGAGGTCAGTGAATGAGCAAGTGAATGAGTGAGTGAGTGAATAGTACAGAAAGAGGTAGGATACGAAGGTGATGAAGTGAGTTAACTTGAAAATAAATGAGTGGATAAGAGAGAAAGTGAATGAGTGAGTTTAAACATTGCAAGGTTAACTTTGAAGTACACAGACATTTTAATGAATGAATAAATTAAAAAGTAAATAAATAACTCCGTGAGTATAAGTGAGTGAGTGAGCTAATGAATGAATGAGTGATTAGCTGCTGACTTACGTGGGAATTGCCTTCAGTTGTTGGGTTTCAATAAATTTAATCAATTTATCGTCATTTAATAATGGAGTGTTGGCTAGACCTACTCTATATGTAAAGGTCTTGAGACAACTTTGTTGTGATTTGGCACTATATAAATAAAATTGACTTGTCTGGACCTAACTTTTAAAAATATAGAAAAAGAGAGTAAATGAATGTGGGAATGAATTTTTAAGTGGAAAAGTAGTTGATGGAGTGAGTTAATCAAGACGATAAATGAGTGAATGAGAAAGAAAGTGATCAGTTAAGCAAATAAGATAGCAAGTGAGCAAGTGAATGAATGACTTTTTAGGCTATTGCAGTACCTATTTAGTTTTTCTTTTTAGTGATTATTTGCCTATATAGTGGCTATTGCAAGTATTCACACACTCTGTCGGCCCGGAATGGCTGTAGCAGACTGTTTTATCGAAAAACAAAATTAGACAGATACTGTTTGCTAAACTTTGCCTCAGACTTGTCAGACACAAACTATCTGTCGAATAGGAGGCAGTGCATGAGGCCTGGTGTGATAGGTCGATTTAGGTAAGGTTAGTTTTTTGTCTACCCAATAGAATCTTTACATATGTAGCCTATATATGAGTGAAGAATAATCTTTTTTGGATATGTCGCTAGAGATTAGTGCCACGTGAGGAATCTTAGGCTTAAATATGCTTTCCACAAAGGACAGCCTCTGACTGGCAATTGAATTACTCTTCCCGGTTGACGTTTGTGCTGCTGATCATTTGTCTTCTTGATGCATCAGGAAAGGCAATAAATGCTTCTTTCATCTCCTGACCTCCTCATCCATTCTAGTTCACCTTTAATCAGATGTCAGTCACAAAAACAACGCACAAAGAGTGTGAGCAAAGTTGGTGAATCAGAAAGTGGAGAAATGAGTTCCAAACAGGTGAATAAGTGAGTAAGTAAGCAAGAAATTTGAGTGAATAGAGAGAGGAAGGGAGTAAATGAATGTGTGGGAAAATGGATGAGTGAATGAGAGAGAAAGTGACCAGGTAAATGAATGAGTGAATGAGTGAGTTGGAGGGTTCACTCTAAGAGTCCGAGAGTGAATGAAGAAATGAAATAGTGACTGAATGAATTGCCTTTTGACTGAGTTTAAACCTTGGAGAGTGAAATGTCATATGGGAGGGTGCATGTGTGAATTAATGAGTGATCAAGCAAATGAGAGTGAGAAAGTGAAGGAATGAATCAAAATCAAAGTGATGATGCATGTAAGTGAACAAGTGAGTGTTTTAATGAAGAGTATATGAACAAATGTGTGAAGATTTATTAACAGGACCGGTGACAGGAGGAATGAGTGAGCAATCAGGCAAACCCAATGTGTGTGCGTGTGTGTGCGTGTGTACCATAAACTGAATGTTTGTATTTATGTATGTGTGTACTAACCTTTATTTCCATGCTTCTTCCAGTGTGCATTCGGCTCCCTTGAACCAGACGTGTAGATTCATTTCCAATTTTTTCACAGTTTTCTTTCCTCTCTCTCTCTCTCTCTCTCTTTCTTCTGGATTTGACAGTTATGAGATTATAATGAAACAACAGTCAGCCAGAGTCAGCCTCGGAGCAAAGCTGTCACTTTCATTGTGCGCTGTGTGTTATCTGTGACTCCCTGTCCCTCCTCTACCCATCACTTTCTCTTCCTCTCCTTTTTTATTTCAGCCATCCTTCAATGGATGGATGGATGCATGAATGAACTCTTCTCAGTTATATTTCTTTCTTGCATTTTTTTCTCTTCCTTGTCATCATCCTTCTTTCCATTTGTTTTTTTTCATATCTTCCTCTCTCTTCAGCTGTTCCGTCGTCTCTTCCCCCTTTTATAATTTTCTGTCCTTCTCTCCTCTGTCGACTCCTCTCTTTCTCTTAACACTTCTCTCACTGTAATCCTCTCATAACTCTCATGGGCTATTTCTCCTCCATGGTAAATTCTTTTCAACTCTGCTCCTCCTTCCTCCTTTCTGCTGTTTTCTCTCCTCATTTTCTCCTCTGGTGTGTGTGCGTCTGTGTACTCAATCGCCTAAATGTGTTGCGTATTTGTGTGTGCCTGATTTTTATGTATGTGTGTGTTTGAACAGATTTGCGTTGCAGCAGAGAAATTTCTCTGTGTGTACGCCCTTGTGCGGGATTTTGTATTCGCATAGAGTTAGTGTGTGTGCGTGTGTGTGGTGTGTGTACTCTCAGTTGGCTCAAAGCATTGCACTTGAGAGTGTATTCATGTCTTTCCGATGAATAATATCTATGCATGGCAGAGGGTGCTGGGACTACACTCCTTTCTTTTTCTGCTGGCTTCCTTCTTTCGTCCTCAGTCTTCCACACTTTCCTCTCTCACACCCCCTGTTTGTCTCTCCTTTCCCTTCCTCTGTCCTACTCGCTAGTTCCTCTTTCTCCCCTCTTCCCCCATATGACAGTTAGTTCCACACTATTGATTCTCAGGATAATTCCCATATTTATGGTACACAGAGATTAAACTCTCCATGCTTTTGTTGCCAGCAGTTTAGGCACACACACACATGCTCATGAAACTGGCTTTAGGGTCAGTTGGTTGTGGCAAGCAGTGAAAATAAAACCTTTTTGACTTGGCACCCCAAACAGCATCAGCTCAAGGTGCCCTTTAGCAAAGCAAACCCCAATTGCTCCTGTGGCCGGCAGCAGAATGTGGTTTTACTGGCGAACTCCCAGTTGTGAATGTGTGTAGCAGTTTGAATGCTGAGCAGGGCTTTGCTGGAAAAGAAAACATGTGCCTCACTAGACTTCTCTGGCTAAATGAAGGTTGAAACAAAGACTTTGTGATGTGTTAAAAAAGACTTTGTTCAATTGTCCCTTCTTAACAGCAGATATTTTGACATGTTACACATGTAACAGTAGTCAAAGCACATGTTATATAATCAAATTAATGATGGGTGACTTACCTTGTTGTTATTAACACCTGAGCTTTTCCTTATGAGTCAACTCCTGTTCTGCAGCAATGAATACTAAAGTAGTGTGAATGAAAATTGTTTTTCTTTTCTTATGTCCTTTTCTCCTTCTTTTGTTAGAGATACCTCATGAAAAATGATTTTTCTTTGCCAGTAGCTAAAACATTGCCGACATATCAAATTGTGGTCATATTAAGTCTTTCTTTTCTCCAGTTCTTTCAACCCCTGATTTACTGTAGAGGTTTACCAGCTAGTTTGGACACAAAGACGATCTTACCTCTTTGAATCTGTGCTTTCACATCTTGCCTTGAAAACCAAGGAGGTTTGGAATTTTCAAATAGTTTTTATTTTATTTCAATTTTAATACATGGATTTGAATTTATTTTAGTTACAGTTTGTTTTCAAAGTAAGTTTATTAGTTTTAGTTTAGCTTCAGTTTCTCAGAAAGCTGTAATTTGAGCTTCTTTTTTTTCAACACTTACTTCTAAGACAAATATTTTCCTAATGAGCTGTTTAGCGCTGCTCTGTCAGATAGTATACAGTGAGTTTTTATGTGGAAAACAGTAGTCTGCTGTTGTTGGAAACAAGGTTAACTCAAAGACTTAATGTGCTGTGGAAATGAAACAATAATTCAAAAGAAAGCTAAAAAGTTCCATGCAGCTGCATAGTTTGTGGTTTTGTCACTGAATGAGAGTTTTCATTCATCGTTAACATACCAATATTGAATCACTGAACTCTGAATATTGTTAAAAAATCTAGGGTGAAAAAGTGAAATTTAAGTGTTTTTTTTTTCACTGAAGCATTATTAAAGACAACAGTTTGTGTGTATATCGCTGCAGATATTTCTGGGGGTTGGCCTCAGCAGTTCTGCAGCAGAGTGAGCAGGGTACTGTTACCATAGTATGGTGGAATATTTTTGACCTGTTATTTAGGGGTTTTTAATGAACAGATTTGGTACAGAGCAATTTAGAGAGATGACAAATGAATGTAAAACATAGGGTAGCCTACAAAGCACAACAGTCTCTGTCACATGCTGGCATTTGTATGCATGTGTAGAGGACAGAAGAGTGAGCATTCTGCAGATCAGTCAATGCATCCCAAGGCAGCATGCACCTTGCTCTTTCTCCATACTGATTTAAGTTTAATGGCCTCGGTGCATGTGTTGGGGATTCAGTGAGTTCAGATGGTGTTGAGAGTGAAGACACATCATCAATACATTTGCACGGGTTTACCGTACACTTCATGTCCCTGCTGACTGTGACTCAGGTCAGTGCACCTTGAATACACTTAAAGTACATATAGGTCACTGCACTGATTAACTGCACGGATGCTGTATGTATCAGGCAGCGGGAGTAGAGAGTGTGTCACTCTCTTGTTTTATTGTCACTGATGTCATGTCTAGCATCGTCCTGGTACCTTTTTATCTATTCTATTTATCTATAAAGAAAAAAGAGAAAATATAAATTTCAATGAAAGATAAAAGAAAAGGGAACTGAAGAAGTAAATGTCATGAACCAGTTTTTAATATCATGTTGTAATGAAAACGTGGTTCACCCTCTGAACCTTCAGGAAACCCCACAGGCTCAGTTTTACTGCCATAACAAAGTGGTTTGTATAATAGCCCTTTTGAAAGCTCTGTATTTGTGTGTGTGTGTGTTTGTGTGTGTCACTCGAATCTCTCTTATCTTGTATTGATTTCACTGTCAGAGATTGGACAGCTTGCTACAGCTTTAAATGAGACAGAGAGATGATTTGCATATTTTAACCTTTGGTAATCATACATTATACAATTTATGAAGATAATTTACAGGCCACTGCACCAGGGCTAGCAGTCTCTAGGCTATACATTACTTGCTATGATGAATATTTAAATAAACAATGACATCATCATCATCATCATCATCAACAACAACAACAAAACATATAAGCTTGACTATCTTGCAAAATATACAACTGTAAATACCAATAAATTGCCTTTTAAAATTTTATTTACAAGCATTTTCTGTTGGTTTGGTTGTTTGTGATGCACTGTAGGTACTAAGACTTATTTAATTATTAACTTGTTCAGTTGTGATAACTAATACCACATCTAGTACTACCATCATAATTACCATAACCACTGTAGCTGTTCCAGTGGGGCGAAGTCCAACAGTTTCTAAATGTTTCTGGAGGACGTTTAGTCCGCTTCTTCTCTGACTGTTCAGGTGAGTGGAAGTGAGGAAGTAAGACATGTTTAAACTTTAGCTCTTTTATTTTCATTCCAGACCACCAATGCTATAGCTGCCATTATCCATACATTGAAACGATTTGCTGTGTTGTTTCTCTCTGCAGGATTTTTTTCTCAGCTTTGGAACAAGGGCTTTTAGAACAGACTTGCTTTCAGACACTTTTACCTTCAGATGTGGCTGGATGACTCCTTGCTCTTTCCCAACGTAACCCGAGAGTACTTCCTCTATCTGTGCAACTCACCTGTGTGCTATAGGTCTCTAGTTAAGCAATGCAACACTGACTTGGAAACATTGCATTAAAACATTCACAAAACGGCCTCAAACCCACAGCAACAAGAGCACACAGCTCTTACTACTCCCAACAATGACCTACATATACAACAACATACATAACCCCAATATAGCAGGCACACTATAGAGAAACTTTTACCACTCTATTAGATACCATTAGACACACTCTCTACATCTTCATCCCCGGTATTTGATACAGATTTCTCTCCTCAGAGGAGCAGATGGTAGATTTCTCTACAGCATGGTTAGACTCCTGTAACCTGACACCTGCTCTGGGACCAAACCTGTGACCTCAGCTGGTTTTTACAGTAACTGAGTGCATAATATTTTAGCTTAGGTTAGCATTTAACTGTGTAGTTATAGTAGATTTGGAGCACCAAGGGGTTTGTGTTGCATTATAATGTTTTATGTATTGTATTCCTGGTGTTTCTGACAGATTCAGTGTCTGTTCTATGTTGGGACATTATTCTGATGTTCTGCAGCAGCGTTTGGCTCACTGATATTGGGTGGCAGATTGGTTGTCTGTCTACAACTATAACCATCTCACAGTAAAATGCTTGACAATTCGAGGCTAGTGTTAAAAGGAAAGTGGGCTGTTCCCACAGATAAAGTAAATGGCTTCTGCTATTTTAAGCTAATGGATCAAAGACTTAACAATGCATTTCTCTGGGAGACTTATAGAGAGGAATCGAAGCAACAGTTAAACACTCTGATAAGGTGTCTGTTCCCCAGCTTTCATTTATCCAGGATTTGCCCTCTGCTCGCTTTTACTGTAAATGCCAAGTTGCTTTGCATTCAGTCAGCTGTGCACATCCTTATCCAGAGCTGCCCTGTACAAATGCAGTCCGTTTGATATGTCTCTTTAACAGTCGGTTTTGGCTGACAGGATGACTGCTGGGAAATAGTGATAAATAAGGCAACATTATGCACAGGGAAATGTCGTGACAGTGAAACTTCAGGCATGGTGGGCAACCATGCGTGAATATTTCGACAGAAGTTTTCAGAGAGTTGAGAGTGTAACAAATTTATGCTCCCTGCTGAGAGATTTGCACTTGCTCCTGCTAACCTCTGCTCCTGAAATCTGCTTCACACACCTTTTTTTATCACCTACATTCTTTCTGAGTACTTGTGAGAAATGTGCCGACTTAAAATCTTCAAGTAATGCTGGAGAATATTCCGACTCTTATCAAATTATAAGACTTTCTGGGGAAGAGCTTGAGTGGCTGTAATTTCTTAAGCAGCAAACTCCTGCATATTAACCATGTGTAGATTGACTCTCTACCTTAAAAATATTTAAGATTTGCTCCAAAAGTTTAATGTTTAGGAGCTGCTGCATGTACAGCCTCTACTTATCTTTACATACTGCTAAACAGACCCAATGCAAGTTCTCCACACACTGATGGAGAAATGTGTGGGACCCTCTGAACATATCTCTCAGCAGTATTATGCAGGCTGAAAAAGCTATCTGCTTGGATAGCATATTTAACCTGCACAAAGCATTCAATTCTGGGAAAAGTTCAAATGAAATGTTCAAACTCCGGGCACCACAGAGAGTTTAATTACAAACTAGATTTAAAGTGTGCTGGGATAGAATAATGAATATTTGTGACAAAGACGTGGTGATTTATTAAATGTCACAAACATGGAGAAACTCCTTGGATCTTTTTTTCCACTCTTTGCTACACTCCAGTTCCTTGCAGGATGTTTTCATACTTGGTCTGTTTCTTCAATTAGGGAGGATGACATTTATTCATAACATTTTGTTTCTGATTAGCAGCTGGAGGCAGGAGAACATTTCAAAAATTGGAAAAAACAGGGTAAAATTTATTATTTAATAATAATTTTAAAAATGCAGGCATACGGCATTAAGACAACACGGCACTTTTCACATTTAAATAAAGCTACAAGTCTTTGTCTTTCTTGAAACGTTTAACCATCAAAACAGACTGGGGGCTGAATCCATCCATCTGAAACTTTATTTGCAAGCAAAGGTTATTTTTAGTATGGTAGCAATAACTGCTTTAAAGTCATGAAAGAAAAAATTAAATACAAAACACAGCATGCCACAGACTCCAAGACAAACAAATGGAGGTCGCGTGACCTTTCAGACACCAGTGGCCCAAACGCTGAATGGCAAATATAAGTGGTCATGAACAGCATGTTAATGATTTGTTCATGCTGGTCTGCAGTTAAAAGAGTCCAAATCAGCCACAGGGGAAGAGTGAGAGGAACAATGCAGGGAGAATGAGGAAAGATAATCAACAGACTGGAATTTCCATGCTGTGTTTACTTTGTGTCATTAATAAATTATTACCACATTACTTTTACAGCAAACAAACAAGATCATTGCATAGGGCAGGGGACAGAGGCCAGCTTCTGTGCTGCATTTTAACTGAGAGTTGAAGTCGGTTTTGGACACACTGTCATCATCGTACACATAATCACAGGAGAAGTTTTATTTCCTAAAATAATTTGATCTGTGAAGTGCAGAAGAAGTGAGACATCAGCAGTGATGTTTTCTGTCTCTTTGGGTCTGCTTGGGCTGACCACGTTGTTTGGTTGGGTCCAACTATAGCTGGTCTCTTTTAATCCAGTCTGACTGTCACTGGGCGCCTTTCATGTCAGACTGTCACTGGGCGCCTTTCATGTCAGAGGTCATTTTGTTTCCTTGGGACAGTTTCGAAATGGATCCAAAATGACGTCTCTTATGTGGAAACCAGCATTCATTCACCTGCTCTTGTGTGGACCTCTTTGGACCTCTGTTTTATTATTTGGTAATAGCAGCAAGCTGCATTGGATCAGTTTTGACTAGAAGAATTTGTTAAAGTCAAATGCTGTTTGGCCACATTTGGAACATTTACCATTTGTGTTTTTGGTTCAGTTTCCCATGTGTCTTTCCTGTTGGTGGCATGGGTCATGGGTTGGGAAGTTGGATACTTGTGTTGGTAGGTTACTGTTGTACTTTTTGTTTGAAAGCAGGCCAACTCTGTGTTGGTCTTATCACCAGCCTTTCCTTCAGTGCTCAAAAGCAGGTGAAAGCCAAACTGAGATTCACTCTCGTTCTGGAACAAACTTTTTTTGCTTACTGTTTCACCTCAATAGGGCTATATTTCCATTTCTTTGCTGCTGAGTCTCTATCGCAATTTTCTCTGGTCTTGATGGCATCCAATTGCTATGTTTTATCCACCCCCAACCTCACCTGTGCACTATTATTTGCTGGGGAACATGCACCCGACTTCCCGACTAAACCAAAACATCAGCATACAGACAGAGGGCTGCGGCTGTACAGATACAGTCTCCACCACACACATCTAGGGGCCCATAAGTTATAATGGAGCCAGATTAATTTTAGATAAATCTATATTTTGTTTCTTTTGAAAATGCTACTGACTCTACCTTTAAGCATCTGAGCATGGTCTTCACAGTTTTTATCTCTCAGGTTCTAAACACTAAAAATTGCGATTAAAACATTGTTGTGCATTCTCTCTACGTTTGCTTGAGTGATTAAGTGAACAACACAGAGGACCTTTTCACTGCATACCAGACTGAGCAACCCTCACCAATGTCCCACAGGAGCATTAAAATTTACATTTGGGACCTTTTCAGGCGACAGAATGTCCTTTCAGTGACAGGAGTGAAGAAGACTGCTACAGACATGACTTGCCGCAGGTGCAGGAGTTACTTCAAGAGAGTGCTCTGTCAACAGTGTTCTGCTCCAAAACACCAAATTATTCAACTCAAAAACAATAATGCCTCACTGCAGATAAGGTGGAGAACTGTTTACAGCTCTGTGCCCTCCGAAAATGTTTCTTTTTGCACGAAAATTAATCAAAAGTGTGGATCTTATTTTTCCACACGTAATGCTATTGTGGTTGTACGTTTGAGAGAAAAGATTACACGCACAGCGGCAGCACATACAGAAGACAGATGCAAGATGGGGGATGATGGCTGCTGTTACAAACAGCTGCTAACATGTCACAGAGGTCAGAGTGTGGATTTGTATTATACTGTGGATTTGTTTCTAAGTACAATAGACATGAGGGTGTGTATAAATGTGATATGGGTTAAAGTCAGAGCTTTACAAGTGAGGGGGCTCTCTGTGTTCAGCGTGTGTGCACGTTAAGTGTATCTGGTTTTAATGTGAAGGATTAGTGCTTCTGTCATAAAAGCGTGGTTTAAACCATTATGTCACTGGGGCTGCTGTGTGTGTGTGTGTGCGTGTATGCATGTATGTGTGGTGTGTCTGCTGTGTGTGTGTGTTGCTTTCTCTGTTCTGTTCTACTTTTTGCACTGAGTATAATGAGTGCTCAGACCTCAGGGGTAGGAAGGCTTTAAAAAACAAACAGAGCGCAGAAATCAGCTGTCAAGCCACTGGACTGTGTGTGTGTGTGTGTGTGTGTGTGTGTGTGTGTGTGTGTGTGTGTGTGTGTATGTGTGCGCTTGTGTGCGTGTGTTTGTGTGTGCGTATACATAGGTTTTGTAATGATGCATTCATAATATTGTTAACGCTTGTGTTATTTTACAGACGTTAATGTATGACCTGCCCCTCTCTGCAGCTATTTATTTATTCACTCATTGGTGCTTGTTTGTCAGCACGTGCCACTTTGGTTGCTCATACTTTAATTTTTTCTTGGGGAGTTGGAGTCATTACTTTCAGGCGACTGTTCAGACTATCCTTTGTGTGCTCCGTTGACGACTTCAGATCATTTATGTGTGTTTAAAAAGGGCTGCGTTTGTTGGGTGACAACTGCACCTTTTTATTTTCCTGACCTGAGGGCACCTCCACAGCTAAAAAACATGAAACTGCTCACATGTCTTTTGGACAGCGTTTTGAGAATTCAAATTGCTCATGTATTTTATTAGGACTTTTCGAGGACGGTGAACACAGAGACTGCAAGGCCAGGCCAAGGGATGTGACAACACAGTGTGAAATGGGATTTAAACCCATGTGATTGTGGGTACACGGACTGTGAGCTAATGGGCTGATGGCACCATGACAGAGTTCAGTGTGTTTCAGTGCTGCAGCACACAGCCTTTGTTCAGTCCAAATCCAATTTTACTGTTCTCAGGGTTTTGCATGCTAGTTGTAGAGTATCTCCCCTTTTGGGCTTTTTTCTTTTTTAATCCCAGCTCCTTACAGGAGAAAGAGTTCAGACAGTTTGAGTCCAACGCTTAACAATGCTACGTGTGAATGACCGTAGACCATGTAGGGATTTAAACCTTAACCCTGGTAGTCTTGCCTTTACAGACTGAGCTACATAGAGCCACAATGAATAATAGAAAAAATGTGGGTTTGCTAAGAACACCTGCCCCATGATGCCTCTTCAAAACGAATTCTCAAGTAATAGAAATGCCTTTTGGTAACACATGCCTTTTGATTACTCCTATTAAAATTATTGAAGGGATATAAAAGGTTTTCCCCTCTGTAACAGTGGGAGAAATCTGAATACTGAAATGCCCTAGTGGAACCGAATACAACATAGAACTGCTGGCTTTTACTTTTGCTGCAAGCTGCAACTCCTCTGAGACCTTGAGTCTGATGTCATCTAAATAAAATAAAGCATATCTCAGACAGTGACCCACTCAAATACTTTCAATATTAAATACAAATTGTTCAAGCGTCTCGTTTGTAAACAAGAGCAGAAATTTCATTTTGTACCAAAGAGAGAATGATGTGCACAGATCATCAAACTGCACTTATAGAAGGCCAATGCTAACAAATGTCACAAAGAGATGTAGTGTTTTTCAAAGATTGAATGCTTAGCTATCTTCATCAAGCTGTCTCACCAGCGTCTGCAGTTTGTCTTGATGTCCCTCTGCTGAGTGCAGCTCTTCTGTTTTCCCTCTCACTCACAACAAAGTATATTGGAAACTCAAGCCTCCAGTAGCTTTTTGGTGAGTCCCCAAGTGGGACAATGCAACTTCCAAAACATTTATCATCTTAAACATTTAGAATGAAACAGGGAAAACCACAGAAGTTTGTTCCCTTTAATTTCAAGAAATCTGTTGGTTTTGTGCAGTTTGTAAAACCAACAATGGAGCTTTTTGATTCAGAATAAGGGTTTTTCTAACAGCTTTTTAAAAATGGCAAATCTTTCCTTCAAAATCCTCCAAACCTTGAGTTGCTTCTGTGACTGTCTTGCCTTCCTCCTTAACAGAAAATGCCAGGGCTCTGACTTGTGACTTGCCCTGTTTTGCGGCTTTTTAAAATGTTTCTGCCCAGCTGTGGGCTTCCATTGTACGCTACTTTGTAGACTATTTCCGTCTGGATTTCCAGGAAGTGAGCTTGGTATGCTCTGACATTCAAGAAGCTATGAGTGTGCTATTAGTCAGGCTACCTGGCGCAGAGAGATAGCAGTGAACTCCCTCAACCCTTTGAAACTCCGGGGACTGTATACCCACAAAGCATCTTAGAGCCAGAGCACTGATCGGAGCCCTGCCTCCCTCTCACAGCACATTGATGTTCACGCATCTGTGGGACCTCGCTGATGATTCCAGATCAGTGTGTTTATTCTTAGCGGCTTTATGCACGCCAGCCCCGAGCTCTCCTCCCTTTCTGAAGTGTGGACAGGAAGGGGGAAATGTTGGCTCGAAGCCCACAGGAGCTGTGAAAGCTCACAAAAGCATCCCCGAGTTGTTATTTACAAAAAGCTTTGTTTCCCCGTGGTGCTAAAGATGCCAAAATAACCCTCCATTTGCGCAGTTTTGAGTTTGGAGGTTATTAATGTTTTATTGTTACCATGCACACTAAAGCAAAGTGCCAAGGAGAAAGGGTGATGCATTACTTATGACATCCTGGCTTATTGGGAAGTTATGGACAAGATCACTCCTACTCACCTCTCACCGGGTTTCAAAAATATTCCAATATTCCTCTGTGTCTTCGTCTTTCACTGGGATAGAACTCTGGAGTGAGTTCTGGATATGAAGATTTTCCAGCCCGAATTACACATCAGCCCCTTTTACAGTTGAGATATAAGTTCTGACAGAATGATTGACACCTCAGAGTCCCATAAACTGTGGAAGGGATTAAAAACAGATGATGACTTATGTCCTTGCACATCCTAGATATTCAACTGATGGCCCACGGGCCAAATCCGGCCCATGGGGAGCTTTCTTGTGGCCCATAACGCCGAGAAGATCAAAATCTTGGCCTTCTCGGCATTGGTCGAGGTTTCACCTGGTTCTCATAGTGTATGAGAATTACGAACTTAATCTTTAATAAATTGGACTTCAGAATTATTCAAAATAGTTTGTCAACTCAGTTACCAATATAAAGAGATGTGCCTGCCTATTATTAGATTACCTGAGTGGTACACAGAAATTGGATTTTCAGCACTACTTTTAAATTTTGAGTAAATGATGCTGAGTATTGCCACACATGGCATTATACTGTCTATCAGTTTGGGCCTGGCATTATTCCGTTTTTCTACCCAGCGTTTTGTTCTGTATATTTATCAATCTCTGTTGCAGAGGACTTTGTATTTCAGACAGATTTTTAGCCTCCTCTGATCTCATTTGTTATCCTAGGCCTGGCGTTATTTTCTGGTTTTCTACCCAGTGTTTTGTGTATATTTTGTCAATCTCTGTTGCTGGACTTTGCATTTTAGAAGGACTTTTAGGCCTCCTCTGATTTTATTTGCTATCCTAGGGCTTGCATCACTTTCTGGTTTTCTACACAGCATTTTGATGTTATAATGCACAAATCTAGATTTGTTATAATAAAGAAGCCTGTTGTTAATATTTTGTGCCTATTTTACAACAATAAACGGGCTATGGATCAAAAATGCTTGTGCTCAATGCGTAATATAATATTCAAATAAGGAAATCTCATTTTGAATGCGGTGCATTTTTATTGTGGTGTCTTATATTAAGAGTAGGTCAACATCAACTTAGTCACAAATATGACCTTTAGTGCATTCAAAATAACATTTCTTTATCTGAATATTATATTTAGCTTTTCAAATGACCCATATACTCTTAATCTTTTTTTTTCTGATGAGGTTTGGCCTTATAGATAACCCTAGCCTAAAAAAATATGGTATATTTGTTCATTTTTGTCGTCACAGTCATGTGGTCCCTGACTTCAAGTCATTTTATATTTGTGGCCCCCTGCCTAATCTAGTTGAATACCCCTGTTGTACACACTTGAATCTCTATATTTACTAAATGTCAGTCCTTTAAATAAAACCTGCCTTATTTCTGAAATGTTTAGCATTTTGGGTCCTGCACATATACAAAGATTTTTTTAATGTATAATATAATGTAATTGAAGATGCTAGCCCCAACATGCTGGAAGGTGAAGTAAAGAGTCCCTCCATATAGTTCCAACAACTCATTTTCTTTCAAGCACTATTTTCTCAGTGAGCTTTTCCTAAAGTATGTGCTTTTTAACACAGCAGGAAACATCGTAATTAGGTTCAGTGTTGGTACCAGATTTTCTTTGACGTTCCCCCTGCTGCAACAGCAATCCTCAGGCTGATGAGTGAAAAAAAATAAAATAAAAACCTTCCTTGTAGAAATTTCATAAAATGACCTTTAAGTTTCTGCAGACGTATTGGTTCTTTTGTGTTTTTCAGCAGAACTGTAATTATCATGTCAAGACATGTTCCTGTGGAAAATTTGCAGGTGACCTCAGAGGAGCAGGCAGATTAGTCATTGACCTGGGCTGATGGGAAGTTCACTGAGTTTGGTGGTCATAATTGCATAAATGGCCATTTAGCTTGAATTGTTGTTTATCTATTCTGTTTCAAGCTTCCAAATGGCTTCATATGAGTGCAGAGCCTTGTGCTTTTTCAGGTTGGCCAAATTAACTGGAGTGTGGCCATTAAATCAAGACTTTTTTTTCTGTGCGTGTTTACATGTGTGCCAGGTTTACTGTCAGAATTTAATAACTGCCTGGGGCAGAAATACCTATGAAGGCTGATAAAATCACAGTAGCTACAAACTGTCAAGGCAAACACGCTTTAATATCAGGGAGCATCATTTTTCATTTTTTCATTTTAACCTTTTAGGCTACATGTTTTGTTGAGTTGTCAAATATTCTTGTTTGAATTTCACTAATGTCCCCTGTGGGCCACCCAAGGGGATTTCTCAATTTCTCAGAGCCTTTGATTAAGAGGGAACATTTCAGTGATCCTGGCAGAAAGAATTGTTGATTTTTTTTTAATCTTAAAAGAAAACAAGGCTAATATGGCAGCAAAAACAGTGTGTCAACAAAAAATATTTAACAACCTCAGTGCAGATGGATTGTGTGTGTGTTTGTGTGTGTGTGTGTGTGTGTGTGTGTGTGTGTGTGTGTGCGCTTCCTTTTTTTTAAACCCCTATATCTATGAGAACCGATGCTTTTGGAAAGAAGGAGGGTTTGAGATTCAAGTACTGGGTTAAGTGTTAAAGGGAACAATGTTTGATAAAATGCTTATTTCCTTCCAAGCTGAGGGTAACATGAGGAAATTGACACCACTCTTATATGAAGCAATAGGGGCCAGGTGATTGTTAGCACAGCTTGGCATGGAAATATAAAAACATAGTTGTTTTTCATGTTATCACATGCATTTCCATTTCATTTTTACCTCTTATTTTTTGCCCAGACTAAAAAAATTAGTCCAGCCAACTGTTTCCCCTGTCTCCAGTCTTTATGTCAAGCTAGGCTAATTGTCTCCTGGCTCTAGTTCAATAATTAACAGACGAAAGACTGTTCTCAACTCCTAAAGAGAAATCAAATAAATGTATGTCTTCACATTTGGTCAATGAATCTAAAAATGTTTGAGGTTGGGTGAGTAGATGTGATGGTTGAAGATTTTGATGATGGTCTCACAAGTGTATTTTTCTAAGCATACAGAATAAGAGTGAATTTGTGGAATTTGATGGATGTGTGTGTGTCACCCAAAATGTATGTGTGTGTGAGAGAGATTGGGTCCCTCTCTTGCAGATTATCCCGGGTCTTTTCATAGATCCCTGTCTCATTTCAATGACAATGGGAGATCAGCGTCAATTACTGCTGCGTCTTTGCGTTGTAGTCCACAGGACTAATAATAAAGCTGTCTTTTAACCTCAGAACATGAGATGATTATAATTACTTCATCTATTACTGTATCTTAGTCCATCCTTTTGTTAGTCTATCTGTCTATCTGTCTGTTTTTCTGTCACTCTGTGTTTCATTATTTTCATCCGTCTATATTTTTCCTTAAAAATGAATTCCTGCTGTAGGAGAGGTTTCTCCTCTAGCCAATTATAATGCCACTCCTTCCTCTGGCTGTTCATTCATTATGAAGGGCTCTGGATTTTAGTGTGTGTGCCTGTGTATTAGGGGTCAGTGGGGAGTGAGGCTCCTCATAATCCAGTAATCAAACCAGCTGCCACCCGACCCAACCCCCAACCCCCAACCTCCCAGCCCTCTCTGAGTCTCCTTTCTCTCAATCTCTCCTTCTATAAAATTTTCCAATTTATGTAGGTTTTCTCGCAGATTTTTTGATTTCATATGTCTGTCTACATTTTGCTGTTTTCGGTTGTATTCCTCTCCTTCTCTAACATCTGATAATAACCATAAATGTAGTTCCTGTTTTGTCCCTTCTCTTTCTTTCTTTCTTTCTTTCTTTCTTTCTTTCTTTCTTTCTTTCTTTCTTTTACTTTCCTGCCTCCATAATTTCTGTGTGCTTTTATTGTGAAACACTTCTTGTCAACAGCAAACCCATAACAAATTGTAAATGAGGGAAATCAATTAATTTACTTTTGTACAAACATTTAATCAAGTCAATAACCTAATTTTAATTTACTGTAGTATTAGCAAAGGAAATTAAGAACAGATTAGTTATCAATCATTAAAGTATAACTTATTAAATTATTATCGATTTCCTATTTGCATTATCATTATTACTGTGCTCTTTTCCTCTGTTTTTTTTAAAATCCCTAGCTGAGGATCCTTGTTCCCTTTCTCATTTTTTTCTCTTGTCCTCCTTCCTCCTCCCTCAACTCTTGTTTTTTTTCCAGTTTTTAAAAAACATCCATCTCTATGCTTCAACCACAGTCACTTCTCTGCTTCCTGTGTTAACACCACCCTCTCTCTTTCACCCCTAACCCTCCATCTATCCTCCCTGCTGTGCTGCCTTCCTTCTTTTTCCTTTATTCCTCTTGTTCATTTTCTATCTCTATCACTTGCCCTGTTCTTTTTGCATCAAGACCCCTCATGTATTTCCTTCTCTTTCACTCTCTCTGCCTTATCTTTCACCCTGCTTCACCTTTACAGCGCCTTGGTGCTGCTGCAGAAAATTGCCTCCTCATGCCGGTGCGGTCATGTGCTTCTGTATTCTTTTATAGCTTATTAGCCAGCTTGTCGCACCAAATTGCTTTACAATGTACAATTCACAGAACACGACACAGCATAATACACAGCACTGGATTGTGTTTGAGCCCAGTGTAGATGAAACTTGTGTTGATCTGTTGCTCAGACAGATATTGCTCTGTTTGTGAGGGTTGTGACCTGCTGCGAGTCATACAAACTCATTTTGCAGTGATGTGTTTCAGAGAAACAGAGCACGGTGCTGAATTTGTAACCAGAGCTGAATGCAAGGAGATGAGAATGATGTTTTCTACACATGAGATAAGATCAGTGTTACCTCTCTCTCTCTTTCTGTGTGTGTGTTACTTTTCCAACCACATTCACCAGACTTAAAACGAAAGTTACGAATGTAACTACGGTTCTATGAATCCCGAATGACCGCCAGAGGCGGTGCTTTAAGCACTGA
>JAQLOL010000002.1:8583591-8602948 GCA_029783665.1 Naso thynnoides
TGTGTGTGTGTGTGTGTGTGTGTGTGTGTGTGTGTTTGGAGCCGTCAGCAGGTTCTAAAGTGGGTCCTCAAGGAACCATTTGTCTTGAGGCTAGTTTCAAACCCTGTCTGCTCTGTTTATGGAGGGCACCTGGTGTGGGTGTTTCAGTGTGCAGCTGCTAAATGTCAGACAATGTGTGTGTCCAAATATGCTCAAGGACACCCAAAAGAAAGAGTGAGTGTCTACTCCATATCTTTTTATATGGGTGATTGTGAGTATTAATGTGTGTGCGTGTATGTGTTGCGTGGGTGTTCCTGCCTCCTGAGACACTTCAGACTGGTGCTGTTTGACTGGCAGCCAAATCTGTGTTTATTCTCGTCTGCAGATTTGTTTGTGTTGTTTTTTGTTTTCCACACACTTCTAAAGTAACAAAAACACAGTCAGCAGGAAAATACTTTTTCCCCTGTTTCCCCTGCATACATAGACTTCCAAATACTGTACAGTGAGAACATTATTGCTGTCAAGTCTAATTTTGTTGTTTTTGTAATAGCTGCTGTTTATTTGATGATAGTCAGAGTTTGTCTTTTGTAACAGTTACTGTTACTCCTGCTTCTCAGGAATCAGCATCCTGCTGCTTACACCATCTAATCAAGTACTGATTTGCATATAGAGTGGTGAATGCAGTTCACTGCCTGATCAGAAGGAAAACCAGAAGCACTCTGTTAAGCTGTTGACATCAGAAAAGAACCACCTCTTTATAGATTGGGGCCATTTCAAGAGTCCTTCCTTAGAACCTACAGAAGGTTTTCAAGTAGGCCCTCAAAGCAACAGCGACTGTTAATAGCTGAATGTCTTTTTGAATGTGAACCTTCTATGTCAAAACACATAAAAAGAAACGTTCAATTTGTTCAACTGTTTTTGGAGCTACTCTGCTGTAAACACACCAGATGTGCTCATTGATTTACAGACATTGTGTAAAACATTGTTGAAACTCCTTTTCATTTAAAGGCCTTTCAGTTTTTATTTCAGTTGTTTTAACAATAATGTTAAAAGTTATTGTGAAAGAAGTAATGCAGTTAAGGATTAGACTTAACAATGGTAACAATGTGTTAGCTTTGCTTTGCTAAATTTGTTCCAAACACTAACCCCTTAGACCTGATTGGAAACTAAAACCATTTTGAATAGTGACTTGAATTAATGAACAAACTTACTGATCATAAACCATTTCTTGACACAAAATTAATGTACAGCTCCTTCTTTTGTGCAACAATATATATAGAGCGATACTACGTGCATGCTTGATGCTTTAGTTTGACAGTGGCAGTGTTTATGAGAAGGTAATGTATGAGATGTATGAAAGAAATACCTTCCTCAAAAAAGAGCATTTTAAAACTCATAAAGTGTTGCTCAAATGAATTGCATTGAGGTAAGAAAAACCTTTTTTTGAACACTGTTCTGCTACATCATTTAGGTTTTAGTATGCTCATAGTTGATTAAGTAAAACAATAAAACCATAACAATAGTGTATCTTAATTATAATATAAATTCAGCGTGTAAACCTCAGATTCCTTAGTGAATATTAAAGTGAAGCTCTGGGTTTGAACCATGCCGGGTTGCACAGCTTGTGTTTGTTTTGATGGACTTGCCAGTGAGTTGAGTGAGGTCAGAGCTTATGAAAATTAATTGCCTGAAGTCTGTGTACAACAGGCAGATGGCAAAATTGTCCAGTTTTTTTTTTTTTTTTTTTTTTAAATATTCTGGAAATATGTACATTCATGCTTTTATACTGTGATGTTTGTTGTCACTGAGATATTGTCTCTGTCTCCTGCCCAGGGACTGCAGATGTAAATTAGCTTATAGCTAACTGTGGTGCAGCTAAAAAGCTGTGCATTGTCCCTGTCAAATAAACAGATAAATAAATAAAAATTAACAAAAGAAAACCGAATTTCCCTTTTGAGGTTAAAGTGCAAGCTGCAAACCTGGCTTCAAAAGTGCACTATGTAGTTTCAGGGGAGGGGAGGCTGTTTACATTTGCGCTAAAGCTAGCAGTAATCTGACAAAACATACATGTAGTTCTTCTATCATCATAAATCAAAACAATATACATAATTTTAAGGCTTCTGGAAACAAACCCTAGATAGAGAAAATTATTTTTTATTTAAAAAAAAAAACTTACTAAACCACAAATTTCAATTTGTCAGTAAAACTGATTTGTCGCCCAGCCCTATTCTTAGACTATTAATTTAAAGAAAACTTGGCTAGAAATGATGATACTCAGTTAGCTTGTACTTGTAAAGTGAATGTAAATGTTTTTTAGGTATATCTAAAGCACATATAGTTACTTTAATGGTTTCTCAGTGAGTCAATCAGTGATTAAATGAGGTGTCACTGCAGTATTTTGCGTCAGTGTTGCAACTTCTACTGAAATTCAGCAGAGGTGAAATATTGGTTTTGCTTTCAAACTCACGCAGGTGACCGATGTGAGTTCGACCGGCGGCAGGGAAGGTGTGTGCCAGGTGTGTGTCGTAACGGAGGGACATGTCGGGAGCTCTCAGGTGGGGGTTTCCGTTGCGAGTGTCCTGCAGGAGGATATGAGCGTCCGTACTGCACCGTCACGGCCCGGTCCTTCCCACCGAAGTCCTTCGTCATGTTCCGAGGTCTAAGACAGAGATTTCATCTGTCCATCTCGTTAACGTGAGTAGATTGCTGTTTTCTTTCTTACATCTTCACTTCCTCCATTCCTCCTACTTTTTTCTTTTTTCTTCCTTACTTTTGGCCTCCATCTCTCATTATCCAGTTGCACTTAGACAGGGATCTATAACCACTCCGCTTTGATACTCTTCCTCTTACGAGGTCTCTCTCCTCTCAACTTTAATCTATTTATTTCATCTCAGGGATCGATCCTATTATTCATGGTTTCTCTTTCTGCTGTCTGCATTTCTCTCTCCAGTGAGAGGTGCGCTTTCTTACTTCTCTCTGCTTTCATCCTCCAGTTTACTGGTTTCAGTATCATCCTGTTTGCTGCGTCTTTTTCCACTCTCTCCTCTTATGTTACATCCTATCAACAATGTATGACTCTCTTTCAGTCTGTTTCAGCAAAGGCTCTGAAGGCAAATGCTGCATTTCTTGTGACTAACTTCTTATTTCTCTGGAACAGTAATCCCTCAGTTAACAACCTAAACCAAAAATAGGGATTTATTCACATTCAGTGATTCAGTGTAAGTTCCAGTGCCTAATTTAACTGCTCTTTTAAAAGAAAGAAACAAACGAACAAACAAAAATCAATATATGTAACAAAGTTGTACAATTTTAAGGCTCAAAACTGGGCTTGCTCTTAGACCATTTGCCAGGACTTTTAAGCTTCCCCAAACATTTGAACTGAAGTTATATTTGCTGGCACTAGAGACATTTGAGGGAAATCAGATTTGCTTTTTTTTCCCGTACTGTTCTTTCAACTTTGCTTTTTGCGCTACTTAACCACAGTCGTAAAGCTTGTTTCATTTGCTTCAAGATTTAAATGTGACAGTATGTCACTGCAGAGCTCAGGGATTGTCTCCTTACTTCAGGTACTTTGTCATTTTTTCCCATTGCCATCGTTTCCCTGCAGTTCCTTCACCTCTTGACACGCCTAATGGTTGTATATATAAGATCTGAAGTGGTCGTAAGAGTGGTCAGGCAGGGTTATGGGATGGTTGCTATGGGTGATGTAGTCTAAGGATAGTTGCTAGGGTGACATTGCCCATTGGGTTGTTGCTAGGCTGATGTGGCCACCATTAAGTGGTTGCTATGAGACATTGCGGTCATGGTATTCCTGTCAAAAGAGCATTTGGCGTGTAAAAGCACCACATGCAATTCATTTCATTGATTTGTGACCAGCAGTTGGGCAGTGATGGTAAGTCAAGGAATCAAATGTGACTGTTTTTTTTGTTTGTTTGTTTTTTTTCTTGAAGAGCAGCTCGCTGAGCTTTTAAGAGGGTTATGTTAGATTTTCTCTCCCATTTTAGGCAAATGTTAGCGGCAGTGGCACTGCTAAGTTAATAGTTAAGACTCCTAAACTGGTTGAAAAATCCAAGAGAAGAAAGTGAGCAATGTGCTTTCCTCTCAACAACTACATACAATTAAGGTGCCCTTGAGAGAGTCAGGGATGTTGTTGAAAAGAAACTGTATCATCTTTTTCATCCCTTCCCTGCTCTGTATTCAGTCAAACACATTATGACATCTGGGAGCTCTTCAGCTTTTGTCTACAGCATCAGCTACGATTTCAGTTCTTTCTCAAAGCCACCATTAATATATTTTGCCTTTCGTGACAGCAAAACCTTGATCTTACTCCTGTGTATTGCAGGTTAAAGTTACTGCCACGTTATCTGATGTGTCCAACTGTAAATACACATTACTTGAACCAGCTGTCAGCCTTCTTTCCCTGACATCAGTATTTTATTTAGCATCCTGTATGCTGCCAGCTACACTCCTTGGCCTGATTTTTACATCAGGGCCAAACAGGACTTCATCATTATTCATGTCACTCACTTTCTCCTAGAGCAATTTATTCCTCCACTGCAAAAAAAGAAGCTTTTTTCATCTTTCATCCAAAAGCTGCTCAAGGATTTTTTGTAGTTGTAACGCTTCCTGAAGAAGCGTGATGAGTAGTATGGCTCTGTTGTATAGGACTGTGACAGCAGATATGTCTTTATACTAAAATTATAATGTATGCAAATCACTTGTTAGAGTGTGTGTGTGACCGTGAGAGTGCTGCAGGTGTGTTTGAAGTTGTCTTTGTGAGACAAGAGAAGTGTGTCTCTTTCTAGACAAACAGTAACCTTATATTAGATATGCTAAATTGTTTTTTTTAATGAAATTCTTTGGTGTCAGCTAAGGACTTTCACAAATAATTAGAACACTTTCAAGGACAGACATATTAACCGTTCACTTATTTGCCTTTATTATGCTTTCGCCCCTTCTGCATCTTCGATTCACAGGACTCTACTTATAGTCTCTGGTAAAGTTCAGGTTACGCTGTTTTTCAGCTATTTCTGGTGGCTTGCAGAGATGGTATCAGCTTAAAGGATAGGATGCCACGGTGCTTTTAGAACTGCAGCTGAGCCATGCAAACAAAAGACATGCTGTATTGAATAACCCTGGGATTATACAGACAAGGGCAACATTATCAGGCACAGGGGCATTAAATCGTCATTATTATATTTGATAAACAGATTTATTATAGTTTTGTATATTTCATTAGTTATTATTTTTGTTATGATCTTAAAAGATATAAAGAGTTCAGAACAGGTATTAATATTTTTTTCTTATTTAAGTTGTTTTCATAAGTTTACAGTACTGCTTTAGTTAGTTTTTACTGTTATAATAGTGAACTTCAGAATTTATCTCATAGTAATTTTAGTTTTCAGTTTACTATCCATTTAGTCTTAACCTTGGTGATAACATGCTCTCCTAATAACAATGCTGCATTGCAGGGCAGGACAATTAATCAGATTTCAATTTCAATTCCTATTTTGGCTTCTCACGATCATAAAAACAAGATAATTGAGAAAACCGATTATGTGCTGCATGACAAGTGTCCCAGGTACTGGTGTTACGTCTTGTGTTGTAAGTCAAGCACATCCCCTTCCCAGCGATTGCGCTCGGCACCTCCCCCAGAGACTAAACAAAAGTTTTAGCATGAATTAAAAGCAGCTAGTCACAACACATTGTCTCTTTGGTCACTTAGAGGCTTTGTTAGTATATAAGGTGCAATGAAAAAAGGCAAAAAACAAGCCATTGGGTTCAGAAGAAAGATAAAACAAATTTTTTGTGGAAACACTTTGTTTTTTTTCTCCTTCCACTTTAATCAAGGACACGCTTTACAGTGCTTCACTGTAGGCTCACATCAAACGCTTCATGAGCGTCAAAGGTGGCCGGCTGCCATTCATTTTTAATGTATGCTCACAACAAAGGGCATCTGTCACCTCGGCTGCAGCGAGCAGCTTCATGACAGCGACCTGAGTGACCATGGCCGTCGATTTGAAGTTGAGGAGAGCTCAACTTTATTTATCAGTTTGGCTCCTGAAGGCAGAAGGAAATGACCATTGTCATCATTTTTTTGCTCACTAAGGGCATGTACAATACCCCAAAATGTTCAATATAGATTTCAGATGTAAAGAATATACTAGATTTTTTTTAGTCTCCAGTAGGTTGTGGCAGTGCACTGCAACATAATTGGTAAAAACATTTAATTTTTTTTATGCATTTTTTTTTTTTTGTTTTAATCAATATATGATTTATTTCTTTGTCTTTCAGTTCAATTATATTTAGGCGTGACAGTAAAGACATTACATTAACAGTAAGGGCTTCTAAGTGATTGATTGATGTATCTAATGCATCTCTTTGCTTAAGCCAAGGATGCCAATTCTGAATAATCAGAAGTAATGAGTTGGAATATTTTCTTTTTTGGGCTTAAATTTAAGCCATTTAGGTTCAGACATTCAAGTCTGTCAGACATTTTTTGCAGTGCGTTCCTCCCTGTGTCTTGTTGCCAGGAGAGAAGATTTGTCATCTGTGCTGTAGTATCCAAAAAAAAAAAAAACAACTCTAACAGTCCTTTTGATCGGGCTGTGTTAACATGGCAACCTTGGCCTCAGTAGTCCCCCTGGCCTTGCAATGGAAAATAGACTTTTGTATGAGTCGGAGCAGCTGGAGGGTGTGAAAGGCTGCAGCAATATGGTTTATTAACTGTGCTGCAGTTTGAATACCTTTTGTTTTTCTTCGATAAGCCCGTATGATGAGGCTCACAGGAACCGTTTTTGTTTTGCCAGGTTCAGTTAGTTATTGTATGGCTCACTTTATCAGGGTCAAATGTTGCATTAGGCCATTGTTAAGAATCTCGTCTGAAAATGTATGAACATTGTATATAGTGTTGCTTGATTTATGTGTATATGTAAGTATATGTATATATGTGCATATTTTCTGTATTCAAAAAGGCAAAGATAAATGTTAGAAATATAATATTGCTCATAATGCATGTAGTATATTAATCAATAAACTTAATATGGACATGGCTTTCTTGTGTGTGCATTTTTTAGTTTTGCCACTCTGGAGAGCAGCGGTCTACTCTTCTATAACGGACGCTTCAATGAGAAACATGACTTCATCGCTCTGGAAATCCAAGAAGAACAAGTGGTGCTCAAATATTCCACAGGTGCCATATCTATATCCAAATATCATTATGTAGGCCCTATGATTTCAAGATGCAGAAACATGGATGGATTTGTAAAATTTGATTAAAAACATAATCATGTGTAAAGCTCAGAATATCATGTAAAATTTTCAAAATGTTTTTTTTATTTTACCATTGTAAGCATTTTTTCGAGAACTTGCACCAAATTCAACAAAAAAAAGATTAGCTTTCCAAATATTATAGTAAATCTTAATGTATACACTTTTTAAAAAAAATAATGTAGCTGCTTTTTGTTTGACCCAAACTTTATCTGCCTGTCTGCAGGTGAATCGTCCACTCAGGTGAGTCCCTTCCTGCCTGGCGGTGTGAGCGATGGCAACTGGCATACTGTTCACATCCACTACTACAACAAGGTGGGTTTACTTCTCAGTCTGTTTGTGAGTCTCAAACCATTAGGATGTTTGATCTTATTTTTTATCTTTCAGTTTGTCTCTCTGTTATCTGCTTGATGAGTTATCCTTTGAAGTTCTACATTTTCCTTGTCATTATTTGCACTGTACTTCTGATTTGTCAGCAGAACAGTTTCTCAGCCAACAGAGCACTTAAAGTTGAGCCGAAGGGTTTTTGTTTGCATACTGTTGCGTGGGCATTTGCCTTCATTTCATTCATGCATATTCACCACGCATCTCCTTTAATTTTCTTTATGTTCTTTCGTTCTCCTCAGCCAGCTACACGCTATGTGAGTATGAGTGTGTGTCAGGTTGCACATACACTTTGTTATTTCTTTGTTTTGCTCCCTTCTTTCTTTTTCCCTTTTTCTATTTCTTTCACCAGCAGATAGTAAAGTGAAGAGTGAGCGTGTTGTCTCTTTGTTTCTACTCTGTTATGTTTTCAACCCATATGGAATTCCTGTTGTTTCTTGTATTACTAACTCAAGTTTTCCCCTTTTCTCTCTAACATGATGCACAGTAGCAGTGTAGATACTGAATATCCTCTGATTTGTTGGATCTGTTGTTTTCTGGTGTGGCCTATGACTGCAGGGATATAAACTCTAGATATAGTAAAGGCTGTATTTCTTGCATGATGCCTGCTGTCATGCTGTTTCTTGTTTTCTGTTTCTTTGGACTCAGTATTCAATCTTATGTGTGTGTGTGTGTGTGTGTGTGTGTGTGTGTGTATGTGGGTGGATGTATGTGTGTTCAGCCAAAGCGCAGTATGAGCGGTGAAGCCCAGGGTCCGTCAGATGAGAAGATTGCTGTGGTGAGCGTTGACGACTGTGACACGGCCTTGTCGCTTCGCTTCGGCATGCAGCTCGGAAATTACAGCTGCGCTGCGCAGGGCAAACAGACCAGCAGCAAGAAGTGAGCTTCTCTCTTTGAGTTCTTCATCTTTTTATCTGTGTTGATACCTGTTTTCTTTAAAGTTGACAACTTGAAGATTCCACCCATTTCATAAACTGCCCAATAAGGACAAATCACTGAAAAATGATATCAGTTCATCTGATCCTTCAGAGAATAGAATTGCAGTCACAGTCTGAGCACTGTTGCCCCCTTGTCTTGGAAATGTCAAACGTCAAATATGACCTGCAGCTTGACCACTGATTGTGGAGCTAACAAACAAATCAAGTGATGACATTTCAAAACAACTACTGGCTCTACTACATGTCAGTGAAAGGAATTTACTATTCTTTTAGATATTGATGCAGCAGTCACATCATTTAGAAATTTACCTTCCTTTGCTATAAAGTAAGGCACAGTTGTCAAAGCAGTTGTTTGTAGTTTGAAACAGAATATACTTAATCATATCACATTACTGTGTAAAATTTTACATGCTTGCAAACATAGCCAGAACTTCAGAATATACTATATGTCTGACTGACTGACTGTCTGTCTGTCTGTCAGTCAGTCAGTTACTCAAGTAAGTATGACTGAAAAGCTTCATAAAAAAATGCATCCAACTTAATTATGTTCATTTGCTGCATCCAGTGCAGCCACTGAAGAACTGTGAATGGTCATTTAAATTTCTGCTTTTTTCGGCTAGCTCAGTCGTTAGTGCTGTTGCCTTGACAGTGAGAGTCAATGAATTGCAGGTCTTAGCTTCTGAAGGTGCAGTGAAGGGGATGTGCATGCTGTTTGCTGTGGAGTTCGGATATCATTAATCCCCTGAGTCTACTTACTTCATCTTTAATGGGTTATTTTTCTGAAAACAGCATCAGAAATTTAGCAATTTATAATTTCAGCATAGTTTAAACAGGCTGGTAAGCTGATTACTGTTTTAAAATGAAAAGTAATTCAGCGTTAAGTTATGTCATCTGTTAACTGTAACTGAGGCTGTTGCTGTTGGAGAGGATTTTTGTGAGTATCAGATCAGGGTGATGAGGTGACTGTCAGAGAAACCTAAAGCTTTAATGAGGCCCGATTCTTTGACATCCTCATGCTCCTTCATGTCTCTCTCTGTCTCACTGATGGTCTTGTTACTCGTCGGCTCATTCTGCCTGTTGCTAAGCTCTCTGTCACTCTGTTGACTCTATTGACAGTTTTAAAATTCTATTCGTTACTTTTACTTTTTGTCCTTGTCAGAGTTTAGTAGTTTTCTGCTTGTGGAGTGTGTACACCAAACTGTGTGCATGTACGCTAATGAATGCATAACACACATACACACACACACGTTCACTTAAAAAAGAGCCTGTCATGGTGTTGATGTCTGGCCTCGCCTCGGTAAGCTGTAATCACGTTGGCTGTGTTCTGTCAGCGCTAAGTGTGGCTGAGAGAAGAGAGGACAGATCAAAGAGGAAGGCCAAGGACTAATGCTTCAACTCTCTCTTCCTTCAATCCTTCTCCATTTTTACATTAATAGCTCACCCTCTTCTTACTGTTTTGACATTCTCTTCTAATAGCGCTCTCTGTTGATGTTCGGTATAACTTGCACCTAATCTCTTGTTTGTTCCACTCCGGCACCTTTTGTCTCTCTGGCTTCCTTCAATTCATATCCCACTGGTCTTTATTGGCTCGGCGCTAGAGGGGTCGCCAAAGCGAGCTACGTCAAAAGAAAAAAATCCCAACTCACATCTGAAGAAAGAAAAAATAATGCTCTCAAAATGACAAACAACTGTTTCTGTATCCATACTTTTTCTCGCCCATGAGGTCCCATAACTGTTACCTGCTGTCCCCTACGTCGCTCTCCTCAAATTCTTCCTGTTTCTTTCCCTCCATCCTTCTTCCATCTGTTTCTGTCATTTGCCTTTACACTCACTCTCTCCTGATATTTGCTGTAACTTACACTTAATCTCTTGTTTGTTCATCTCATTTCCTGGCTGCCTTCACATCTCCCTTTAGTTGCTGCTGTTCTTTTGTTTTCTCTTTAAGCCTGCAACTCAGCTATCTGTTGACATCCTCTAACATCTACCTCCTTTCATTTCTGGCTCCTGTCATTTTTTCCCCCTTTACCTTGTCATCAACCTTTAACTCTTCTCTCATGATACTCGCTGTAACTCATACTTAAGCTCCTGTTTGTTCATCTGTTTCTCCGTCTGTCTCTTTTTCCTTTCTTCCTATGAGTGTCTCTTTTCCCCTGCTGTTTCCACTTTTACCCTCAACAGCATCTTAATAATCATCTCATTTCTCCTCAACATCTCCTGTTATTGTCTGACTTGTTCCTTTTGACATTTACCTCTGATGACACATTTAATCTCTGGGTTTATTTAATCCCTTTGCCTCCTTCATAACCTATTTCCACATTTTCTCGTTCTTTCCATTGCTTCCCTCCTCCCCTCCTTTCTTAAGAGATAATCCTCCAATTCTCCTGTATCCTCCTTACCTCTCCACCTCATTTACTCCTCTTCCTCTTTATCTCCTCCTCTCTCAGGTCTCTGGACCTGACTGGTCCATTGTTTCTGGGTGGAGTTCCCAACGTACAAGACAACTTCCCATTTGGCACCAGGGAGTTTATCGGCTGTATGAAGGAGCTGCACATTGATAGCAAGCCTCTGGACATGGCTGGATTTATTGCTAACAATGGAACGCTCTCCGGTCAGCAAAAATAATTATACTTTCCCACTTTTAAAAAGCATGAATGAGCGCACATTCAGGGAATTTACAAATGCCATTTTGCACTTCTTTTTCAAATACAAACTAATTGTTATAAATTGAAGCATCTCCTCAGATGTGATGTGCTAGAAACCACTGTTAAATGTTTTCAAATGCCATAGTACACAGTAATGAACATGAGATTATGTTCTGGCTGAAGACTTGACATTTCTGTTGTTTTTTCTGATCATGATATGATAATAAAAGGTAAAATAAACTCTAATAATATTTTCTCAAGGCTATTAGTTACCACAATAGTATCACTGTTTGATTCAATAGTGAGATTTACTAAAATTACTCACAAGAGGTTATGAGGGTCAGTTTCCCATCTCTGTGTATTGTACCATTGAACTCATACAAAGTTACATTTCAAGTTCAGGTACTGTTTAAAGATTTAAAAATGTATTTATGTGCCATTTTAATTCCTAATTCCAATTAAAATTGAATAAATTTAACTCTGTTTATGCACATTGTTGAAAATATTTTCATTGAGCTGAGGATGACACAGTGTTAACATCCTTAAACTGTTGCATTGTTTCATTTTATACATCATGGTAATATGCTGTTAGGAACTCTATCGATGATGCCACTGTCTCTGTTGCTTCTTACAGGCTGTAGCGCCAAGCTCCCATTCTGTAAGTCCAACCCGTGCCAGAATGGAGGGACCTGCAGTGTGAGCTGGGAGACTTTCTCCTGCGACTGTCCCCTGGGTTACGGAGGGAAGGACTGCAGCCACGGTGAGAAGATGCACAAGTTTTTTACGTCTCTTTTTTATTTAACTGGAACAATTAGTATGTTGTATTTATTGGACCTTTTTTTTTCAAGAAGAAGTAAGACTATATATGTTTTTTGGACAGCAGGAACCATTTCATAGTTCTAGGAATTTAGATCAAAGAACCTCCTGTGGAATTGCATCTACACCACAGGAACCGTGAACATTTATAGTTCTTAGAACTACATTTTGAGGAACTTTTTTAGCTCCAACTCCAGAATTGGTACTGTCGCAGCACATGAGGAACTATAGTGACGTAAGTGTATGTTGTTTGCTCACAATCGCTGTTTTTAAAAAACGGACAACTGTATTACCATAATGAACCAGAGCTCATAGCAAGATTATTGTTGTTTTGTCATTGTGTCCTCTCTGAGTTTTAAATGCTGTCAGTAGGAGATTCATGGTACATTATGGCCACATGCAAGACAAGTATGGAGCTGTAATGCAGTAGCCGTCGTTTGTTGTTGTTGTTGTTGTTGTAAGCTGTACAAAAATTACATTGTAAGTCACGTAGAAGTGATGTTAGTATACCAACTGCTGGCCAGTTTGCGTAGCTTATGTAATGCGTAACGTAGCACACTGGGTTATTGGCAGTGCAAATGCCATCAGAAAAACAGAAAAAACAGAACAGAAAAAAAGAGCCCTCGTTTAGGTGTTTAGTTCCCCAGGAACCCCCCAGTGAACAGTTTGTCTCAAAACGTTTCTGGGTTTGTTTGGTCCGAAAACGCCTAATGACTGAGATAACTGGCAGTCTGTCTTGTGCAGGTGATGAGATAGATCGTGTTTTTGAAAATGCATCAAAGTGATTCTGATCTTTGGTGGCTTTTATTTAATCAGCAGTATTTGTGCTATTGCCGTATTAATTAGTGAATAATTTACTAAAATTAAAATGATTCAGGGAGCATCTATAAACTCTTTCAGTGATTTTTTTACATGTTCATTGGATGACAGAATAAAAACTGTACTGTTAATGTGCTGCTCACACCTTAATACTTACGTAGTTTAGATTCAGAAGTGCTTTGTCATTCATCCATCCGCGTTAATGCCTCAGGCTGCATGTCAGCATTTTTCCCTCTGTTCCAGTATTTAATCCTCTTTTTGGCTGAGCTATCACAGCAGTAAGCTTTTGAAGTGTGACTTAAATGAGTGCTTGAGTGGTACACGTGTTTGTGGATGGATGGGAAATGATGATTCACTTGCAATTAGAGTATTTACTGGAAACTGCAGCATAACACAGTATAAGAAGTGTCATGAAAAGCTACTACACTTTGCATGTGAGCGATTCGTTGCATGTTGAATATTTGGCTTTATTGGACCTACAAGTTAAACCCTATTTGTTCCCCCACACATACAATAATCAGGCCCAGGAAAACTAGAAATGACAGTTCTACCCTTTTATATATACTGACATTTCTTGATTGCCAGCACATTATGCCAACTGAAAAACCCATTGCAGGAAACATGTCATGTTGATTTCTAGTAATTCCTTTCTTAAATATTGTTTTAATAGTCTTTATTTGAAAGACAACAGTAAAGAGAAATAAGAAAAAAATGAGTGAGAGAGATTGTAAATGACATACAACAAACATGGACACAAACAGGGATGTTGAGGTTCATGGTTGGCAATGTCAAGGCAAGGCAACCAGTGAAACTAATAATTATATTATCTTATTATTTTAAGTGGTTGAAATATTACAGTTTTTTACATGGTTTAAAACTGAGTAAGTCCTTGAACAGCAACATCCTAAGACTGTTTGGAATATTGTAGTACTTTTTATTCCCTAACTCTTTATCACCTTTCACCTCAGTGATGCCACACCCCCATCGCTTCCTGGGTAACAGCGCCCTCTGGTGGGACCTGAAAAACGACGTTACTATATCTACGCCCTGGTACCTCGGCCTGGTGTTTAGGACCAGAGCACGAGAGGGAATGTTGCTGCAAGCTCAGGCTGGCCAGTACACCAGCCTGCTGTTCCAGGTACGCACGCATGTACACGAACCCTCCTCTCACACACACACACACATACATAGTCTACCAAGTAGGCTATTTGATTCATTTCTTCACGCTTCCTCTTTTTCTTTATCTTTCCTGGCGTCTGCCTGGTTGCTTGATTCCTCCATCCCTCACAGGTGACAAATGGTCAGCTGGTGTTCTCTGTGACCCGTGGTTCAACCAGACCAGTGCGTTTGCGGTTGGATCAGGTTCAGGTGGCAGACGGCCGATGGCATGACCTCCAGCTGGAGCTGCGAGACGTTCGCAGCGGTCGTGAGACACGCTATGTTGCTACCCTACGGCTGGACTTTGGACTCTATCAGGTAGTAGACATGAGACAACCCACCCCAGCAATATGGACACAACTTCGTACAATAATACAATTCAACCTTCAAGGGCATCAAATGTAAGTCCTTTAAAAATAATCACATGCTCAAATGCAGTGATTAGAAATCTGATTTGCCCTGCAAGCACCCATTTAACTAAATTACATTTTCAGCATATCTGCCGGAGTAAATCAATGAGGCTTAATTTGCCTTAATAATTAATTTCCAGGTGTCTTTTTTTCAACACTACCCATAACAGAGTCACATCCTTAATTGACTGTGCTCTGTCGGAAATAGGTTGTTTTTTCCAAGGTCTAAGTCTGGGATTTGATTGAATCTGGCTGCTTGAAATCTACAAATACACTGGTAAACAGCATTTTTAGTCTAATCAGTAGAAAACAGCAGCGTAATTATGAAGCATTTAATATCAAAGAAGGTGAGAAATCCTTCCTAATATCCTCTAATCTAAAATACCTCTTAATATGCATGGACTTCCTGCTGTGAAGCTGTAAAGTTAGCAGAATACTGCATATCAGTAAATCATCTACATGTAATCTCACTTTCAGTCTTCAAATCATTCTTGTGCCAAAGCAGAGAAAAGTCGGCAAAGAGTTTTGAATAATTCCTTTGCACAGTTTGAGAATTCTTCCATTAGTTTTAGTTTTAGTATTTTGGAAAGGCAAAAAAAAGCTTTATCAAGATCATTGTGTACTGATTTAAGAAAAAAACTTGAAACAAGCATATTTCCATTAAAATCATTGACATTATCATGGCTTTATCTGAATTCTAAATTCTTACCATCCTTCTTGCCTGATCTGGGGTCAGTTTGAACAATAAACATTGTTCAGAATGACCATGACATCCTTTGCAATTGACCTTTCCATAATGTACAGTAGCTGTATAAAGGCATGTGTCTACGTTGTGGGTTTTTGTTTTTTGTTTTTTGGCAGAAAAGGTGCTGGCAGAGCGCTAAAGCATGCTGAGATGAAGGGCTTGTGCACTGAGAGAAAAAAATGTGCACCCGTGTCTTGTCTCTGTGACCAAAATATCTTGACAAAGGCAGCTGTATAATTATTGCTGCTCCATTGCTTTTACTGTCCGTTTTCTGTTTGAAATATTTTTTTACTATGAGTGAGCATCAAACGAAAGACTCTTTCCTCCATACTTTATTTGGATGATGAGCTTAATAATGATATGGAGCCACCATCACGGCTCTAAGATTACATGGATCACGGAGAATGTGGGTGCCTGACGTGGACAAACTCAAACACACAAACAGGCTTTCATCCCCCTGTGTTATGATGGTGTGGTGAACATATTGGACAGCTCCAGGTACGCAGAGATGGGCAACACCAGACTCTCCTGTATCTTTGAGTCCTGATAGATCCACTGGTGACGTCACTAGCGCTTTTTTTGAAGAACTGAACAATTTTAAACTTGGAAGCATTCGAAGCACTCGAGCAAAAAAAAGGCAGAGCAGGTTTTTTTCTCTGTATGGCCGCCTGCTGCTGCAGACTCTTTCTTCTCATTGAAGCAATTGAAAAAAAGAATTGAAAAAAACACTATGTAGACACGGGCCCTTTGACATTAGCAGCCATACGATCGTCTCTGCTTTGTAATATACAATCACTAAATGTTGCACACGCACACACACACACACACACACACACACACGCACACACACACACAGAGTCAAACACGGTGGCAGTACCCTGCATATTTAAAAGCAAACACACTTCCATACTCTGTCTCTTGGGTTTTATTTAAGCAGACAACGTGGCTTGTTTTGTTTTCGTGTTGATTCTATTCTTGAATCATCTGTCAGCATGTTATGTCTTACATCTTTTTAGTTTAGTTCATTGTGCTATTCTTCAAAGTGCATACTTAGTAACATACTGAATAAATGTTGCAAAAAACATTTTTAAAAATGAAGTGATTAAACACTGTAGCTGCCAAATAAATAGTAGTCGCCTTTGAAATTGTTTGGCATGTGTGCAGCTGTTATCAACTAGATCTCACCTTCCAATTTTTGCATCTTTAACTGCAGCTAAAACGGTGATAAATGGTGCTCATTGATTTCCTTTTTCATAGTTGTTGCAAGTTAGGTTGCCTGTCAGCATTGCCTCACAACACTATCAGCATTATTCTTTGAGCAATGACCTTCTCCACAGTTATTGCATATTGTTGTTTTCTTTCATTGAATAAAGTCAATCATTCACTCTTCAGCTCTTAAACCGTTTTTCATGTGTTCACCCTTTTTTCTTTTCCATTTGACTGACAGAAACAGCATCATAGCACAACAACTCAGTGATGAGAGTATACAAAAATCATAGCTTCCAGTTGGTGATCAAACAAAAAAAAGATATTTTTTAGCTATTATTATTATCATGGCATAATCTAATAAAAAGTGCATCTCTCGTTTTGTACTGTATCTTTCCACAAACCTTTGTGACTGATAATCTCTTTCTGTACTTGTGACTCCTTTTTTTATCCTGTACGATAAACTTTTCGTATTAAATACATTTTCAACATTTTCCTCAATGGTCTATTTAAAGTGTTCAAATGTGTATCTTTCTTCAGATATATGATTTGGTTTGCATACAGATACTAATAATAATAATTTTTGCCCTTCCTGTCTCCATTTGTCCCCTTACCTCTCCCTCTTTTACTCTCTCCATTAGGGAACAGTAATAGTGGGAAATGAGATTCATGGTTTGAAGGTGAAACATCTGCATGTAGGAGGAGTGCTGGGCTCTGGAGAGGTTCAAAATGGGATAAGAGGATGCATACAGGTGAAGATGGATGAATTGAATTTTTAATGTATAGGGAGAGATGTTGGAGGGAAGCTGGGAATATTGTCACGCAAGAGATTGAATTTTGCTAAGAAACAAGTGTTTGGCTAGACAGATTTCAGTCGATGAATGAACCTTCCAATTTCTTGGTTTGAACATCGACCATTTTCTTATTGCAGGGTGTTCGGTTGGGTGTACGGCCTGACGCCCCTCCCCTACCCCGCCCCTCGAGAGCTGTCAAAGTAGAGACTGGTTGTAATGTGGGCAACCCCTGCGTCTCATCTCCTTGCCCTGCCCACAGTCGCTGTTCTGACCAATGGGAGCGGCACACCTGCATCTGTGAACCTGGTGAGTCAGCAGAGAGATGTTGCAAGTGTTGGAGACAAGGTTCTCAGTCATGAATTGGCACATTTTATCATGAGGCTCTCTAATGTCCAGCCAGTTTGAGAGGTTGACTTTGTGTTTATTTTAAGTATGGAAGTAAATGTAAAAGTTGTAATGATTCAAGCAGCAAAGGAGGAGGGATTCTGCTCTGCTGCAGAAAGAGCAAGGGGAACAAGACTGTAATTATGGTGACAGGTGTCTGTTAAAATTCCGTCATTGTTTTTTAAAAAGAAAGTTTGTTGAGTGCTGTTGTTAGTCTGCAATCCACACTAGTTGCTGCAGGTACATTTTTTCCTCATGGGATTTTGTGGGACTGTGGTTGGTCAACCTTGAACCCACAGGATGATCTGGGGACACACTCCATTGCAAGAACATTTTATAAATTTTGAAATTGTTAATTGCAGCTTTATTTCTATGAGGCTGTTTAGTTAAAGACAGATTTTAGGCTTGTAAGAATTTGCATGTCTCCTAGCTGCTTATATCTCATCAGGTTTTTGACTTTGCCAGTGAATACATTACATTAACTGGCCAAGTCACACAGCCAAAAAATTATTTTCCACTTCAGTCATATGCAATTTAAACAGTATGTGTGCTAACTTCTGTGCCAAGGAAATGGTCCTAAAATTTTGCACATTATGGCCATTGGATGTGAAAATAAGAAGCGTGTGTGGGCAGAAGTTGAAAGAAGCCAGCTGACTTAAAGAGAGAGAAAAAGAGAATAATTATATCATGGCCATATCAGCGTATGTGTCTGCCAATGCTCTAACTGGGTTAAACAGATATTTGGGATTCATAATGAGTTCTCATCCACTGAGAGAAGATACAGACTGCAGGCCAACTTCCAAAATCTCCTTAGTCAGGTAAATTTAATGAGGCAGAATTAATGTAAGGGAAAAAATCTGATTAAAAGAGAAGTAGAAAAGAAGGGAAGTAAAGGGAGAAAGGCGGGTGAACATACTGTATAAAGAGAAGAAGTGAGAGAAGAAGAAGAAAACACTAGAAAGATGAAAAGAGGCAATAGAGGAACAGAGAGCCTAAAAAATGTTAATGATTGATGGAGAGAGAGAGATAGGTGACAGGAATAATGTAAAATAAACACTAAGGGCCTGATTTACTATGACCCCAAATACAGAGTATTAAACCGAGCGTGCATTCTAACATATTATATGTTTTGTCGGTGTATGTTTTGCAAGTGATCTGCTAAGAATAATTGCGATCAGCCCTGAGCTCATCCAGAAACTCCACAGTAGCATTGCTGGATGAGTATTTATTTTCCCTCTGTCATACCCAAAATTGTTGACACAAGTGGTAAAAATGCGTTCTCTACGTAATCTTTCATTTTGCCTATGCCTCCTTATCTCACCAATAACAGCAGCTGTCTGTGCACAGCGCTGGGCAGATTAACACTTCTCTTTCAAACGTATTAAACACAGACGCAAACTGTGTTTTGCACACTCGGAGAAATAAATGCCCCATGTTGCATATTCATCAAGACAAAGATGCTAAATCAACAGTGTGTTCTGTCTTGCTCATTTGAAAGACAACATCCTTAGTGTGCATGCATAGTAGATCAGTTTGCACATTTATTTGCAGGTGATATGAAGTTCTCACATGTTTTTACACACACAAACCTTTATTAAATCAGGTCATAAAAGTTTTGCGGCAAAAGAGAAAAAAAGAGCATAAAAAAGCCTAACAGCATAAAACACTGGTGACACGTGGGAATAGATCCACACACGAGGCATATATGAACCCAGATACACACAAATCATAGATAAGAGAGAAAATCAGCATAACAGCACACAAGCAAGACAGGATGAACAGTGATATTTAATATTTATTTGGGGCTTTATTA
>JAQLOL010000002.1:8643481-8661698 GCA_029783665.1 Naso thynnoides
TTACTGATTTTTAGCCCTCACATTCAACGTCTGTGTTCTTCACTTTTTAATGTCCTGTCAGCTCCTCTAATGGAATCCTTTTCCCTCTATAGCTTTCTTCTTCTCTCTCCTTTCCTATGCTCTTGCCTTCCTGCTTTCTTCTCATGGTTTTATTCTCTCCGTGCAGGTATCCTGAAGAATCGTCTTGGCTGTCCCCCAGCACTCCAGGGTCTTTCCACCATGGGGCGAGTTCCCAGTGAGCTCAACTGGTACCGAACTTCTACACTGGGCCACCGGGGCGTTCCTGCAGCCTCTTATGGTCACATGTATTCTGCCACAGCTGGTGCAGGTGGAGGTTCAGGTTCTCTTTCTCAACCAGCCTCCCGCTACTCCTCCAGGGAGCACCTGGACTCACTGGCCCGGAGGCAGCTGTCCAGGGATCCACTAGGGAGACAGACGATTGGGGGATCAAGGGACCGGCTGGACTCACGTGGTTCTAGGGACAATCTAGACCTCTTACCCAGGAGGAGAGAGCTGGGGCAGGGTGCAGGGCTAGGGGGGCTGGGGCTGGAGCACCAGAGAGTCTCATCATCCAGAGAGAACTTGTCAGGATCAAGGGACAGACTGGACAACCACCACACAGGCAGCATCCATGCATCGAGGGAGGACCTGAGCGGAAATGGAGGAGCAGGAATGGAGGGATACCTCAGTGGATCGCGGTCACAACTGAACACTTTAACACGGCGGCAGGCCTCATCCCGAGAGCACCTTGGGGGGGCGATGATGAGCAGTAGATCGAGAGAGCAGCTGGAGACTAATGGAGTCGGAGCCCAGGCGCAACCTTGTCGGGAGTGGCTCCGTACTTTGCCCCCCCGCCAGCATTCACACCCCGACCAGCCCTCCTCCTCCCCTCCTCCCCCGATCTCTGAGGAGCCCCAGCAGGAACAGCTCCCTGCTTCAGCTCATGTCAGAGGACGGCTGGACTCCGCACCTCCATGTAGGTACCCTGGTCAGACAGTCCCCCAGGTCGCAGGGTCAAATCCAAACCCTCTGGGTCGACAACCCTCGAGTGAACATCTGGATATTCTGTCCTCCATCTTGGCATCCTTTAGTTCCACTGTCCTCGCTCCTCCCCCCTCCGCCTCTAACCCTGGGCCTAATGGCTCTGCCCACGGACCCTCACCCTCCCCGCCTCAGTCTGCCACCTCCCACAGCATATCTGAAGTCTCCCCTGACTCTGAGTAAGTCCTTCTGTGTAAATAAACTTTTTTTACCTTCCTCTATCTTGTCATTGTCTCGGACTGATCCTCTGTAAACACACTCTTAGGTGTTCACTTTCCTGCATCTCCTCCTCTTCAGTCTTTCTCAGACTGATTTTCTGTTTCTCAAAAGCTCCCTATGGATCATATCTATTCCCTTACTTTTCTACTCACCTTTGTTATTGTTCCTTTTTTTCATCTTATCATCTTAGCTTATTCACCTCCCTTATTTCCACTTCCTACTTTTCAGCCCTTTATCTTCTCGTCCCTTGTGGCTTAGTCTTTTTAGTTCTTTTTTCCAGCTCTGTCCTCTTCCTCCTTCCTTGTCCTTCTACCTCTTACAGCTCATTCTTCTGGATTCATGTTGTTGTCATAATGTTTAAATTAATATGCAGTCAGCTGAGGTGGCTGTATGAACGTATTGATGACTAATTTCTGTTTCCTTCACCTCAGAGCCAACAGAAGTGAAGGACAGTCTTGATGACAGCCTCCATTTCCCTTTATGCATTGAGACTGTGTTTGAAACACCAGGGATGAGTTCAAAGGTCATGGATGGTCCTGAAGCACTGCAAAGCCCTGGGACATCAGAGGACTGGAAACAAACTTGGGACAGAGGAGACACAGAGGTGGAATGAAAGTCAGACAAAGAGCGTCCACTGAGGACAGAAGAGGATGTTTCTTGGTCCCAGCGCCTACAATAATGTGACGTTTCTTTAGAAGACAAGTCAATCGCCTCTGCTACCTTCAAACTGTTAAAGACAAACAAACTCCTCAGATTTTAAACATAAAAAGTCAACTTCATCGGGATAGACCTGTTTAAAAGAAAAAAAAAAGAAAAACTGTAAATAACATTTTTTATACATTTTGTATCTTTTTAATTGGAGATGAAGAAGAAATCTCGTGTGTTTTCTCTTTTTTTTAAAGATTGTGTCTGTGTGAGGTTGTGAGTGAGCTTGGTGCGTGTGCAGTCTTGTTCGTCCATGAGGGAGAGATTTCCCCTACAAAGAAAAAATGATCCTCAAACTTTCTCCCTAAAAACAGTTTTCCTCTGAAACTTTTCCCCACACCATTCAAACTTGTGTATAGCGACAGGGGTCCGGCAATAGTATCTGATGAGATTATCAAAACCGCGACATGTGGTTGAAGGGAAAATATCAAAGAGGCAAGAAAAAGTGATTGTAAATAGAGGAAGGGATTATTTTAAGAGAATAGATTTGATGGAACACGATGATTGTGCGGAGAAGGTGGCCAACGTTAAGCTAAAACACCACATGAAGGTTCAGAGTTAGAGCTCAGTCACAAGTGTTTTAGTATCAGCTCTTTCGAGAGATTGTGCTGTTTTGTGATCCACTGTATATGAATGTGACCTCGTCATCTGTCTGTGTATCTCCGTGCCTGATGCTGTCTGAATTAGGCCATATCAGTCAAATGATATTACAGGACTATATCTAAGTGTTCCCGAGAGCTGGTGGGGGAAGGTAGAAATCTGTCTGCCTCTCTGTATGAGGCTGTATCATCTAACAACCATTTAAAGCCCTCAAGGTCTCTCACATTTAATGCATTATGACTCAGCCTGCCTCAAAAGATGCCACAGGAGCAGCTGAATCGCTCCTGCAGCCTCCAGGAAACTCGTTTGTTAATGCTTCTCATGAAGTTCTGAACAAATTCAAGCCAAAGGGACGACCGCCCCAAATCAGTACGATATATATCAGTGTTCTCCCGTTTTCAGTGATGAAAAATGATGCGATTGACACCTTTATTTTGTTTTTATTTTTGTTGCTGTAAATGTGCCACAGAAGCAAATCTAAAGTGAAAAGTATTTTTCATTTGTAAAAACCTAGCATTGCATTACAACATTATGTATTTTATTTGGCTGCATACTGTATAAGTAAGCTGATATTTCATTTGGCATGTAGGAGGAGAGCAGATCAGAGGGAAGGCATTATGAGGCACGTCTCAGATATTTGTTTGGAGACCTTAAAGCAGAACTGCAGTACATATCCAGCATTATATCTGCATGAATATATTAGCTCCTCTCTGTTGCACATGGATCCCATGCCAGTAGGTTTTACTTGCTTGGCTGCACACATACCAAGAAATTACTTCAGAATATTCCTCATGTATGAGAAATTTTGCAGGAAACACTGAGACACTGTCTTTAAATCTGTCAAGCCCTGACCTGGCTTACGAGCAGTCCCTGATGAAAAGGTTCACGCCAAAAAAACATAAATACAGATTTGTTCTCATTGTTTAGGATGATGTAGAAAGATGAGGTTTCTTGAAAGATATGGCGTAGCTTTTGCAGCAATGTAGCAGTTTTCTGAGGATAGGGGATGTCAGTTGTGTCAGCGCTAAAAGCCTCTAAGTGGTTTTGAGATGCAGGTCTTTCCATCAGCAGCTGCTCCTTTCTCACAGAGCACTGAGTTCAGACCTTAAGGTAACAACACGCAGGCATCTCTAAGCAATGGAGACAGGCAGGCAGTGTCCACCAGCCTTCAGAGGGATTAAAGGATTTCGGCAAACAGTGATGTTTTCTGTAATGAAAAAAAGCATTGGGTCATAAAAACTGAGGGCAAAACAGGGTTTTGGCTTTGCCGGGATTTTTTTGTCTGCATATTTACGAGCAGGAAGCAATGTGAAAGTCAAAAAATACTAAATAACACTAGAACAGTGAGAGGGAGTAGATAAACAAACAAGCAGCCAGAAATAGAGCACAATGAGCGTAAGAATAAATCATGAGGTACAAAACGAGACAAGGTTGGAAGGAGAGCAAACTGGGTCAGAATCCATTGCTGTGCGCAAAATATAACTGCAAGGGAGGAGGGCGTGAACGTTACTCATCACAGAGAGGACGAGAAACAGATGGAAGAAATGCAGTGAGTGGAAATAAAAACACATCACACGGTCATGTGTCTCTGCTCTGACTGCTGCTCTGTCCCGCATTGCTGGAATGTGACAAGAGAAGCTGTATGTGACAGCAGTACTGCCAAAAAAAAAAGTTCCTGAAGGGGAACACGACTCACAGAGGTCACACACCTTAAAAAATCTGATTCCCTTTTACTGTTTCATCTTCACAGATATGTATGTTATCATCAACTGACAGTACCTTTAACTTGTACAGACATTAAGATTTATTTTATTTATTGATAATTTATTGACATTGTATTATTTATGTTGCCATTTTGTATGAAAGATTATTGTTTCCTTTGTCCAAATTGTCCCTTTTTTTTCTCATGTAATGTTTCTTATGATCGGAGTCTCACTGCAAAAGAATCCCAGGGGGCAAGAGAAGTGTGGAATGTGAAGATAAAATCAGCTGCATTTACGCCTAAAGTTACAGTCTGATGATTTGTCCTTTAAGCATTTAAATTGGTTTCATTATTTATTCATGGAGGTAAAATGTAGGGAAAATTGGATGAAACTACACATATTCAATCCCTTTCAGATGCATTTAAACTCTCCAGACAAAGTCAATGTATGTAAACATATCTCAACTAAATTTGATATTTGGGTGTAATTATTGCAGATATGTCCCAAATAAAACTTTTTATTTCATTCCTCTTCATTGTTAAAGACCCAAAGCTTCCAAAAAGCACAAAATTATATCTTTTACGTAGTTACGAATCTACTTCTACACACTACAGTCAACTGTCAGTTAAAATGAGAACTCCAGGTAAATCTGGATCAGACAAATAGGAGCCACAGTGAGGAGAGACAAAAAGATGCAAGTTGAGACTAAAATGTGATGTGCTCTGAAGAGAAAAGAGAGGAAGTGATAAAAGGAAAGAAAGGAGGGATGGGAGATTGTCTATGTTAGATTTGTGTGTTCATTATGGGATGCCTTCCATCCCGCTGTCGGCAAGGGGACGGCGGCATGGAAACAGCTGCTCCCTTGTTACCGCGGAAACAAGAGAAATGTTGGACATTAAAAAAAATACTTATTCCTACACGGCTGTGTTTATATTTATTTTATTTGTGTGCGTGTGTGAGGGACAGAGAGCGATTGAGGACAAGGTTTACTGTTTCACAGTCACGGGAAGAGACATTTTCAGGTGTGAAAAACCGAGCAGAGGAAACATCCTGACAGAGTGACACGATTCCCTGGAAGGCTCTTCCTCTGACTTGTTCTGACTGTAAAGTGTTCTGTCACGTTGAGAGAAGTCAGAGATATTCAGCAAAAACATCTCAAGACAGAAGCACCCAGTTGACACATGGGATACTTAATACTTGAAAAAACCTTGACCAGAACAGATCGCTGGTTCGAGTAGCCATTTGATAGTATGACTCAGTTGCAGGTCTGAGTCGTATTTCTAACTGCAACATACAAAAAATGTTTGCTATATCATACACATAGATGACAAGAATCATTTGCTTATTTGCTCTTTTAGTGGGTTAGATAAGAAGATAAAAATTAAATGTCTCTGTTGATTTTGGAGCTGGAGCCAGAGGGCCATCTGATTCATGTTTGATGTTTCCCCTTGCTTGCTACTAGTACGAGCTAACTACTTTTTAGCTCTATTTATAACACAGACAGAGTATAAATGCTCTCATGTAGTTCTCAGCAAGAAATGGACGATGCATACCTCTTCAACCTACATTAAGAATAACAGCAGTCTTAATAAGGTGTATTATGGTAAAAGAATCAGAAATACAGAACACAGTCCTTCTAAACATGTCCTTATGATGGATGAGCCCCTTTATTTTTATTACAAAATCTCCAGTAATTAATTGGGTTTCAATCTGGTGACTGTAAGGGCCATGGTTCAAATAAGTTTTTATAGCTTTTAGTGACTCCTTCGTGCCTGGATAGAAGCATCAGCATTTCACGACAGATATGCGACACAAAATATAATGTGTGTACTTTACTTCTGTGGCTGCTCTCATGGTTTGGCTCATGACCTTCACCTCCTGTAACAGTAAATATTAATGCTACGGCAAGCAACAACAATTCCCGTGAAGAGTTTGGTGAGCCCTGACCTCAATCCCATCCACACTTTGGCCTTATCGGCCAGGCTGAGGCAGCCGAACAGGAGTAAATCCCTGCTGTCAGGTCCTAGAGGAGCAAAGGCTGCTGTAGCTGCGTCATAATGCACATGGTTTGGGAATCACAAATGGCTGTAACGTTTAGATGCACACACACTGTAGTCTGAGTCATGTTTTGTGTATTTCTCCACTCATTCATTCAGGCATTTTCTTTGATTTGTCATCATGTTGTAGTCAACTTCAAAATTTGTACCAAATGCAAATTTACTTACAAAGCAAAGAAACATGTTGAAGCATACGTAACCATGTTAACATGCACAACTGACGAAGCTATGCAACAAAATTATGCTCAAAGATTGTCCATTTAGGAATGTCATACATTTCTACATCTGTAGTGATTCGATGCAATCCCGATACATTCTTCAAAACTACATTCCTTAAACATCAATTAATATCTTATCAAACTGAATACAGTTTGGAGGCTGTTGGCAGAGAGATTCTCGGTTGCCTGGAAATTTACCACTCAGTCATCTGCAACCCAACTGATCTTACCTCTGCGAAGGAAACGGCTATTTCACTAGAGAAGAATGTGATCATGTTTTAATCTTCAGTCTACCAGAGGATTCAACATGTTAGTTATTTAACAGGGCGAGTAAAATTCCCTCTATGCGTAAGAACAGCTGATTAAAGTACAAATCAATGTATAAAAATAGTAACACTTTCATAGCGTATAGACAAAAGAATACAAGAATGGCACGAGCACTAATAAAATACAACCGTTCAAACAGTTCATCCTGTCAGGTCAAACGTTTTCTCCTCTTCATCGCTGCTGCTGGGTGAAGACGGAGGCACGTCCTCACCCAGTCTCTTTAACTTGGCTTTGTAGTAAGCCTTCTTCATCCTGAAGGCCTTCTCTTTCTGCCGGGCCACTCTCCTCTTCTCCCTCACAAGCTCCTGCTCCCATGCCAGCACCTTCATCCTGTTCTCCCACTCCATGATCTGCATCTGCTGCTGCTGCTCCAGGGCGTCGCTCCTCTGCTGGTGCTCCAGCCTCGACAGATCCACAGAGTCCTGCTGAGCTGAGCGCCGGCCTGCCTCCTCCATCTTGCTGCCGGACGGGTGGAGACGCTGGCTGAGGAGCCTGGAGGTGCCTGTGAGGTCAGAGTGACAAACGGTCGGTGAGGTGAACCTCGTGTCCCTAAGTGCATTGGTTTAATATCTATTGCTAAATGCATGGTTGCATATCATTGTATCAAAATTTAATTTCTTTGCTAAACTTCTTCCTGATGCACCGTGAACTCTGCACAATAAAAAAAATTATCTGCTTTATCTGCTTGGAGATTTTGGGATGACCCAGAAAATTCTACTTAACTAGTTTGAAATCAGAAAACTGGGGATCACAGGATATGATTCACATTATATCCACCACTTACGACATTCAGTTACCTCTGGTGACCTTAGCCTTTTCTATAACTCGCCTACTACCTGCATCAGTCTTTGTATAAGTAAAAATATTTCAACACAAGTTAGCTAATTTTTTTAGAATTGACCCAGGCATCTATTTATAAACTCATTAGTGATTTAACTAGATACTGTTTTAAAAAAGCCAGAACTGTTCTGCTTTACACTTCTTTCTCCTCATCTTCGCAGCTGGTAACCTAAAACTTAATAAACTTAAGGTAAACACTCAGTGGAACTATTTTAAGTTAACACTGGACTATCACAGGTCACGTTACTCATCCAAACATCCAGACTGACACATTAATTTGCCAATATAAAAATAAAAGTGGCAAGTGTCTCTAGACAGAAACTACAGTGGCAGCTTGCAGGGCTTTATCTGTAGGTACCTGGTGCTGTGAGGAAGGCAGCAGGGAATGTCACATCCTGCAGCTGTGCACTGTGAGAGTTGGAGTTTGTTGTGGGGCTGTGGTGCAGATCTGACCAGTCGTTGCTTGTTATTCTGTCCAGAGCATCACGCTGGAGGCAAACGGACACTTGCTCCTTGCTGTCCTCAGTCTGAGACAACAAATTCTGTTTTAGGTGATCACTTTATGTCGATGGAACATCTGTTACTTCCAGCATTAATGTAAGTTCATGAATCACAGCTGTTTATTAATATGAGCCGCTCCAGAATGATCTTACTGTGGTTCTTTGGTGTAAATTCTGCCAAACCCAAAAGAAAACTTTTGAATATTTACCTGATTCACGTTGCCATTCACCTGCCCCGCAGAATTCATCATCAAGTTGCCTGATAATAAGACAAAAGGACAGGGAGGCAGTCAGACAGGGACACCAAGTAAATAATCAGAGAGCACATCCCTCTGGTGGAAGCAGGAACAACACGGCCTGCACACAGAAACACTGAAAACATATTTCACTACATATTTTTAAATTCATTTTACCACTTTTACTAAAATGCATTCCTTTCTTAATTACACTCTCAATTCAGTTGTGGCTTGCCACTTGGTAAATTTGATCCTAAATTTGTTTATTAAAGGACTGCCCAAATGTTGGATTCTTATATTAAAGACACTGGAGGTTTTCTACATGGACATACGTTTATGGGGAAAAAAAAGGAGGGGGGGAAATCATTATGACTTTAAAAAAATCAGGTATTATTACTAGATTGTTGTGAAGCTTTTTTGTAATCATTAAGTGGTTCCAACCTCTTAAAACCATTTGAACAGCACAGAAAATCAATTAATATAGCTTAATATATTAAAATCAATTAGTTAGAAATTCTCTTTAGTTCCTGTTCACGCCTTAATTACTGCATTATTAGTGGACAGATTAACTGTGGTTTCATTTATTTTAAAGAAGGGTATTTAGGGTCATAATGAAAAAACATTTTGAAAACAGCTGATCCTGAACGGGACATCAAGTAGTTTCCCCCGAGAGAGACGCGGCCTCAGAGACACTTCAACAGGCTGCAGATGCAGAGACTCACACTAACTACAGCTGCTCCTCGGCCCCACTGCAGCAAAGTGTCGTGTTTTTAAAGCTTCAGCAGATAAAACCACCCAGACAGCAAATGAATACCACTAAAGAAAACCAGTGGCAGAGGAGAAATTTAAAAGCTTAAAAAAAAGTAAGAAAAGTACAAACCTCACACAGAATTTAATACTCTGTTACAAATAAAGATATGTAAGTATAATCAGGAAAAAATTAAATGAATTAGTAGACATAAAAGTAGTCAGAAAAATTACTTTATTATTAAGTTACTTCTTCTTCTACATCTACTTCACAAATGGCTGCTGTCACTGTTATACATTATGTCATTAAGTATTATTACACAACAATAAATGGCCTGGTTTGTAAAAAATAATAAAGTAGGAAAAAATGCCCTCACAATTACTGAAGTAAAAAGTATTTTTTGGTTCAAACCTTTAAAATATTAAAATTAAATTAAAATGATTAAGATAATAATTATTTAATAATCAATAGAAAAAGGTGCAAACTATCACATGTCAAGCTGGAACTTAATTTATGTTAAACCACATAAACTCTTAATGTCTTTTCTGTGGAAAAATCCTTATTTCTAAAGTATTTCGTGGGGCTGGGCGATACGGCCTAAAAATAAAATCCACAATTTTTTCATACCATATATAATTATTGGTTTCAGTTGATTTACTGTCTTTTTTCCTCTTTTCTTAACTACAAAAGAGAAAGGAATTATTTCAAATGTGATATTTTATTTCAAACAAACATGAATTTCCATATTGGGAATAAAGTGCAAACCAAGCTTTAACCAAACTTTTTTTTTTTTTTTAATAAAGGTTTGATCAAACTGAGATGAATCCTCCAATTTGGGCTGAATAAAGTACCAGCCTAACTTTCACCAAACTTCACGTATAAAAAATAAGACAGTCATGGGCTACCGTATTTACCCTAGTTAAAGGAAAAATCAATTTTCACGATTTTCTTTTTTATAGTATCTTCCAAACAAATGAATTTGAATTTCGAATTAAAATAGATTTATTGCCAAGCCCTACTAAAACGATCAGATAACTGCAGTAAGGTAGTGAGAAATGGGGCTGACGTTAGGCAATATATTGATCGACCTGATCATGATAGGAGACTAGATATTGTCTTGGTTTTACGATATTGCTCTATCATGATGAAGCTGAAGTGTTGTCTTATCCTGGTTGCAGGGGCTAAAATATAAGGTGATGTCATTATCTGAACTTACAAGACCAGGCTGTAATATATTCCTTTACCCTCTCTATATATCATTATATTCACATTACTGATCTAAAAATCTCATCGTGTTACTTGTGCTTGTTTTGTAAAAGCACCAATAGCCATCTCTACAATACTGTTGCAATATCACTACTGAACAGTTTTGTTCAAGACTGTCATATTTGATTTTGTCCATATCCCTCAGTGCTATCACGGAAAGACCAGAATGAAGAACAGTGCAAGTACTTCAAATTTGTACATAAGTACAATAATTTTACTTGAGTAAATTTACTTCGTTAACGTTACACTTGACACACTCCTAAATTAAACAAACTAGCTAAAGAAGAATATGTCTGGCTGGAGGGAAAAGCTGTGGATGACTTGAGACAGATGTTTCAACGCTAACACTAATGGGTCCAGACTGCTGTTGTACCAGCCGAATGCACACACACCCACCGCCATCTGCAAAACTGCTACCTTATAACACCACCCGCAACTATACTAGCTAAGCAAATAACGGCAATGAGTCACAAATACCTCAATTTTCATGATGTTTTACGCTATTAGCTAAGTTACCTTCCAATAGCTTGCGGACCGCTGCTTTGTGGCCAGCTCCCCCTGCATGGCTGGTGAGAGCAGCCTCGCCCATGGTCTGAAGTTTGATTGATTTACAACAGGCCCTACATCGGGCGAAGTGAATATCCTGGACGTCCTTAACCAGCCAGTCCTTGTAAATTCCCTTGGAGAGCCATGAGTCTTGGAATTTACATTTTCCAGGCATAGTCAGCTGCGAAGTTATCTGGACCGCTACCTAACGGCCAGAAACAACCTCTACCTTCTACTGCCTCTTGATGCGTTGATAGTCTTCTCGAAAATGAAATTAATATCTACAAACAGTAAAATAGTGTCGGCGGCTGTGGTGAGGGAAAAAAAACACATGTATTTATTTATCTATGACATCGTCAACCAAACAAGGAGCAAAGGCACAACGTCAATCGTCTCAGTCGTTTTACAATCATCGCCAATACTGAAGCTAAACAAACTAATTTTCCAAAAAACACTTAAAGGCAGCATAACTCAAGCGCAGGCAGTCACATGTGCGGCTTCCTCCAATACAAACAGTGCCAATCTTTTTTCTAACCAATCAGCGTCCAGGAAGCCAGCATTGTCGCCTGATTGGTTAAAATGCACGGAAGGCAGAACAGGAACACATGGGTACTAAATTGTGGATCGTGGACATACATAAAAATGTTTTGAAGCAGATTTAAAACACTTTTATGTGTGTGTTGAGGCTTTACGTAAGTATAGTATGTAGCAGCATTAATATGAATCTAAAAATGCTGTGTTTCTTGTTTCGTACCTACTAAATAACATAGAAATAGCTTTTGTTGTTAGCTTCTTTTGCTAACTGAGAGGTTAAAGGTCTTTTCACATGGACTTCATCACCATTCTCATATTTAAAATGCAATTCAACCACAGCGCCTTATTTTCGAAATTATTTTTCATAATCTTTATTAAATGTATGTTGTAATTTTATATCTTTCAGTCAGCACTGATATGTGTCCTGTGTAAAAGTTATTATACATGACGAGATGGAGACAGCAGCCCTGGTAGCTCCAGTCACAGCTCTGGAGTTCCTTCAGGATGCATTTTTGGTATCAGGTATGCAGTAGTTTGAAAGTGATACTTCTAGAGATACAACAAATATAGACTGAAAATCAACAGCGTACCTGACTATGTACCAATATATATAATCATGAATGGATAGTTTTTCTACAAACGTCATTGAAGAAATGGCTGAACTTAAAGGGCGCCTTAGCTCAATCAATATCATGCATATCTAACATTTTCTGTTACAATTTTCTGGCAGGTGAGGGTCCAGTCTTGACGATATACAGTCTCCAACCTCGCCCTAAAGCCTGCACCTCACTAAGCGTCCTCCAACACTGCAGAATTCATGGGATAAGACCAAGAAACCTGAAAACTGACCCAACACAGAGCTCATCCACAGGAACACATGAGAAGAGGAAAGATGGTTTGCAGCAGATTTTTTGTTTAACTGCTTTCTGTTGTTAAAATCAATATATCTTGTTGTGTTCGGAAAGTTTGTGATATTTCATCTGAATAAGTATATAAAAAGTTGACCATCTGGTTTGACTAAAATGAGATGAACCGATGAGCCACGAAACAGATAGTTTTGGTGGTGATCTGCTGGAATTCAATCATTATTTACAAAATAAATAAAGATAGTATCTTAATCATAAACATTTTACAGACTTCACATAACTTTTGGTGCGGTGACTAGTTGAAGGACTGTCCAGTGTTGATATAGAGTTTACACGTTCTGGCAGGCCTCTTGTTAGTTTTGTGATGTTATTTATGTAATAATGCACTTCTCCTCTTGTCGATCCCCAGATCATAGCTCCATCTCAGAGCCCAACTTCTATGACCTAGCAGTGTTTGGAGGCAAGGCTTTGAGGCTGGTGAGACTCCACATGGACCTCCAGAATGGGGAGCATCAGTGCTTGGAGATTCTGGGTCCCCTCATGGAGCTACAGGACTGGGCCTTGGATGTCCGTTGGCTCTCTAGAGACAAACATGCACTGCTCTGTGTGGCTGTAGCCCACAATAGTGCTCTCCTCCTGGACGTCATTAGAGGAACTACCCTTGTTCAGCACTCCTGTTTGGAGGGGTGTCTGCTGTACTCTGCCCTCCTCCTGGTACATGAATCCTGGACAGATACTGTTTTAGTAGGAGGAACAGTTTTCAACCAGCTGGTTCTCTGGAAGCCTGGAGGAGGAGACAAAAGTAGTGATTCTGAGGACAAAGCTCCAGTTGAGAGACGCCTGCTGGGCCACAGTGGGGTCATCTTCAGCATCTCTTACCTCCAGGAGAAAGGATGGCTGGCTTCAGCCTCCGATGACCGCAGTGTAAGGGTGTGGGGTATTGGTGCTTTAGGGGGCCCTGGAGGGACATGTGGAGACCTGAACCCGGTTTGTTTAAGGGTCCTATACGGACACCAGGCTAGGGTATTTTCAGTGCGTCTCGCACCAGGGAAAGTGTTCAGTGCTGGGGAAGATGGGGCCTGTTTAGTCTGGGACTGTGCTGGGGATGGCAAAGTGATCTGTGCGTTGAAGGGCCACCGAGCAGGGGGGGTTCGTGCACTTGCAGTCAGTGAAGGAACCGGAGATGAAGGGAGATGGGTGGCTACAGGGGGGGCGGATGGAGGGGTGAGGTTGTGGAGGGTTGAAGGGAGTGAGGAGCGGAAGGAGATCTTAGAGGAAACAGTGACAGAGAAACTAAGTGACCTGAAATTTCCTGGTCAGGGCTTACCTAAAGTAGTTTGCTTAGCAGGGGATGAGGATACAAATGCAAGCTGGAGTCAGAGTAAGTTTGTGGTTTGCACTGACCAAGGAATAGTTTATCAGTACAGCAGTGGGCAGTGGGAAATGGTCTGGCAAGGGACTCCTGAGTTTCAATCTTATTGCGTAATGGAGACAAAAACTGTCAGTGTGAAAGACTCAACAGCAAAAGTTAATGTGTGTGCCGTGGGAAACCTCAGTGGGTCCATTCAGGTCTTCCCCCTATCTCATCCGCAGTGTGGTGTTCTTCTCACAGGTGGATCAGGGAAGATCCATAGTCTTATTTGGCAAGAGGCAAAGGAAAGCTTGTATTTGCTTGCATCAGGCTCCGAAGGACTTGTCTGTCGCTGGTGTATAGATGTAAAACAAGATGAAAACTGTTCCTTGGCTGTCAATGCAGTTCCCCTTCCTCCTTTCCTCCTCCCACCCTGCGCCAAACGCTGGCTGACAGCTGCATTGCCGCTTCATTCCACATTATGGGGGTTGCTGTGGGTATGTGGGGACAGGAGAGGGTCCCTGCTTCTGTTTCAGGAAGGAGGAAAACAGGAGCAAAAAACAGGAGATGAGAGAAGGAGGGAAAAAGGCTTGCTGACAGGCAAGAAACTAGCTGATGATGAATCCGTTCAAGGTGAAAAAAATGGCAGTGGGGAGAGAGAAAGAGGAGAAGTGAGTGACCAAGCGTTACATCCACTGAGCTGCCTCTTCGGGGTGCATGGAAAACAGGGTGTAACGTCAGTGTGTGAATACCAGGGATTGCTGTACAGCGCCGGCAGGGATGGCTGTGTCAGGATCTTCAGAGTACGTCCCACACTAACTAAAAAACTTGAAGAAAAGAGTAAGGGAGAGGGTGCAGAAAACAAAGTTGGGCTTCAGCTTGAGGTTCTCAGAGTCCAGCGAGCCTGCAAAGGTATGGAGTGGCTGGAGCGGGTGTTCATTCTTGAACCTGAAATTCTAGTGGAAGAGGAGGAGGAAGAACTGGAAGAGCAATGTGAGAATCACTACAAGACAAATGTGCAAAATTTTAAAGAAAAGCTGGAAGTTTCAGAGGAGAGGAGATTTAGAGGAGAAGAAGAAAATACAGAAAACAGTGGAAGAGAAGCCAGGTTTGTCATCGCTGGCTTTCATGCGGTCCACTTCGTGGTGTGGGACCCGGTGAGGCAGGAGAGGCTGTTAGCAGTGCCCTGTGGTGGGGGACATCGCTCCTGGTGTCTCTGGCCCTCCCACAAAGGTATTTGGTCTGGATATGGAGCTCTGGTCTTCATCAAGCAGGGGGCTGTCCTGGCTTCACAACCTCCTGGTGAGGCAACAAGCTGGACTGGGAGGGTAGGAAGGGCTGGAGGATGGAGCCTGAGAGAGGGCATCCATGGAAGGGGGATTGGTTGTGTGTGCAGGCTGGGTAGGATAAGGCAAATCAGGAATGAGATTCAAACAACAAGAGCTGACATTGTGACAAAAATTAAAGGAAGGGAAAAACTCAAAGATGAAGTAATCGAGGTGGCCGAAGAGGAGGAACACTGGGAGATAATGGTGACGGGAGGAGAGGACACAAGCTTAACCGTCCTCGCTGTACATCCCAACTCCGGCAGCATCAAAGTTCTCTCAGTCATCACTGACCACATCTCAAGTGTTCGGACAGTGGCAGCTATAACACATCCAGAGGAAGGGAGTGAAAACCAGACTCCCTCTCTCTCTGCCTTGCTTGTGTCAGCTGGCGGGCGAGCTCAGATGCAGTGTTACCGGCTGTTGATCAGCTGGGATGAGCAGAGACTGGGTCCCTCCTGCCAGGTGATCCAGGTGGCCAGTCATCGATTGGATGAGCAGTGGGAGAGAAGGCGGAACCGACACAAGACAGTGAAAATGGACCCAGAAACGAGGTCAGTTAATGGTTACGACTCAGGAGGCATTGGCAGAGAGAAGCTGTGACATCCTGTGCTTTATTTTCTGCTTCTACGTAATAGGAGTTTCTTTCTGAGAGGGGAAGATTTTTTTCTTACGAAGTGCAACTTTACTCCATCTTTTCTAGCTTCCTTGTGTCATTCTGGCTTCGAGTCTTAGCTGTTCTGTCTGTTTTCAGGTACATGTCTATACTGGTAGTGGATGAGAGAGCTGACTGTTGTGTCCTGGCTCTGGCCTGCAGCGACGGAGCTCTCAGGTCTGTGTCCATCATAGCAAAATCAAAAAGTTCCCATACAACCGAAACTTTTATATGAACTCCAAAATGTAGTTTTATTTATTTATCTTGCAGTGCCTGGATTGCCCTCCTTTTATTACGTCATTCTTCTTTGTTTTCCAAGAGCACCCAACACATTATTCATCTACATCTGAAGATTCAGAGCAACCAGTCATTTTCCCCTGATCTGAAATGTTTTGACAGGAACTGTAGAAATTGTTACAGTATGAAAACTGTTTCAAAGCTCTTAAATGAGTGTTTTCTACGGTAAAGTGGCAGTAGTATTGACTGTTATTGGATGTTAAGAATGTTAAATATGTTGTTTCACTGTTTGTCCTTTTGTGTTTTTTAATTTCTTCAAACATAAACATAGTTGTTGTGTCCACACGTTTGATTTTTTTATACACTGTCCTCTAACGCTGTCTGTGTTTTGCATCACTGTATTTTCTAGATTGTTCTCAGTCAGTGAAACCAAACATCAGTTTGATTTGTTGTGGGAGACGTTTTACCACCAGCGCTGTGTGCTCAGTGTGGCTGCCTGCAGTCTGGAGGATGAAAAGGGCAACAGGTGATTCAACGTTTTTTCCAAGTTTTTGTTTTGTTTTTTTTCCACAGTGGGAAAGCTATTTTTGCTTTGTAGTAACCCAACAGAACCAGACCTCTGATCGTTTAATAATATATACATTTACACACTGATTTCTTTAAGCATATCGTATTGATTGGGAGATGAACAAGAGGAATGCAATATTACATCAGTAAATTTAGGTTAATTTTCAATTTACAACAATTTATAGTATGGAAGAATGTGACCAAAGTCTCACGTGGCTGTGTATGTATTAACGTCTCTCTCTTAGGTATAAGCTGCTGTTCAGTGCTGCAACAGATGGTAAAATTGCAGTGTGGGATTTGACTGAAGCTCCTTCCTTATTAGCTGGTACTTTGAGCTGTGCTGCAACCCCACCAATCCCCTGCCTCAGCATTCCTGCCAACCAGAGTGGCGTCAATTCATTGGTTGTATGGGCAGAGAAGCTGGGACAACAAGAGGGCAGTTGCTTGGTAACTGTTGCTAGTGGAGGAGATGATGGGCAGCTGACGGTGTCCTCCATTAGGGTGACAAGAGGAAGCAGAGGGTTTTCTCAGATTTCAGAGCCCTTGATTCCTCTACAAACACAGTTTCAACCTTCAGAGCAGCTTCAAATCCAACTTCAGTCCCAGTTCCACATCCCACGGGCTCATGCTGCCCCTCTGACTGCCCTGAAGCTCCTGAGCCAAGGCCTTGTGGTCTCCACTTCCTCAGATCAGAGGGTTTGCCTGTGGAAGGTCAGCAGTACCGGCATCAGCCACATCAGGGCACTGTGCTCCCACGTTGCAGATGCTGCAGGACTTGAGGTGTGGGAGGGGCAGATTATAGAGGAGGAGAGAGAATATAAAAAGAGGAAAGCAAGATTTAAGACTGAGCAGGAGGCTGGAATTCAGAAAGGTGAGGGCAGTCAGACACTTTTGAAAACAATGTGTGAGACAGCTGAAGGTGAGACAGGTGGAAAATCCAGTAAGGAGAAGGAAACAACGGAGGGTGGAGAACCTGTTACTGCCTTGACAGAGACAGGTGACCCAATTTGTAAGACCAACAATGGGAGGGGAGGTGAGACATGTTCTGAGAACAGAACGGAAAATGAGACAGACTGTGTGGGTAAGACAGGGAGTGAGATAAACAGTGAGAGAAAGAAGAGAGAAAAGACGGGATGGGTGCTGGTCTGCGGTCAGGGCTTCCAGCTACTGCGAGTCATAAATGCAGAGATTGATTCAGAATTGTAGAGTTCAAGAAGACAAAGGAGAAGGAGAAGGTGAACCACAATTAAAATGACTTTGCTACAGAAGCCAGAATAAGCGTAATTAGAAGGTGTTAGCGATCCAAACAGTCAATGGGCATAGTGGACACATTTTGTATTATTATTATTATTATTTATGAATCTGTGCATTTTCTTCATTGCAGCTCTATGAATGGACAACAAATTAATTTTACTCTGATCATTTTGGAAGTACATTTTTAATAAAATTTATTACAGCTTTCGTTATTTTTATTTCATCTATGTAAACCTTTTATTGTTAAGCAGTGCAATGAACGTTTAATAATAAAGTAAAAGCAACAACAAAAAAGTATATATACATATATGTATATGTATATACATATACATACATATATATATATATATATATATATATGTATATATATGTATATGTATATACATATACATACATATATATATATATGTATGTATATGTAT
>JAQLOL010000002.1:8682853-8700106 GCA_029783665.1 Naso thynnoides
TATTGGGTAACATATGAATTTGTACAAACATGCTAATCAGGCATTACAGGTGGAAAATAAAGCAAAAATCCTGGCATATTATTCCCTTTGTGTGTGTGTGTGTGTGTGTGTGTTTTAGTGCAGTCTGACATCCTGGCTGTGATGCAGTTCAACTTTCCTTAGCTTTTCTTGTAAGTCTTGTTTTGGTGCTTGTGAGCTACTGGTCCCATGGGATGAAACGTTGAGGTGGGAATCAGACAAAGGGATTAGTGTGAGGGTTGGGGCCAGGCAAAGGAGTGTGTGCATTTATGCTTGTGGCAACTGTGGTGTGGTTAGGTTAAACAAATACAGCACTTCGTAAAGGTTAGGGAAAGATTGTAGCTTAAAAGGCGTAGCTAACTGCAGATATGTGACAGATTTTTTTTTTTTTTAAATCAGTGAAAGCTCGTGAAGTGGTCCTTCACTGAAGGACAACAGGTTAGAGTGAGTCTTTCCAACACTGCAGTTCACCCTGCACATCAAATCAAGTTGACATATTTACACTCTATTCATCAACTCTGTCTGTGCAAGAAGAAACTAACAGCTTCTTACACTGCTTATATTCACAGCATTTTGTACCAAGCTCTTGTCATGTGTGGATGCTTGTTCGTGCCAATGCTCATTAGTGTTAATTGGCATGGGTCTATTAATAAGTGACTGGGAGAAGGGAAAGGTGGAGGATGAAAACGCTGTCAGATTGACAGTTAGAGGATGTTATGGCGTCAGGTTTGACATGACTAGAAGCGTTTTGTGCTTCTAAGAGTGTCAGTAAGCTTCTTTGCCTGCTATTTGTTTTATCTTATATAGCAAGTTTGATGTTGAGTCTACCTTGGAGCTGTCATTCATTCAAATGTGATTTCTAAATCAAAATTTGCACTATGTGCTCTTCATCAGCAGCCTGTGTGAGTCTTTGTGTGTAGGTCTGTGTTGTTGTCGGTGCCATTAGGGGATGGAAGAGTCCATACAGAATGACAATGAAGGCAACACTTTTTTGTGTGTTTGTGCAACCTCGCCAGATTCACATGTAGATGGCACTGAGTGTGAATGAGTGCGTTGTCACCTGCAATATGCCTGTCTGTGTTTACGCGTGTGACAGCAGGTCTGAGGCTGTAAAGCACCAATAAAGCCAAACTTGAAATCATCAACAGGTCATCAAGCTGAGACTGAGGGACGTGGAGACATTAAAGCAGAAGGAGAGTTAGAACATAATTAACACTGGGACAACATCAGCTCAGTTATTACACAGCAACATTACAAAGTACCCCGCCGTCTGGAGCATCCCAGAGGAGTGCAGATACTTTTGGAACAGCAATCAGCTATCACATAGATGCTCAGGTGTCCACATACTTTTGGCCATGCTCCGACAGGTATGAAACCCTGCAGAAGTGCCCATGACTTTATACTTAAAGGGTTACTTTGCCAATTAACAATCAGCTTTGTATCGTTCCAAAGCCAGGAGTGTATAACAAAGAATGTAGTTTATCTTCCTGCAGTCTTCCATGAGCCTCGCTCTCCTGTTATCGTCTGTGCCAAAATCTCCTCAAATGACTCTTTTGACATCATTTGTGGGGCCTTGGGCTGACTTGCTCTGAACTACAGCTTTGCCATGCCAGCAGACCAGGTGACATGTCTGCTTTGAGAGGAATTTCAGGCTTTGGTGAACCAAAACACATCGTTATTAAAACTATGCAATATTAAATTAAAAAATGAATGTTCTGAAGCAATGGATAACAACCTTGGAGACCTGGCAAGTACTGTTTTGTTGTGATTACTACATGTGGGGAATAATAGCAGCTTTTAGTAAGAGTCTTTCTACCAATCTGTGCGGCGTTGACCTGGCACTCTAAGCAGCCTCTAGTACAACATAACACGACACAAAGACACACACACACACACACACACACACACACACAAAAAAAAACACTTGACAAAAGCACTTAAACTGACATAAATAGCCAACAACACAACACAATATGACAAAATCTACATGATTACTCAGCAGCTTGTAGAAAAATAAACATCATCAGTGCCACTCGTCTGTCCGTAGGCGAGTGATGCATTGTGCAAGCTACGGCCGTGGTTTAAGCCACAGTCTCTGGCTGCAACAGGCCAGAGCCCCAATGCTGTCTCTGGGCCTTCGGCTGTACCGCGTCGAACATTATTCAATGATAATGTGATGTCATTTCAAGTAAAAAACAAACAATGGTCTCTTTCCAGGATGCATGGTGGGTGTTACAAACTGCAAGTTGAGCTTTCATGTCTACAAGGAGTCCAAGATGGATGGAAATGTGGGCACCGCCCACTGGTCCGCCCACTTTATGAATAGAGGCCTGGCTGAGGCCTTCCTCTTTTTCCACTGTCCTAAAACATTTCACCAGACTGAGTGTGTGTGGTGCTCACCTTGGTTTGCCATGTGTCTTTGAACTTTCTTCATTGTAAAATCTAATCTATTTTTATTTGCATGGTGATATTGATGTTGACATGTATGACTGAAATCTCTTTAGCATATATTGATTTGGATATTAATTGTATCTTAATTTGCGTGTATGTATTGTCATTTGAAGCAGAATTTATAATTGTTTGAGCAAATATTGTTAACCTGCCAGTGTCAAGATAAAGTCTGTCTATCAATCTTCTCCGCTCTGTTCCAGTACTATGGACAGAGCATCACCTACGCACCTCAAACGTCCATAGTTCAGAAAGATCAGGTAAACAATAACCACACATATCTCAGCTAATAATTTTGTTGTTCTTGCTATTTTTTATAGATACATAAAGTTTAAACAAGGGGGACAAAAAATAGAACAAGCCTAATTTGGATAGTTTAACGAAATTCAACTTTACCGGCATCCGCGTTGCTCATATCCAGGTAGTTGTCGCAAGATAATTGACGTTACGCTGAGGTGACTACCCAGATATGAACAACGCGGATGCCGGTAAGTTTGAATTCGGTTAAATTATCTTTTTAAAACAAATTTTAGAATTGAAGCAGAGGTCAAAATGAGGAAACGTACAACAACAGAATGATTTTTAAATATGTCCGGTGCTCATACGTGCACTTTTACTCAGCACTGTGTTCTTGAACCAAACTGAATGTAAACGTCCACACGCTGCAGTTGGGTGTGTGGATGGTATGAGATGAACTGATCATAGGTGACTTGATTTATGAGGAAAACATTGATTATGACTGGAGATGCCCTTTAAAACAGCCGGAAAATGCCAGATCACTTTGCAAACAGTTTGTCATCGTCACCTTCTTTGTAGCATGTTCATCACCCTTCTAGACTAAAATGAGTCATGGCGCATTAGAGTTAAAAAGTTGCACCCCACTAACAGCTAACATGCTAACAATTCAGTCTCTGTCTACTCTTAACGAGTAAAAGAGCATTAAACAGCTGCTCCTTCAACATATATCTGTGCTGTTTCTACATTTTTATCTCAGGTGTCTTTTTTGTGTGGTGTCATTAGATTTATTTAAGTGAATTCATTCAGCGACCATCTTTGTTGTCGCGCTTTGCTTTGTAAACTGGGTATTCTGAACTACAATAAACCTGAAAGTCTTTTGCTCTAAATCAGCATCTCTAAAACCATCTCCTGCACGCCCGGCTGGTGTTTTATCAGGCCGGTGTATCAACGTCTGCCGCTGATAACAACAAGATACATGTTGACTCTCTCTGCTGTTTGTAAACTCAGATGTACCTCCACCGTACCTTTGCTCTATCTCTACTCCTACGTTTATGCATGCACATTACGTGCTCATCGGCAGAGTTGGATTGCGCTGCAGTTGATTTATAATTTCTTTTTTTTTTTTTTTCCCTGTCAGATGCCCAGTTTGTGCGGGTAGCGCCACTGTCTGAAACTGATAACCCAGAAGATGATAAGGTCTACGTGTTCTTCACTGAGCGCGCTCAGGAGGCCGAAGGGGCTGCTGGGAAGGTGCTCTACTCCAGAGTGGCACGTGTGTGTAAGGTATGGAGTTTGTTTGTCGGAGAGAGATAATGTGTGTATAATCAGAAACTGTCTCTGCATGTAGTTTATGTAACCAGGTAGAATGTACGTGCTGGTTAGTGTGTGTCTGTGCCTGCCAAGGAGTGTTTTTGCCTAAAAAAGGAACAAAGTGTGATTGGATGTTTCTGCTCGCTCCTATAGATAAACCCTTTGAAGTCTGTATGTAGAGGCCTGTTTAGGTTTGTCACTGTCACTGTGTCTCCTGTTCCTCTTTGAAACACTGTGAATGTAAACATGCAGCCCTACTGTCTACTTATGTGCACAGAAAGTGTCTTCATGTGTCACAAAAAATTTAGAGTGTTTTTTAATTCAATAAGCGAGAGTTGAACTTGAGCTATTCTCAACTGCGTCGGGGGCAGGGCCGCATTTTTGTAAATGGAGCAGAAATGCTCATGAGCACGCCACCCCGCTTATAAATACTGTTCTGTGCACTCGTATCACATTTATGCACAGTTTGTATGAATCCGTTCCTTTTCAGCTCAAACAAAGTTGTGCTTGTAAAAGAGTGAGCAAGAGCTCCAAAATGTGATGGTCCAAAATAGAAAATCAATATGTGGTGGGCCACCACAAATAAATGAATGTTTTTACCCCTTGATTCAATGGGTCTTGACCAGCATCTTCAAATGAAATCTCTTACCTGATTTTACATACAAGGTTTTATACGAAATTCTGCAGTAAAATACAATAGCCCCTCAACTAACTGAGCAAACATGGTCCTGCAAAGCATTAGAAACACAGGCATCATTAGACAAAAACTATAGTGAAGGAATGCTAGTGCTCAGCAGTCTTTATCTGCTGCACAGACTGTTTTCAAAAGTGTAGTATAAAGTTAGTGCACAAACAAGCACCCCTGCCGCCATTTCTCAGGCAGATTATGAAGAAACAAATCACCTTTAGCCTTGCAGCTATGCTGACATTGACATAGCATCATAAGTTAGACTCTATGGGAATTTTAATATTCAGTTGTCTTTGGAGTTTGACCTAGAAAAGGCAATAGAAGACACAATATTTATATTTATAGCTGAGTCTGTGTGTGGAAGCACGTACTAAGTCGCTGGTGTAACTCTTCAAGTGATTTAAGTCTCACATTGTCTATGAGCATTCAGTAAAACCTAGATAGCAGGGGATGATTTTGATCAGTCGACCTCTGCAGAGTGCTACTTCCACTGCATATATTCATGTAAAATGTATATTACTGAGTGTATACAGGTTAATTATTGAGAGACACTCACTCAGGACAGTAGTTGACCCAACCTGTGAAAGCAGACTGGATGGAGCATCATCTATTTCAGTTCATTGTTAAAAAACTTTGAAGGTCCATGGTGACAGAATATCTGTGTGATCAATAAACGGTGATGCAGAACTGGAGTGGTGTGCGGTAGCTTCTTTCTGAACTTGTCAGTCTGTAAAATACTGATAGCAGAGGATGGTTTCGATCCATCGACCTCTGGGTTATGGGCCCAGCACGCTTCCGCTGCGCCACTCTGCTGTCAATCACCCCAGATGGGACTCGAACCCACAATCCCTGGCTTAGGAGGCCAGTGCCTTATCCATTAGGCCACTGGGGCTTTATGCATGACAAAATGCCCTTTTTTGTTATACCCAGCAACGAGTCCACCACAGAGTAACAATATGGGAGGCACAATGTGTGGTTTTGAATAACATGACAATGGCCCAGGATGCTAACAAAGCGTGAACAGAGACAAAGAAAGAGGAGATGGAGACAGAATAAAGCTCTGACAGAATAGAGCTTTAGACAACTGTGACAACATGCAAAAACGTGTCCAGAGGGACAGAGAAGAACGAAAACTATTATAGACAATGTCTGAAGAAATCTTTATTTTACTCACTTTATCTCAATTATGTCACTTCAATATGTCACGCAAGTGAGCACAATAATGTGAAGTTTACAGCTACAAATTATATAACCTTGTTTTATGTGAAAATTTCCTACTTTTACCAGTTTTGCATGATAGTAAATAGATTATCTTTGAGTTTTAGACCATAAGCAAAAAAAGCAAAAAAAAAAACGTTTTGAAGACATACATGGGGTTCTGGGAATTTATGATGTCCATTTTTTGTCTTTGTTTGTTTGTTTTGTCAAAAATGTTTAATAGACTGAACAGACTGAACGCTTAACAGTGACATTTATGTTTATTATTTATAGTATTTCTTTAAAGTAAATTGTGCTTGTGAGGATTAGTGAGAATGATGAACAATGATTAACTGAAAGTAAAATGATAATTTTTAATTTTTTTCTTTTCTTTTTTAAATTTTACCTTTATGCATAGAATGACATCGGAGGCCAGAGGAGTTTGGTCAACAAATGGAGCACGTTCCAGAAGGCTCGTATGGTGTGCTCAGTCCCAGGACCAGACGGCCTTCAGACACACTTTGACCAGCTACGTGAGTACACACAAGCATCATATGTAGTGCTGTCCCCGGCTCAGAGTTTTGTCAGTCAAAACAGATTTGGCTCTTCAATACAAGGATTCAGTTGCTGTTGTTTTTTTGTTTTGTTTTGTTTTTTTCAGTTTTTTTTTCAATACTTTAATGCTTTTCTTTGTTATCAGTGAAAAGAAAACATCAAGTTTCCACAGTCAGAGAAGATAAAAATGTGCGTTCTGTTCAGTTATAAAATCCTCGCACACCACAGTGTTTCTTCTGTTGGGGTGTTGACTGCAGTTTCCCCCAAAGAGTCAGTCACAGTGGACAACACAGAGGAGGTTATGAGTGGTGAGGTTGTGTTGTGGTTATAGTTTAGGTGACTTTTCTAACATTCATCACTAAAGCAGAGAGTGTCGGAGCATATGACAGACTGGAGTTTTTGTCAAACTTCTCTTTTTATCCATCACAGAATTTTTAGACTTGTGTCATGTTGGGTTCTTTCAAAAACTCTCAGGAATACTGTGAGTATGTTTTATGACTTCAGTGGAACATTTGATTTGTTTTGATGTAGGACATCATAGATCATAGATCACACCAAGTTTGTGGTCATTTTGAGACTAGGTTACTCAGTTTGTAAACTTACCAGCCTGACATGCTGTTGCTCTTGCCTTGCTCTATGTGCAGTGACTCAGTAAGAAAACAATTATTCAACTGACAAAATGTGATTGGACTCAGGATCGTCTAGACTGATGACAGAAATCATCAACTATAAGGTGGCAGCCCCAATCACATGACCAACAACTCACATGCAGAGTTAAAAAATGACATCAGGAGGCACCAGCCGCTGATCACATCAGCAGCTGCAGCTCTGCCACTGACTGCTTCATAAACTAGGCTGAGTTTGAATAGCAAAAATAAAAATCCTAAAAGTGCTCAACCGCAGCCTCTTTGTATGTGTGTGTGTGTGTGTGTGAATGTGTGTGTGTCTGGATAGCTCCGCTGTTACCACGGTGATCAACAGCCCTGTCGGTCACCTTGGGTTCGTCTTCATGTCTCAGCCTTGGTAACCACGGCAACTGGCCTCAACATTCAGTTGCTGTGGGTTTATTCATTATCAAGGATTTGCACCAGTATCCTCCACTTGGCTGTGTGTGTGTGTGTGTGTGTGTGTGTGTGTGTGTGTGTGTGTGTGTGTGTGTGTGTGCAGTCAGAAGTAGGTCCATTTAGGCATAAGTCTTTGATGTGTTGTTTAAAGGAGAAGTTTGGTTTTTTGCACATTAAGCCTTTTCATAAGGACATTTATGATATGATAGGATGTTCTGCATCACTTGTATGAAAAACGGTGCAGTCCTGAGAGCTGGAGCACATTGCTAACGTCACCGCTGGCTACAAAACAATGGAGGGGTATGTGCACTCTGGCAATTTGTATACAAAAATGCAATAAACGCATGTTTTAAACACTCTTTTAAAAGCTGAATGTTATTAGAATCCTCTCATGTACCAGCACTAAAACACAAAGTTAGACACCAATATATGTTTCTGGGTCATTAGTCGGTGTAGAACTTCATATACAATAGTGAATATCCTTATTATAAGGCTTAATGTGCAAAACTGGACTTCTCCCTAAAGCGAAACAGAATGTTTGCCTCTGTTTGTCAATCTGAACCTGTATCTGCAGATGTACAAATCTCTGATGTTTTTTTGGACCTCAGTACCTTCTCTCACCTTAAACATCTGTGATGATAAACAATTTACTAATAACATATGAAGGGCAATCAATCATCTGTACACTGCAGTGCTTCGAAGCATCTTAAAAAGCCCTGCACACTCAAACAGGTGTCAACAGTTGCTGAATTGCTTGCAATCAAGTGAGTTCACCAAACCTTTCATATAAATGACTCTTTATTGATCAGAGATGATTAGTTGGTTCAGACGGAGTTTGCGGCTCAACAAGCACAGCATAGCGAGGGAGTTGAATAACAGCAGACACACTCTCCACATAGGCCCACAGTCCTCAGATGTCAGGTCAGTCAACAGTCAAAAGTGAACACGGTGCATATGTCTGCGGTATCGTAAAATGAACGAATAAATGTAGGTCACAGAGTCGGATTTTGATTCTTCGACTTCTGGATTATGGGTCCAACACATTTTTGTGTCTCCACTCTGCTCTCAGTCACTCCAGAGAGGACGGAAATTCCACAATATTTGGCTTTGGAGGCCAGTGCCTTATCCAGTGGGCCACTGGGGGTTCAGCCATGCAAGAAACAAAATCAAGAGATTGTAGACCAAGACATGAACAACAGGGAGCAAACATGGAACTGCAAGGCACTGAAAACAGAGGCTACGTGTGACAAAGCAGTGATGTAATGAAGAAATAATGCTGGTGCTCAGCAGTCTCTGTCTGCAGCACAGGCTGTTTTCAAATGCATAGTACATAGCTGGTGCGCACATCATTGCTGCTGTTCCACTGGCAGATTATAAGTGACAATAAGGTTAAATCCACACTATAATGTTTTCATTTTAAAATGCATAACTGCTGCTGTGTTTACATCAGGTATTCAGACTACTCTGGTGTTAAAGCCCATAAATACCCCCAGACGACTTTGCTTCCAGATTGGGTCTTTTATCACAATTTTTCCCCCCTCCCTTTTCTTCCTAGTAAGTCTTTTCTGAAACAAGTATCCAACTGTTTGCTTCATGTTTATGTGTTACGCACATGTCCAGTGTATGTGAATGTTCATGTGATACACGTTTCCAGGCTTGTTAGTCTGGACAGAGATTGTTTATGAAGTGGTACCTAAATGCTTGCCTGGACTGGGATTATTTGCTTTTTAAATGAAAACTCTCAATTGTTTTTGGAGCTTGAGCTTGAAAAAGCAGTTTAAAGGTCGTCTTTTATGTGTATTGAAGCAAGTAATGAATTGCCAGAGTAACCATCTAAGTAATGTAGATGTCTTCTGTGGTCTAGCTGCAGTCAGTAAAAGCTGAAAAGCAGAGGATGAAGTTAGGTAGTAGGTACCACTCTGCTGTCAGCCACCCCAGATGGGACTCGAACCCACAATCCCTGGCTTAGGAGGCCAGTGCCTTATCCATTAGGCCACTGGGGCTATATATGTGCTTAAAATGACCACTTTTTTCTCTTTTTTTACACTGACAATGAGTCCACCACACAATCTGTGGTTTAGAATAGCACGACAATGGCCCCGTGTGTTCAGATGGCATTAACAGAGATGCAGTAAGAGGAGGTGGAGACAGTGTAAATCTCCGTCAGAGTAAAACGCTACAGACAACTGTGACATTATGCAAAAATGTGTGCAGAGGAACAGGAAAAAATTAGTACTAAGATAGTTTGTCATTTCTAAAATAAATAAATAAAAAATCATTAGTGTGCTCACTCTGTCTAAAAAAACAAGGTACTTCAATACAAAACTAAAGTGAGCACACTAATGAGCAGCATATTGGTACAAGTTATAGGTCTTTACATGTCCAAAAAATTAATACTTGTATCTGTAGTATAAGTATCTAAATGTACCACTTGACCCCGAACCTCCCCGTCTATTATTTTGAAGCTGGGACCCGCAGCCACGCAGACTCAAGAATGTCCAACCCACACCTGGTCACCGGGACATAGACTTGATCGGTGCTGATTTGACAGTTGATTGCTATTAATAAATAACATTAATTTACTGGTTGTCAAAACAAAACTTTGCATCTTATCTAATGTAGTCTTGTGTTTGTAGCTTTCTCCCCTTTCTCCTCCTTGTCAAAGATGTTGATCAAATACATCCGTCCATCTTTTCTGTTATCCCTTTGTTGTTGATAGAGCTTGCAGGCTAATCCACTCATTTAAGTCCACTTGCTGTCGCGGTGATGGATGGCAAATGCGACTTGTTTTAGACTTTGTTTTTCAGTTTTTGAGTTAATAACTTCGACTGTTTTCTCTTTTTAACTATTAAAGTGATTGCTTGCTCACTGCCACAACCGCTAGCATTAGCATTACTAATTTTGATATGTTGCTGTCAGTGCTTGGATGAGCCTGACCTGTGCTCTTTGACCTTCACTTCCTGAGCAGGGGCCCTGGATGGCGCAGGTCTTTTGGTACCACCTTATGGCCACAGATGCGCTTTACAGTTTGGTTGCTGTTGCAATACCCACAAAAACATCCACCATAGCAGCAGGATAATGCAACAATGTTAAGCAGCACTTATTATTATTGGCAGCGCTGTCTGATCACAGCCGTTCTTGGGTCCACTCAGGTATTATATATAATGTTAAACAGACCTGAGGCCTGCTGCATTAGAACAGGAACCGACATAGACCTGATTGAATGATAAAACCTGTATAGGTCCAGGGCCGGGACTTAAGTCTTTGGGTCTGTGTCGACCTGTAAAGAACTCTGGTACAAGTTATTTAACCTTGTTCTGAAACAGGTCTGTTTTTCTAGAGCTTTAATAAAGTAAATGAAACCACTAGGTTAAATTTGTGAGTTAGCCAGCTGTCTTTGAACTGAACTTGAGTTTTCTTTTATTTTTCAAAGTCCATATAAAAACCCATTCTGCCCATGTGAGATAGAGCAGATAAAGCAGATAAATATCCAGAGTTCTTTCCAGTTAACGAGTGGGCATGTTATTGATGTCTTCTTCATGCTGATGCTGGAAAGAGATCTAAAAGACTGCCTGCTTCATACAATTACAGTGTGTATCAATATGTGTTTACAATATCACTGATACTGCAGATACATCCTATGTCCTGCCTACTGCTCTCTCTACCCAGGCGCCACGCCTCGCCTTACTCTAAACTGAGGTTCTAGTGGGTGAGAGCGGATCTGTCAGTTTTTCTGTTTTGTTAAAGAGCAATATGAGAAAATGGCTATTAAGACAGAGGGAAAGCATTTTGGTAGACTGGAATGTTTTTTGTAAACAGAAGACTCAGTGTAAATGACACATGAAAAAATTACACAAAACAAAGACACAAAACACAATAAAACATGGAATCTGTTTCTTTTATATAGTCAAACCCTTATGGAGACACACATGCAACACAAAAAACATTTGATTACACACACACGCGCGCGCACACACACAAAGCATGCTATAAATGACCTGCAGACTTTCAAGGGTTTATGGGATTTGTAGTGTTTCTGTGTGGTGGAGCATGGTATAAACACAACACTGACAGCATTCTTAACCTGATGAGTTAATCTCCTGTGTATGGGTTTGTGGTTTTGTGAAGTGTATTCACAAACAAATCTGTATGGACCCTTATCAGATGTGTAAAAAAATGGCCACAGGCATGCTGGGTAGAAATGTTTATGCTCCCGACAAGTCAGAACTGCCTTCTGTATACAGACAGGCGGAGGCTCGAGTATGTGTGTAACAGCTCAAAGGGTAGCTGTGTTTGTGCATGTTTTTGTACTTGTACTTGCGACATAGTGACAAATGAAATATTTTTTAACCAACAGAGTGAAGGCGTCTTTTGGAAAGGTGTTAGCCGGTCTCAAAAACTTCAGAGGGCTTTTCTAAGTTTAAGACTTGGTTTTAGGGTCAGAGTTTAGAGAAAAGGTTTAGGTTGGGGTTGAGGTTAGGCATTTAGCTGTTTTAGTTGAGGTCAGGGTATGATGCTAGGAAATGTGTAATTTAAATGAGGATCTCCAAACGTATCGAGTTAGAAGTGTATGTGTGAGTTTTAAAGGTTGAAAGCAATTGAATTTTGCAGAAAATTCTGAGGGTGCAAAGTTGCAGAAAACCTTACAGAAATCAATCAGCTGTGTTCAAAAGAAACCAGGGACCAATCTGTCCCAGTGTGTGTGTGTGTGTGTTTACAAAATATGCCAAATGAAATAAAAGCAGCAGTGTTTGGGTTCTTCTCCTGTCTGCTGTGACAGTGTTGCTGTTTTTGCAGGTGAAGAAGATTCGACACCATGTGGGTCTAATCCATCATTAATTGCACAAATGACACAGTAGACATCACATCTTCAAATGACATAAATATGAATAAACCATCTCAAGGTTTATTGCTTGCAAGTGTTGCAAAATGTCTAAAACCATTCCTATGAATGACTTACCACAACTTATCTGAGCTAGTAATGCTGTACATATTATAACATACTGCTGTTAGGAGAATCATGTAATAAAATGCTTGGATTTGTTGTTCTACAAGGGACTTAAGATGTTTTTGTGGTTTAATTTGGAGGACTTGTTGCAAAAAAAAGCTTTTCCTTAAGCATATTCTTGTAGATGTTGACTCACATATTTGATGAAGTTTTTGGACGCCCTCACAGTAGGCTTTGAACGGAGTATCTGCCACATGGACTGACTCATGACACAAGATTGCTCTGCATTTATCGTGCAGTTGTTTTTGTATCTGGAGCTGTAGAGCTGTGCTCATTTTCATTTTTGACCCACTTTTAATGTGTTTGGATCTTGTTTTCAGTGCCACTTGTGTAAGATTAGTCAAGCCTCTTTAAACCACAATCATTTAAAACAAACAATAAAGGTGGTTTATGGAGGACAGACATTCTTCCTGCTGCCCAATCAAGCTGTAATAACTCCAGAGTCGAGCCTCACAGGAAAGGATTCACTGCTGTTGTCCCTGTTGTGGTTGTTGTTGTTGTGGAAGAAAGTCATGCTATGAGGTTTTGGAGCTCAGACAAACCACCCTCTGTGGCTGGACTGATTGCCATGACACTAGAGACACTGAGGTATTTTCAGGAATTTTTGTCATCTATTTCTGTCTGTGTGATAGCTTCAGTATACCAGTACCCATGTCATTAACAGTACGTCATCTGCCAATACTGGAAAGGAATAAAGGGAGGGAGCGGATAAAGAGTAGAAGTGTAAGGGAGAAGGGAAGAGTACTATGTTTAGATGGACCTCACCAGAGCTGTCTGGGGCTGTACTAAAGGAAATGATGAATGGAGGCAGGGAAGATGAATAAAATGACAACTGTCATCTGTGTATTATATAAAGATAATAGATTGCAAAGGATTGAAATGTCTTCACAATCTGCTGTTAGGGAGAGATTGTTAATATTGTCCTACAGTCCACATGCTGTCAGCTGCAGTTTTATGGTCTCTACACACATCCAATGTTCCTCAGCCAAAGTGTAAACCACACTCTTTGCTAATCTGTTTCATCCCTTCACTGGAGACACACAGATGAACCCCAAAATACCAAACCTCTTAGTTACAGTTTCCCGGTCTTTCTGTAAGGAGCTTGCATGTTCTTCCTATGTATACAGGGTTCCCTTCAGGTTCTCCAGCTTCTTTCCACAATCCAAAGACAAGCAGGTAAGGTTAATTGGTGACTTTAAATTGCACATAGGTGAGAGTGTGAGTGTAAATAGTGGCCGGCCACTCAATTAATGTCAGCTGGGATTGGCTTCAGCCTTCCACAAAGGATGAGTTCGCACACTTCCGTCATGCCCCCTGCTGTCAATCACCCCAGATGAGACTAAAACCCTCAGTCTCTGGCTTAGGAGGTCAGTGCTTTATCCATTAGGCCACTGGGGCTATATACATGCCTAATGTCACTGTTTTTGTAGACAGTGAATCCACCACAAAGAAGTGCTATGGGAGATAAGATTTAATTGTTTATAGAGCTTTACTTTGAGAAGACAATATAGACTTGATATTTTAGTCTTTTATCTATATGGAAGCATGTACTGAACAGCTGGATTAACTGTTTAGGTCATGAAGATGTCTTGCACAGTCTATGGGCATCCAGTTAAAGAGTCAGCAGCAGAGAATGGATTCAGTGCATCAACTGACTCGTGAGACTAGCACAGAATTATTCTGCCACTCTGCTGTCAGCCACCCCAGATGGGACTCGAACCCACAATCCCTGGCTTAGGAGGCCAGTGCCTTATCCATTAGGCCACTGGGGCTTCATGCTACATGAATTGAACACTTGAAAAAATTCAATGAATGCAACACACAGCAACAATATTAGGCCACTGAGGTTTCCGTCGTGAAGGAAAGACAATCAGTGACAATGTAGACAGAGACGTTAACAGCAGGACATGCAACATGGAACTTCAAGGTGCTAAAACAGAAGCAAATGTCATTTTGAACCTTGCAGTTATTTGCAAAGATTCAAATGTCAATTGGGACATGAACTTTTTTAACCACCTCCAAATAAACCACCTGAAACAGTATGCAAGACAGTCAAACAGCGAGAGGATTCTATTTGAGGGCATCAGCTACGACCACCTAGCAAGCCAACTACTCGAACATTGGCATATAAGAAGGAGCTAAGACCGGACTTAAATAAAGGGACATTGCATCCAAAGCCATTTGTTAAATGTTGAAGTGTATTTCAAAATGTAACCTTTTTTTTTCAGTTGTCGATTGTATTTTCTTTAGAGCTGTTTGGCAAGGACCAAAATTTTCCAAAAAGACTGAGGGTTGAGATAATGTGTCATATATGAATTGTTGCAAGTATGACAAAGCCACCAGGACGCTCAGCCCTGTCAGATTAATCTGACAAATGCTTTTCCACTCTTTACTGCTTAATTACCTCATCTGCTTTCTGTTTGAAGTGGGTATGAAAACATGTTTTGTGATACTGAGCAAAATTAATCATGTTTTGACGCCTCCATGAGCCCATCTAATCCATCAAAGTTTGTGTGAAAAACCCTTGGTGGGAAGCCCAGTTTATCAAAAGAAAAAAAACAGAGGAGAAACATAGAAGGAAGGAGGAGGGAGGAGAAAAACTACAGGTCTGAAAAGAGGTGGGGGGGGGGGTGAAAGAGGGCAAGAGTTTTTTTTTTTAAAAAGGCAGTAAGACAAGTAGGGAAAGTGTGGATGTTATAGCAGGAAGCATTGACCACGCAAGACAAGAAAAAAGGAGATGGGACTGAGGACGGAGATGAGGAAAATAGAGAAACAAGATGTGGTATTGCCCCAACACCATGAAAAAGAGGGTGGATGAGGAGTGCAAGAGAGCTGTTTAGGAAGCAGATAGGAAATAAATTTTGGGGGATGAAGTAGATGATAAAGAAACAGACCAAAAAATGAAAATAAGGAAACATTAGAAAATATGTCAGACGTGGTTGGTATTTAAAACTTACTTAAGACTTCTAAAGTGAAAATTGCTGTAGCATGGACAGAAATTGCCTCCATTTATGCAAGCTACTTGTGGAGCTTGTCCTCTGCCACCAGTTGTTCTTCACCTACAGTGTCCTGAAAGGAAATTACATTTTCACTATATTTAGAGGAATAAGATGGCTAATTAGTATAAAAATTTAGAGGAAAAGGCATTAAAGCAAAAAGGTCCTATCACTGATTGATATTGTCATTACTCTCCACAGTTTTAAAAATTGGTGCCAATGCTACCAAGGAGGAGATGAATAATGAATGCTGCAAGAGATAGACAGAAGGAGAGAAAAAAAGGAGGGAAAAAAACAGAGGGAAGGGAAGGTGATGTTTAGGTATCAGAAAAAAACAGTAGCCCAGACAAAAGACATTTTTCCTTGAAGGACATGGAGGGGATGAGTGAGGTGAAGTGAAGCTAAAAGGGTGTGAGGGCTAATGGGAGGGAGACGGGGAGAGAGAGAAGGAGGGGAAAGGGGTTAATAGGGAAGGATGGAGCAATGAGATGAGGGAGGAGAAAACAACGAGGAGGTGATGCGGAGGAAATGTAGGGTCTCTTTATTAGATGCAAAGGACGGAAGTAATTGATTTGTACCATGGTACACTGATGTACAATGTAAATCAGACTCCTTGAAAGAGAATGTTTAAAACCTATAGCCTACCCACAAATTATGGTTTTAGTGCCATATTAAAGCCGGCTTGGTTTTCAGTCTTTTAAAAGTATTAAATAAAGACTTTAGATTCTATAATACCTGTGGTAACACTAGGAGAAAAAAATCTGTGTTGCTAGTTTGGAAAAGAAGACATCATCCGAATAGATATTTCCGCCTGGTCTTTAATGTTGAAATTGAGAGATACATCAGGATGACAATAACAGCAGTGGCTAGAGGGCAAAAATGTGTCACAGGAAAAAATGCTGACTGAAAGAATAGACTAATGGTTAAAGGGGTTGAAAACCCAGACAAGATGGAGGCAGGGCTATAATCACCAAATTACTGTGAGATGGCGAGGAGGAAATAAGGACAGGGACAGCGGTCAGAAAGATGACAAGGAGGAGGGAGGAGGTGGGTGTTGTCATTGTTGTTGGACAGGGAGGGAGGGAGGGAACAGCAGAGAAATAAGGACGATAGGGGTATTTGTCTGGGGGGCTATGGCCAGACAATTAGGAGGAGGAGGAGGAGGAGGAAGATAGGGGCTGTGGCTGCAGGTCTGCGGGCTAGACAAGACTATCTACCCTTAGGGAGCACAGCCGCTTTTTGTTTAGAGAAGAGGAGACTAGAACAATCCTCTGGAGAAAATAGGCCAGACAGACAGATGGACGAGGAGATGGAGGGATGGAGAGATAGTGGGAGGGAGGGATGGAGATGGGGAGTGACGGTGAAAGTGAGAAACAAAGAGAATAAGACACCACCTGAGGGATCTTGGGACCTCCAGGTGGATTTGAGCAGAAAGGGTGGGGAGGGTGAGCACCTGATGAACAGATAAAGATAGAGAAAGCAAAGGAGAGAGGAAGATTCACAGGGAGACAAAGGAAAGCGGGTCAAAACAGGGGATTACTCTTATTATAAGATGGTGGCCAGCTGTTTGAGAGTGAAAAAGAAAGAGGATGTGGTTCAAAAGATAAAAAGGTGGAAAAGATGTGATGTTTGCTTTATCTACCAAATGACTAAAATGCTTTAAATATGACCAAACGTTCGCTTGATTCACCCGGTTAGATAATTTTGCAGGCAGAAGCAGATTTCCATCAT
>JAQLOL010000002.1:8700206-8711228 GCA_029783665.1 Naso thynnoides
CCCCCCCCCCCCCCCCCCCCCCCCCCCCCCCCCCCCCCCCCCCCCCCCCCCCCCCCCCAAGAACACTTCAATTTGGGAGATCAAAAACAACAAGATCAGGTCTTTCGAAGAGAAAGCATGCTTTAAATTTTGTGTGATTTAAATGCATCATCTCTCCCTTCTCTCTGTCTGTCACTGTGGCACAAACTCAGGTGTTCTGGTCCCAGGCTGAAGAGATGCCTGCTGAGCAGTGTTCCTGTTGTATCGTGGCTGCCACGATACTCCATCAGAGAAAACGCTTTGGGTGACCTGGTCTCTGGACTCAGTGTGGGGATCATGCAGTTGCCGCAGGGTGAGTATGGAGGTTCAGGAGATAGAGATGCATCGAGGGGTGGACAGGAACAGAAGAGGTGTTGTTATCATGGGTTTATTAATCTGTAGGTTCTGCACTGCTAAAGTGTTTCTTCATGGTATCCCACTATTTTCATCTCATGACTGTATTGCAGGAAACAATAGCTTTATTCTGTCATCTCCTCAGGTATGGCCTATGCCTTGCTAGCATCTGTTCCTCCAGTCTTTGGCCTTTACTCCTCTTTCTACCCAGTCCTCATCTACTTCATCTTTGGCACATCCAGGCACATCTCAATCGGTTTGTACTTTAACACTTACTGTACCTGCAGACTCAGTGTGACAAGTAAGAATTAATCCTGTGAAAGGCTGTGATGCGTACTTTAAACAAGATATTACACAGTGCACCTTCTAGTTGTTTGCTGTTTAGCGAATAGGACTTGGTATTACAGTCCCACTGAAGCAGACTTCTAACAAACTGAAAATTTAGTTCTTCATTCTCCTTAATATACAAAGTTCAGGTTCTAAGGAAAGACATCTGAAGCTAAGGTTTGAAACTTTTGGAAGCTACATTTCCTTCTAAAACCATAGTCTAAATGGGAAGTGTTTCTATATAGTTTTTAATATTCCTAAGTATATAAAAAACTCTTGACATTGGTGTAAGTTAAGAAAAAAAAAGGCCAAGTCATTCTCAATGTATTCTGCCAATTACACATTATGTTAGTTTAAACTATTTTAAATATTTAAAGGAACTGTAAGTGATTTACACTTTGTTCAAGTAAGTGTCAAATAGCTCCACATTCTGACAGCCAACACTGATAATAGAGTTTGGTTTGGTCAGTAATGTTGACCTCAAAGTCTCTCCATTCTGCAGTAAACCAAAAACACATTTCTGGAATCCTCTCTCCTGATTTTACAGGAGAAAATGTCTTTTCTGTGTATGGCAGAGCGGAGGACCCATGTTACTGACAAAACACTGTGTGAGTGTAGTGCCATTTAACACTTATTAAAAAATTTCATGGGAAAAAAAATGTAAGTACCACTTACAGCACCCTTAAGCTTTGCGAGTGTGGTCTGACGTGTGCAAAATCTCCCTGTCAACATGACCTGAAACCTGACAAATATCATTTCAGTGAACCAGAGCAAGATTCAGAGTCTAATAAGAGAACTAGAATGAGCTGCTGATTTTGTTTGTGTTTTCCCCATTTCCATTAAAACTTTGTGGGAACACTTTATAATTTAGAGTAATTTCTAGACACTTACATTTGATCCCTTTGAACTTGAGGTGTAACTTCGTTGTAAAAATCAGTGCACAACAAACACTTACTGCTTCCTATGTGTGCTTGAATGTAGATACAGTGGAACAAGGGAGTAACCATTGGGAATTTTTGTGAAAAGAAGAAATAAAGTGTTATTGTAGGAATTTAGACTGTGTACCTACATGGAATTTTAGAAGAGAGGAGAAACATTTATGCTGTTAATATTTTGTATAGACTGGTTGACAACAATGCCATCCTGCATTAACTTTTAAGTATTAATGATATAAAGTATTTCGTCCTTAGGGTTAGGGTTACCCCTACCCCTAACTCTAACCCTAACCCTTTTCATGCAGGAACAATGCTTTATAAGTGATAATTCAGTATTTATTAATGCATAACTAATGCCTAAAAGTGTGTAGTTATTATAAAGTGTTACCAGTATTTCTCTGTCATTATGTGATAGATTAAGTGCAATAAAAAAAAAAAATTCCCTTCCCTCATTGTGGTTAGGACAATCAGTTTTTACGAGTGTTCTTTGGCAGGAGAGCTATACTTACACGCCAGGAATTTATTATGCATATGTCCTTCAACTAATGGCTTGCTTTCAAATACAAACAAGTTAAGATGTTTTTTTCTCTGTGTTGAACATTAAGAACAAACAGGTTTTCAGCTAGCAGACACTGAATGGACACTGTTGCATAATTCAAGATTCCAGTGGGTCATCAAGTTAAGAAATGGGTCCTACGTTCATTTAGCAAAACAAACTTACCTTTCTCAGCACACAGCCACGGAGGGCTTTGTCATCTGAGGATGAAAAACATTATGCTGTTATCAAATAATGCCACATAAACGTATATATAGGTGGATCAAACATTGTAAAACCTTTATGTAAATTAGGTGCAAGAAGTGCACAAGAAAAATATGTGTACAGCTACAAAAAACTTTCAGTGTATGTTCTTCTTCTAAAATTCCCAAATGTTTTCCTATGTTCCGCTGTATACATTTACCAGCAGGAAATATTCTGTATGTAGTGATTCATTCAGCGACAGTACACATGTGTTGGAAAATTACACTATAAACCTCGGGCTGCATTATTAAGTAACCAGCTTTTCTTTCAACAGAATCCAATTACACGTGACACACTTATTTCCTTAGTTGTAATGTTTTATCTTCAGTTTGGCATGGCAACAAATTTGCACAGTATTTACTTCACCAAAGATCAAAAAACAAAAAACAAGATGTATTTTTTGGTTTAATTAGCACCATAATAGTTAGCCTCCACAAGCAGTTAAAAAAGCAATTCAAAAGAACTTTAAAGCAACACTACGTAACTTTGACTGAGACCCACTGCCTCGAGAAACTAAACTTAACAATGCATGTTCATACGTCACATAAAACAACAATTTGAGTAAAACCGGGTAATATTTTATGGAGATGATGTCCTACGACTGTTCTGCCTCAACTCTGTGATTCACGGAGGTTCCTGAAAGCAACATGTAGGCTTTCTGCAGACCGAAGCTGCACCTGCGGCACCGGGTCGTTGCTGGTGACAGCTCTGCTAAAATAAAAGGCTGCAGACAGACAGAGCAGTCGTCGAACATCAGAGAGAAAACCAGAGGACATTTTCTCTGTGAAATATGACCCGACTTTACTAAAAATGCTATTTTGTACAACGTATTGATGTGCATCAGAAGTTTTGTTTTTCGAAGCAGTGGGTTGCAGTCAAAGTTACGTAGTGTTGTTTTAAGCTCTGAATATTTCTCTGGTGAAATGCAACTTGGGAGTCATCTTTTATGTACACAGGCAAGTACTGTTGGTTATTTTAATTAAAAAAAAAACAGATATTTTCTGACTCAGTCAATAATAGTTTGGACTGATTATTCATTACCTCAGAATTTTGTGCCGACCCAGTTGACAGAATTATTCTAACTTTGAGTCGAGTAATTTTGTCATTGAGACAAATGAATGGGAGCTTTGTCACTAGAACCAGGGCCACCCAAAAAAGCTAATCCAACATCACAACTTCCTTTATCAATAAAAGTCCAACCAGTGAGAAGGACACAAAACAACATTTAAAATACCAAACATTGCTGCAAAAGTTCTCGTTTTGGCAGTAAATGAAATATTCACATGAGGCATTCAAGGAAAATGTCTCTCAAATTATATAACGTGATGTTATTTAGCTGGCAAAAATGCATGATTGTGTCTCCCCTCTCCAGGAACGTATGCAGTGATGAGTGTGATGATTGGAGGGGTCACAGATAGAGTTGCCCCAGACTCAAACTTTATGGTATGGGACAATGTGAGCAACTCCAGTATAGTGGATGTCTTAGCCCGTGATGCAGAAAGGGTCCGAATAGCTGCAGCTGTCACCTTCCTCTCTGGATTATTTCAGGTAAAGTCAATTAAATACTTTGGTCTGAAAGTCAAATATCATGTATATTCATGTGCAGAAGTAAAAATCTGGTCTGCAGTTGTGGAGACATCCTTGTGTAATGGACAGACAAGCTGTCATCACCATCAATAATCACCTGCTGCAAGCAAGGAAACGTTAATGAGTAACATGAAATGCTCTACAAACATTAAAGCTTACATTACCATTTGAAGACTGCCAGTGAATGTCAGCAAAATCTTCACTCCTGAAACTCTGCAACTCTTTTGTGGTCATTTCAGAAAGAGAGTATTCTTATTTGTTGTTCTACAACTGCAAATGCCCATGAACTTCCTTTCAGATAGTAAAAGCCAAATCTTACATAACTAGCCCCACCATCTACAGGTTTTGTTGGAGCACCATGCCAGTGTTTGGGGGTGCTGAATGTAAAACTCTAATTCAGTTGCTGGAAATCCTGCAGAAAACCCTGCAACTTGTGATAAATTTCCATTACTTTCTTTGCTTATCAGAGTAACTGTATAAAATGAGTGTGTGTGTGTGTGTGTGTGTGTGTGTGTGTGTACATGCACCCCAGCTCCACACAGAGCTTTGGCCTCATTATAATCAATGCAATGAAGCTTGTATCAACAAGAGGCAAAAAGCATGATGGCAAAAAGTGTGCAGAGGTGCAAAGAGTAGTGAAAATTTTTACTTAACTACAAGTACTGTTACATAGAAGAAATATTACTCAATTACAAGTAAAAGTATTAACAAGTACCTAAGTAAAAGTAAAGTACAAATCATTGTTTTAAAAAATTACTCACAGTACTAGTTACTAGTTACTTTTTAGCTGCTGATGTTTAATGAATTTCTCAGCTTTCTCTGATAAACGACAAAGTGAATGAATGAATCTAACTACGGCAATTTTTTAAAAAACAAAAAAAACTGTGTTACTATAAGAACTATGCTATACTATAGATATACTAGAGGAATGAGTTGTAGTAGTGGAAGTGTCACATTCATTAAAGATTAGATTCTTTTACCTCAGGCCACAATCTTATCAGTCTCTGTTTCTGTATGTATAAATGTAAATAAAGTCTATTTTGGTATAGAAGTTTTTCTTTGTGCGGCTACAGTGCAACATACTGGCCATTAACTATGAGTAAACAAGAGAGTAAGAAACTACTGTACGTTTGAGTTTTTTTTCTCCTGTATTGTTATTTTGAACCTCTGTGTTTTTTCTTCTTTATTATGTTTGTAGATTCTCCTTGGTCTTGTCCAGTTTGGTTTCGTTGTGACCTACCTGTCTGAGCCGCTGGTCCGAGGTTACACCACAGGAGCTGCCATCCACGTCATTGTGTCCCAGCTCAAATACACATTTGGCATCAACCCTCCAAGATACAGTGGACCGATGTCACTGATATATGTAAGAAGAACGCATCCATAGTCATTGATGCTTCCCACATATTCCTTTTAAAAATCATTATTATTTCCAATGCATTTTTTGGATTTTTTGGATGGACTAAGCCTATATGTACTCAGCCTACATACTTTTTCTAACACTTCCTCGTATAATTATTTAAGCATTATTATTCTCTCTCTCCAGACTGTTTTGGAGATTTGTTATCTCATTCCAGAGACGAACATTGGTACTCTTGTGGTCAGCATCGTCGCTATAGTCAGTCTCATCCTCACTAAAGAGCTCAATGCATACTTAAGTAAAAAGCTACCTATTCCCATACCTGTGGAGCTGCTTGCCGTGAGTAAATACTTGCACCTGATACACAGACAGTTAGTTCTGAGATAAAAACACACATGCATCAGTTACTACACATACACCAACTAATAAATCTGTTTTTTCAGATTGTTATTGCTACAGTCATCTCCTGGCAAGTTGACCTGAATCAGAGATATGGAGTGGATGTGGTGGGAGAGATCCCCTCAGGGTGAGAGTCGCACAGCCAACACAGAAATGTGTGCTAACACGAACAGAAAGTGATGTGTTTTTAATGGGTGATATATACTGCTCTGTCCATGTCTTCCAGTCTACAGGCGCCTGTTTTACCAGCTGCCTCTCTGTTTGGTCAAGTGATCGGTGATGCCTTCGCTCTGTCTGTGGTTGGCTATGGCATCGCCATCTCACTAGGACGGATCTTTGCCCTGAAATACGGATACACTGTGGACAGCAACCAGGTACGGAGGTGATAGATGGAAGCAAGGATGAACTGTCTTTATTATTATTACTTTATTTATATAGCACCTAAAAATACAGAAGTTTTCAAAGTGCTGTGACAGATAAAGCAAACAGAGTGGTAAACAGTAAAAAACAGAATAGCATACATAACAAAGTTGCAGGAAGGGCCTGTACAAATAAAGGTAAAAACACAATAAAAGATGACGTCACATAAGCGTAGAAAAACGGTAGAAAAACAAGAACACAAGAAAACACATAAAAGTTACATGAGTCAATAAATAAATAAATACAGTTTGACACAAGAGTACACTTGATTTCAACTAAAAGCAAGTAAAAGTTAGTTTGTTAAGATGATTGTAAATAAAAAGTGTGTTTTTTTCTGGTGTAGGAGCTGATCGCCCTTGGTCTGAGTAACTCCATTGGAGGAATTTTCCAGTGTTTTGCCATCAGCTGCTCCATGTCTCGGACAATGGTCCAGGAGAGCACAGGGGGGAGGACTCAGGTTGGTATGAGTGGATTTTATTCTGCTTAAGTGCCTGTGAGCATTGATTGTGGAGGCACTTTTTATCATTATTTCAATAACAATAATAGTAATTATAGTAATTATTATAATAATCATACACTGAGAAAGAAAGAAAGCCACCATCCATCATCACCCATGAACATTTCTGCTTGCATTAGTCAGATATATATTCATCTGCAGTGGTGACTATTATAAAATAAAATTAACAAACCTGACGATCCCACACTTTTTGTGACTTCAGCTTGGTTTTTCTTTGTTTGGATTGTAAGATTCAAGTGGCAGAAATGACATAATGTGCAGTAAATGAAAAATATTTTCCAGCACGAGAGTGCACAACACCGCAGTTCCCCAAAAGGCCACTTGAAGCTGTCTCTAAAAGTGAGTCAGTCCTCAGAGCCTCATAAAAATGCCCAACTTTACAGCAGAAATAAACACGTTATAGGCAGGTACAAAACACATTTTAGGACTCTTAAGCTAATTTTTCCATTCATGGCAACTCAGGAGAGGGTGAATCTGTTTATAACTCACTCTCACACCAATTATGTTAATACTTAAAGTTATGTTAATTTAAGGGAAAGAATGTTTTAGATAATAGCAGCCACTAGCTGTCTGCCAACAGCTCCATATAGTCACTTCTGGCTCCCCAAGATACTGATAGCCATTAAGCCAAACTCAAGGCTTCAAAAAGATACTCCTCAAACTGTGCTTTAAGTCCATTTTTGTTTTTTGTTTTTTTTTCTTAGTCAGGATGGCACTGTAAATATAATGTGATGGTATGATGACGTATATCATCATAGACCTAACAAAATAAACAAACATAAAAACAAAATATTAACAACCCACTACTGCTAAAATAAACTACTGATGAATTTTAGCTCCTCATTAATGAATATTAGCATGGATTTCTCCTCATAAATGAAACTGACACATATTAAAAGATCTCTATCAACACAGCTGACATGGGCACAAACACATCGGACATCTGTGATGCTGCATTATTTGGATCACTGCCTTTGTTTGATGCACTGCTATAAAGTAACAGCTGTGTAATTTATCTAATTTCTATGTTATGTCTCTTTTTCTGTGTTTACTCCATACAACTGCAAAGCATTGTTGACAACATTTAGTGACAGTTGTTGACAGTTGACAAGGTTTCATTAGATTTATTTTTCCAGTAGTTTTTACGCTTCATTCTGCCTACGACTACAAACCTGTTGAGTTTTAGAGGTAAACAGAGAGAAAAGCTGGTCAAATTATCATTACTCTCACAGGTGGCTTCATTAAAACACACTTAGAGAATTGATTTTTTACTCACATCGTCCATCCACATAAGCACAGATTTGCTGAAAGGCTGAACCGATTTAGTCTGACAATGCCATTAATCAGCTAAGGCCCATTACAGTGAAGAGGAGAAAAGAGGAGTGGTTTTAGCCTTGAGTCCTCTCATAATCATGCACCAATTCACTGTAATAACCACTACATCATTCATCTTTTCTGTAGTTGTTCCTTAACTCTCTTCCTTTCACTCTTGCCTGATTTCCATTCATTATGCCTCAATCTTCTCTCTCTCGTCACTGCAGGTTGCTGGGGCTCTATCAGCAATAGTTATCCTCTTCATCACGCTCTGGATTGGAACTCTCTTCGAGGATTTGCCGAAGGTACTTTGTGTGTGGATGTTTGCATGTGTTCATATCTGTGCAAAAGCATACACGTCTGTCCATGTCTTGGAATGAATGTGGTTGTAAAAATTATAAGCCCGTCTTGTACTTAAAAAACCCCCCAAAATTATAGACAATAACCGAGGTTGTGTTGTTGTACCATCAGACACCTCTTTTGCTTCACTCTAGAGCTATTGGCTAATTTACATAATAAGCAAATAGCTAAAACATCAGAGGCAATGAATTAATCCCATTGATTTAGGCCTATCTTCGGTCATAAGTCTAAGTTTAGTGTCTGTAAAGCAGTAATGATTTAATGATTATCATACGATTGATCACAACAGCCTTTTTAATTAGAAAACATGAAACTTAACTGACTAACCCTAACCCTAAGACCACACAGGGGTTCTCTCAAACAAACTGAGTCACCTTTATGTTTTAAGCCCAAATCTAGAGAGCTCCATATATATATATAAACGGTGTTATATTTGACTCACTGTACAGGCAGTGCTGGCCTCCATCATCTATGTCAACCTTCATGGCATGATGAAGCAATTCATGGACATTCCTGTTCTGTGGAGGACCAACAAAGTGGACATGGTAAGTGAACCAGAAGTAGGCAAAGGAAATATTTCATGGTTTAGGAGGATTTATTCATATTTGGCAACAGGATGTAGGAATACTGAACTGATATGCATAGCTATGTTTTTCCTATCGGATTAAACATGCTTTACAAGCTTTGTGTCAGTTCAGATTAACAGTAGGCCTTAATGTTACTCCTTTGTGAAAAATTCTCCAGCACAAGATACTGCTAAAAGTTATCATAATTTGCTGTTAGCATCACCCATTCTTTGAGATTATTGCCAAAATACTAGTGGATTAAATTTAGCATTTTACATGAACATTCTACACGCTATTGTTAGGATACAGTAAGGAAGATAAAATGCTAACTCTATCCTAACTGTTAATTGCTGACAAGCTATACATGACACAGTTAAGATTTACTAGCTTAAACTGGTACACTGGACTGTGCTACAGCAGCTCTTTTCTAACAAGTTTTAACTTGTCTAGACTGCAATTTTTTCTGACACTTAAATATCCATATCTTTATAGGCTATATGGATGGCCCAAATTTGACATGAAAAATAGTAAATGAAGGCACTGATAAATAAATGAGAATGATAAATTAAACTCACTAAAAAGCAATCTGTTTTTGTACATTTGATCAATTTTGACATTCTGGTATCATTTCAATTTGATTTGCTAAAGTTAGCATGCTAACATGCTGAGCTTTTCATACTGATTTTTAGTGCTAGCATGCGAACACGCTAACACGTTTAAGGTGATCTACTACATATTAACATGCTAACATTCATATCAGATCGTCTGATAGTTATTAAGGCAGCCAAGAGAGAAAAAAATGTTTATATCAACTTTCTGGCAATAACTTAGAACTGAAGATATTGTTCATTTCTGAGAGTTACATATGTCTTTAAAAGAACCACAGAATTGTTTCAACCGGGAGAAAAATAAGTTATATTATCACTAGATAAATTTGAACATTTAACCCAAAACAAAACACATATTAACAAAAGAAATTTATTAAAAATATGTAATTGATTTTAAAAAACAGATAATTTATGCTGTTGTACCAACAAAGCTATTAACGGTGGTAAACATTTTGAGTCCAATAGAATAAAGTCAGAATACTCCCAAGCTGGAATTTTTTTCCCCATTTTTACTGTTCTGCTGAGTGTGAGCATAGCATAACTCTGCATAGCTGGTAAAATACACCTGAGGCTGGCAATTTTGTTTAAATTGATTATGCTGCATTTAGGGTTTATGAAGCAACATGGCTTCTCTTGCTTTGCAACAGTCAAATCAAAGTTTAGATTTTTCCTCCACAGCTGATTAGTGTATGATAGCAAAGTTGCTCCATTCAAAATTTGGTGCTATGTCTAATTAACTCTTCAGTAGACTAAATTTGTTGTATTCTCTTACTACCTGCTGCTGTATTATTCACCATTGCTGTCTTTCCCCCTCTGTCTGCAGGTGGTCTGGGCTGTCACCTTCATCCTCACTTTGCTGTTGAACCCTGACCTGGGACTGGCTGCTTCCATCGGCTTCTCCATGCTCACCGTCATCTTCAGGACTCAGCTGTAAGAATACATTGTTGTGGGTGATCAGTGAGAGAGTGGGTCAGAATGAATATTAAGCAATTAATTACCACACCCAAAAAGTAACTAAATTCTTCTCTTTAGACTACACCAAGTACGACACATTGATCTAACTCTTTGTTTTGTGTTTTCCAGACCTAAATACTCCTTATTAGGACAGGTCCCTGACACTGATATTTACAGGCCACTGGAGGACTACAATCAGGTAAGGCACATTATATCTAAATAATCTAAAAGCAGAAGCAGGGATGAGCACTGGCTCTGAGATAAACAATGCAGAGTAACGTAAAATTCATCTGTATACTCTTGGAGGTGAAGTTTATGAAGCACGCCTGTCCCTCTGATTGTTTTTCTCTTACAGAATAACCAAGAGTCAAATAAAGAGATAGAACCCCAAGCAGTTTTTGGACGTTTTTTTGCTTCTATCACATTTTTACTCACCGTAGGCTCATTTTTTACTGTAATATGAAGTCCTGCACCTCTATGTATTCAGGAAAACCATGGCAAGAAAAA
>JAQLOL010000002.1:8735629-8769086 GCA_029783665.1 Naso thynnoides
TGTGTGTGTGTGTGTGTGTGTGTGTGTGTGTGTGTGTGTGTGAGACAGAGAGAGAGAGAGAGAGAGAGAGAGAGAGAAACAAAAGGAGAACAGAGAGGAGGCCAAGTGTAGGAGTATGTTTGGGAACACTTGAATGAACTTTTTCCTCTCCTCCTCCTCCTCCTCCTCCTCCTTTTCCTCCCAGGGCTCTGGTGTTAATTGTCCACGGGGCCGGAGAGCACTGTGGGCCATATGATGAGATCGCACAGCGATTGAAGGAACTGTCCCTGCTGGTTTTTGCACATGACCACGGTGAGTCACAAAGCACATACCGTACTTTACATTAATGCATGCATACCTCAGCACCTACATGTATGGTTTCCCTCGTGTTCATCAGTAATCCACACAGAACAGCTTGTGAATAGCTTCAAAGAAAACCCATCACCTCCCTCTCTGTCTGATAACAGGTCTGTTTACTATTGAGTGAACAAAGCCCTTACAGGGAAAACTAACTAGACCCGATGCTGCATTCCTCTTCTGCATTACTGTGACTGTGGTGTGCTATGCACAAACAAGGAAATCTTCACACGTGGTTTGCCACGCTTGAATAAAACTTCCTGCTTTGTTCAGGTTGAGGTGAAACTCTGTCACGTTGGCACTGAGAGAACCAGACAGGCCGGTTAACTGTCATTTCTAACATCTTGTTCAAGGTCACACACCAATGGGCCAATGGGCCAATGGCAATGGGCTTTAAAGACGTGCATAGCCGACTTAGCTCAAGACTGCAAACATACACACACAAAAAAAATCAACAAATCTGAAAAACATGGAAATTACACAGCTACAAGTTGTAAGAGTTAGTTAATTACAAACCAACACAATTATAATCACACATGTCGTTGAACAGCTGTTGATGTGCAGTTTTTTTTTCAATCATTTTATACTACTGTTCTTCATTTCTTGTCTTGAACCCCACGATTTATGTATATTTTAATATTCAAATACTAAGGAAAACATACGTCATCTTTACATTTTTAGACACGTCATAGATTTTTGATAATGCAGTCACATCCATTATTTGATACATTCCTTCCAAAACACATCTTATGTGTTTATTTTTTCCATGACAAAATGGATAACATCACTAAGAAAATCATGTTTGTAGCCATGGTCGCAGCATGGCTTTGTGCTGGTTGGTTGGTTCGTTCACTGTGGTCCAGACCAGTGGCATAATAAAAACAGGTGTCCTGATAGCTCCAAAAGTGTGGCCAAAAAACATCTTCAGTGCCTCCTGGCGTCTGGCTGCAGTACAGGTCATGAATCCCACCGCTATATGTCAGCAAATAAGATTAAAAATTTGATGTTTAAAAGGATGGTGTAACGTGAAGTGGAGCTGTGCTGTTCATCTAGGGCTGGGCTATAAATCGATTTTATATCGAAATTTAATTGAATTCGTTTGGAAGATGTTAAAAAATGAAAATCATGAAAACTGATTTTTCATTTAACAAAGATAAATACGGTAGCCTACAGCTCTCTCTCAGCTCTGGGCTCTTATTTTTTATGAGTAAAGTTTGGTGAAAGTTGGGCTGACACTGTTTTAATCCCAAATTGGGTGATTCATCTTTATTTGATCAAACCTTTATTAAAAAAAGGTTTAGTTTGGTTCAAGCTAGGCTTGCACTTTATTCCCAATGAAGAAATTCATGTTTGTTTGAAATTAAAACTGTGTTTAAATGATGCCTTTTGTAGTTTAAAAAGAATCAATTAAAATCAAAAATTGAATGTGGTATGAAAAAATCAGGGATTTTATTTTTAGGCCATATCACCCAGCCCTATGTTCATCTCTTATTAATGGCAAGAATTCAATTTGAAATACCTCCAGAAATATTTAGATGGATTTTTTAAAAATTTGGCACTGACATCTGTGTTCCACAGAGACTGAATCCCCTCTGACTTCCGTGATCGCAACACTGAAAACCAGCACAAGGTTACCATGTTTGGATAGATGGAGTTTAGACATTCCTCAAGATGAATTGTTAACAATTTTGCTGTTACTCTGACTTTGGTCAAATCTAATACACTTTGGTTTGTGATCAAATGGCAGCGAAACTTCATTCCTGTCATTCTCAAGTCCTCTGTGTTTAGGGCTAATTGGCAAATGTCAGCATGCTAACATACTAAAACTGTTAACATGTCATTAGCATGGTCGTTTAGAGCATGTTAGCATTTACTGTAGCATGACATTAGCAATTATCCGTAAGCTTTTCTTTAATTTAGTTAAACACCCTCAGTCGTTGTTTTTTTATGGTGATTTTTTTAGCCTCTGTGGATGTGAGAGGTGTGTTTTTGATATTATTAACAAAACCTGCTCATGCTCATCATTTTCTGTTTTTGCTTCAAATTTGCATAAAAATGTGACATGTGACTCCAAGAAAAGGATTCAATAGAAACAGAAGGGGATAAGAGGCACCTCTTTTTTCATACATTCCCAGCTCACAGGCAAGGCAGTCCCCCCCACGCCCTGCACTGTATGTTGTGTTATTGTATTAGGCATGTCTTAGATACAGCAGGAATGTGTGAAATCATGTGACTTGTGTGCAGCAGAGCCTCGCTGTAAAAGGGCAGCATGTGTGTTCAGTCAACTCTTCCACTGACAAACAGCAGGGAGACACAGAGGATGTGAGGACAAAGCAATGAAGTCTCAGCTGTAAGCTAGAAATATTTACAGATGTAGAGACCTCAATAAAGAGCCAACAGAGGCAATAAAAATGAGAGTGAATGATGAGGCCTGGGAGGACTGACGCTCCACACACAGGAGCAGTTTGTTCAGTGGCTCACAATAAAATGTCACACTGAACTGGAACAAGTCCCTGTAGACATCCATGGCTCTGTCACACATCCTCTGATGCCTCTGATGGAGTTCAGCAGTTGTGATAAGTCACTTCTTCTTCTCCAGTCACACTTTTTCTATCTCTCATGTATTTGTCTCTATTTATAAAACATTAAGGTCTTTTTCATTCACAGCCTGCACAGACTTGAGGTTTCTTTCAGCTGGCACACACTGCGTCTTTTTACCAGAGAACTGCCTCCAATTCTAGCTCAGTGGCTGGTTTAACTAACAAACAAAATACAAAACTTATAGCTGCACTGGTGCTGACATTTAATTATCAGGCAGCTGGCAAAATATTCGTAATGAATTGTTTGTGAGACGCACAGATTAAGGACTGGTAGGCAGGAACAGCCTAATTATGTTTGGTGACGCTCAAATCATATTTGTTTTGTCATTACATAACAGGTAAATAATTTGAATTTTTTCATTTAATTTGATTAGTGCTGGCATAAACTCTGAATTCTTCAGTGCGTGCAAACATGGTCGCATTACAACATCTTCCACAGAAGGAAATGATCAGGAAAAGTAATGTTTTAAGTTTATTTTGGATTTCATAATGTCTGCAGAAAAGGTAGCAATGATATCTTTTCACACATCATATAAAAACCATCATTTGTACCTCCTACACAAAGCACTGTGAAACACATACATTAAAAACACAGACTCAAAGCAGCACGACTCTGAAGTGTATCAGTTCTGACTAAGATTCACCAAAGATCATGTTCAGTACTGAAACAACAGGTCATTTAATCAATCCAAGCCTATTATCAACAATTTAAAAAACAATCCATTCCAGTTATTGAGTAAAAATTCCAAACAAATTTTCTTGTTTCTCTGGGTCTTGCATTAATTCCCCTTGTTAGCAATTGGCATCAACAAGAAGTGTATACACATTTAACAGATAGTTCATAGCATGCTGCAATTTAGCTGTTTGCAGCTATAAAATCAATTTTATGTCTTAATAAAGTCTTTACATTGTTTGTCAATATTAAACAGATTTTTTAAAATCAAAATGTTCGATCAAAACCCAATTTATTACACCGTAAGTTGTCAGTGTTGTCCTGGAAACATCTGTGCTTGGCATGAAGCTGCTCTGCTCCTGAAATATACCTAGCTAGCTTTCCAACTAGCGTAGAGCTATTTTGTGCTAACTCGCAAAAATAAAACATTTTCTGAAATTCCCTACAAGGAACTTCTAACTGATTATGAAGCAGTCTAAACTAAATACTGACGCCTCAAATCTTACCTGCGTGAGGAGACTTGAGTTTATTTTCCTGTCTGTTGCCCAGCCAAGCAGACACAAAGACTGGAAGAGATGGTTTGTTGTTTCCAAGCATGCTCGGTCCGATGTGAGGTTTGTTTGTTTTTGTCCTCTCTATGGTTTGAAGCAGGAGGATACTTTTTAAAGATGATTTCAATACTTTTTTGTTTATCGCCATGTTTATGTCAGTGGTGTGTTTCATATGCACAAGTAAGGAAATCATCACGTTGTGATTTGCCTTGTGGGAACAAAACTCCCCGCTTCAGGTTTTGGTGAAACTTTGTCATGCTGGCGCTTGGAGAACCAGACAGGCCAGTTAACCCTCATTTTTGCTTTTGACTGGTTTTCTTCGCCAAACTGAAAACCATAAGCTGGTAAAGGTTTAGCATCTTGTTCAAGGTCACACCAAGTCAGAACAGAACTGTACTTGAGGGCAGAACATTTCTCCTTACAAGAAAGATATTGTAGTCTGTGAGGAGAAAAACACATCTGAGCATGCACAGAATCGGAACAACCACTGTCAATGCTCTTCTGCTCTCGAGTGTAACCTGCGCGCTCATGAGTGTTTTTTCTTTTTGATAGTGAATGGGCAGCCTCAGTCACATTAGCACCCCTGAATTATAGGTTATCTTGCTGTCCTCTTTGATCGGTCGTTGTCTTTGTATCTGTGCTAGGACAGACGGAGATGCCCTAATAAAATGCTATCAGCATACTTTACACTAGCGAATAATGAATATTTTGGTTGGAAATAATCTGTTGTAGCATAGCATGTTTTTCAGTTATTCATATACTGCTGTTGTTGTGGACTGTTCAAATATTTTGATAAATAATTGCCTCTTTTATGCTTGTCAAACATCTTAATTTGAATTGAATTTTTAAAAAAAGCCACATTACAGACAGGCAGCCACACACTGCTGTCTGTTGGTTTTCATTCTAATTGATATACTTTTCATTGTTACATATTTCCAAAGAAACATAAAGATTGATGCAAATAATTACATCGAAAAGCGATTGTTTTATAACTCATATAAAAGCATAGAAAAAACAGGGCCAAAGAATAACAAAAAGAAAATAAAGTCTAAGGAATGCCTGATTTATTTTTGTTCAGGTTAATTTATGCAAATGTAAGGTAACTTAAAAGAGGAGTTAAATAATTTCTCTATTTGTTATCAATAAAGTACATCTGAGTAAAAGTATATAAGAAATATTTAAAGACATCTAAAGTATGTGGGTTAATTATGTCTGGTAAGAAAAAATCAGGCATTTCTTATGTTTTATTTTCTTTATTTCTTTTTATTACATTTGCGCAAGCATGAGCAGAGATATTCTGCTCTTAATTTTTGACAGTAATGTGCCTCCATAAGTATCGTACTGTGTGTCAAGGTTCAAGATATTTACGACAGCAGTACTGCTTTTGTCCAAAGGCGTCGCTACAATCAGCACAAAATAAAAGTTCCTCAGAGAGACTTCAAAGGAAAAGTCCTGACACGCAAACCAAGAGGCCTACATTTGCAATGGTATTGTCAATTGTTTGTTTAAAGAAACCACATAATGTATATTTAGGGCGCCTTGGCATTAAAAAAAAAAAAAAAAAGATTGGGAACTGCTGTTAAAAAAAATCAGTTTTTATATACTGCTTATAGGTATGCATAAGTATAAATAGGCTGTCATTTATAACATTTTGATGTCACTTTGGGGTCACAGTGGACTTTTTTTTACTGTTTTAGTGATAGTTTAGAGACTAAACAATTTATCAGTTAAACTCTGTTGAACTATGTAATCACTCCTCAACACCTGACATGTGAGTTCACTTTTATGGCTCTATGAGACATTATGTCGCTCTGGTTTTGTTGCCAGGAAAATCAAATGTGCACCTTCTTCTGATGTATCCACCCACTCGTAGGTAATTAGCACGCACAATTGATGTTATTCCTGCAGGACGAAAGATGAGTCAACCATGTTTTTAAAAATTAAAGCTCATTAGTCTTCTTAATTGGTGCATTTACTGCCGGCTTTGTATTATAATCAAATTACTGAATTTCAAATAAATATTCACATCAGGCCTGCTTTTTGCTGGTTGCAGCTCTTCTTGTTATACAGCATCTGTGTTCTGCTCTGTTTACACAGTATGTGTGTGTGTCAGCTGTCTGACTGTGTGCCTGATCGAGTGCAATAACAAAAGATGTGGACTCAGCGGGGTGTGAGGTCATTGATCTGAGAGCAGATACAATGTGCATTGATTGGAAGTTTGCAGTGCACCATCACTTTCTGCTGCTTTTACTGGACATTGATCTCTTCGCTGTGCTGATGGCTTCAGTATTGACGAGGAGAAAAACATACAGAGTGAAAACGTCCTCGTTTACACAGCACATACATGCAGTATTTAAAAATAAACACGCGAACACTTAGGATTACAGCGCGAGAGCAAGAAGGTGTGAGCTGCACATGATGGGAATGTTTAGGAGCTCAGTGGTGTTATTAGTTCAGTGGTCGCCATAGCAACGCGCCTCACCTTTCAGCCACTGCTGCAGAAAGCTTAAGGGAAACACACGCACACCCAGTATATATGAGTGCACGCACACATGCAAATTCATGTGTTTTTCCTCCGCTCAGGCTGTCAGTCACATTTCCATCAGTCTTCATTCATCTTTTCTCCCTACTTTTTGTGGGGGTTTTCTATTTTCACACAGTCTTTCTTTTTCTTCTCATTCTGTTCTCTTCCCTTTTCTTTCCTTAGTCCTACAATGTCTCATCCCCTTTTCTTTTCTCTTGCCCACATTCAGGGTAACATGCCAGTTCCCTAGTTTGATTGTTCCTCACTTGACCCAAAAACCATTGTGGTCCGCCATCAAAAGGATGTTCCAATGTGCTTATTTCTTCTCTGAGAATTGAGAAGGGATCTCTGAGGAGACATGAGTTAGCAAACAACAAACCAAACCTTTGAGGAAGTGCATCTCCAACACACCCATTCATTAGAAATCTGTCAGTGATCCCAACCACGCCATTGCTGACTACAGTATTATTTTGAAGAGGACAGACGAATAACAGAATGAGGTCATGTTTTAGAGTGTTTTATTTCATCTTGAAAGCTGTTCAAAATAGTGGATTTGTTGCTCTGATAGCCAAAAGTAAGCATAAACAACTTTATTCATTGAGCAGAAAGATTTTTCTCTTCATGATCTGTGACTTTCCCTGTTGAAATAATAGTATCAGTCAGGTAGAGGAGGACAGGCTGTCTTTCAGCAATAGGCACATTTGTACTGTCTATTGTCTTTTCTATTCAGTCACATGTGAGGCTGATAATTTCAATGTGATGGGTAGAAATACTGAAGATTAGATATATTTACATAATTTCGAATTTGACTACATGACAGGAAATGCACAAGTGAGAACATTATGGATGCACCTCCCACTCCTCCCCTTTCTCCTCTCGCGCTTCCTTCTTTCTTCCAACCTTTCCTTCTTTTCCTCCTTTACAATATCTTTCTTAAACCTCCCACTCTCTTCCCCCCTTCCCTTCTCTCTTTTTCATCCCCCAATTTATTTCTCATTCAAATCCCTCTCCTCTCTTCCTCTTCATCCCTCCTTATCTTCACTGCTGTCTCTCCTTCCATCCGGCCTCCTTTTGAGCTCCTTCCTGTTTTCCTCCTCCTCCTCACCCAAGTGTTTAAAGGAGGAGGATGGATCAGTGTTTGAAAATCACCGCACCATTGGAGACAAAGTCAGCAGAGAATAGTTTTTCTTGCTAAAGAAATCTGGGAGACATTGCAGTGTTTTGTGTGTTACAGTCAAATCTCAGAAATAATGAAAAGCTAAAAATATTTTTAAATCCATCTGGAGTGTTGGACCTGTTTAGGAAAGCTGTTCTGTGAAAGTGTCTCTTTCTGCTTTATAGAACAGCTTTATTGTTTCAGTCAGTCCATCTGAAAATCAAAAAAATAGCCTAGCATAAAATATCTTAAAAGGTCAGTGCAATTTTAAGTAATAATATATTCATACATGTGTCTGTTTTGCTGTTTTGTTTTTGTGTTTTGTTTTCTTTACTAACAGTTTAAACTATTCAGATGTTATGTTTAATTGTCTGTGGTTCGGGTTTATGGAAAGGCTTGTAAAATTTTTCTTCTTTGCCCCTTTTGTTGCAGAAATAACCTTTTTTTTTACCTCCCAAGGTATCAGAAAGGTCTTTAAAATCATTAAATTAGAAATTTTAAAGACCTTTTGTGGCAGTAGCAGTGTTCTCATATGTTCTCTCTTCTTCCATCGACAGTTGGTCATGGTCAGAGTGAAGGAGAACGGATGAACATTAAAGACTTTCAGGTTTACGTCAGAGACTCACTGCAGCACATTGACCTGATGAAGTCCCGCCACCCCAACCTGCCTGTCTTCATCCTTGGTCACTCCATGGTAGGACACTTTTCTGAGTCAATCTTTGGGTTTTGTTTTGTTTTAACCCTATTGCTGTATTTTTAAAAATGCTCTGAGAATTGTGCAAGTTGCTTTTCTCTAGGTTTATTTGGCTGCTTGTTCGTTGCAACATTTTACAATAATATTTCATAGCTCCTGGTACAGTATGTGTGATGATCAGAGAGAGACAGCTGCATGAAATTGAAGGGCAAGTCCTGCTCAAGCACAGGAAAGAAAAGCACTGAGATCAGTGTCAAGAGGTTCTCTGTGACACTGTGACATTCAAATGAAAGAAATGGCACTCACGCTTCTTTCAGTATGAAGGGATTTAAAGGGATAGTTCAGTATTTTTGAAGTGATGTTGTATGAGGTATTTATGTATAGTCAATCTAATACCCTCTGCAGATGGAGATCGGCGGTGCCACTTTTAGGAGTAGGAGGGAAAAGACTGGAAGTCAACATTGTACTGTTACAGACAGGGTCAGGAGAAAACGTTTTTTAGCCACATATATAAATGCTTACCTAAAAAATAAATATTCATTCAATTGTAAGTTAAATTTAGGATTTTTTCACTGCTTTAGTTTGCCATCAGACAGCTAATCATTTTGGCACTTCATTTTTTCAACTGTAGTCATTCCATACTACGCCCACTTGCGGCAGCTTCGCACCGTATCCCTCCACAAATCAACTGTTTGGCTCAGAATTCTGGCTTATTCAAGAGACACAGGAAAACCAAAGCAGTTAAAAAATCCTAAATTTAGCGTACAGTTGAAAGGATATTAATTTTTTTGGTAAGCATTTATATATGAGGGTAACTCAGTCTACAACATTACAATGCTGACCTCCAGTGCAGTGATTTCTCCTCCCTCCTGATGAAAGTGACTTTGCTGATCGTCATCTGCAGAAGGTAATAGACTAATTATGCATGAGAACCTCTTGCAACCCCTCTTCGGAAATACTGAAATTTCCCTTAATGTCCCATTATAGCAAAGCATGAATAACCTGAGTGCAAGTAGTTCTACTCAGGACTGAATTAATTATGGATTAAATGACTGTAGAATAACAACTGACCAAACTATATAAGCAGTAAAATAATGTAAACCCTGATTTGTTGACTTTTTTTTTTTTTTTGATGTATGATGGACAGATGCCTCCTTTCACATGAAAACAGCTCAGGGAAGGTTTTTGCTAAGTTGGCTCTTACCTCTCTCACAGTAACACAGATTCTGCACAGCATGCAGCTGCCGCTGTTGGTCGCTAAAAATCTCCAACGGAGCAGGTACAGGTTCAGTGACCCACTCAAGGCCAGCGTGACTGTTTTTTGTCATACAAGAGTGTGTGCTCACTTTTCCTAGTCAGTTCAGGAGTCTATCTAATGCTCATGTAATGTAATGTTCTATTGACCTTCTGTGTTAGTTGTTATTCGCCATTATCACATTAAAGGGATAGTTTTAAGTATTAAAATATGGTGCAACATATAACAGCAGGGTATCCCAGTGATTTTGTATGTATCATGCAGAAATTTTCTTTAGTGAGGGTGTAGGACTGCAGCAAAGGATTATTTTCATTCTTCATCAATCAATGTCATGAAGTAAGTTACACAAGAAAATCAATGCCACTCTATCTATTCTGTTAAATATGATACAGTAAGCAGGTTTGGCTTAGCGTAAAGACAGGAAACAGTAACCAAGCTTTGTCCAATGATAACTAAAACCATCTACAAGCACGTCACATGTGCACATGTGAGCTTTAAAGATGCTAGTAAGCAGATTTTGTTACCTTTGCACTGCGCTAGCTGTTTTGCTCATGTTTCAGTCTTCACATCTAATTCTATGCCAAAAATTAGTAAGCATATCTCCCAAATTCAAACTTGAAATCTGAAATAATCAATTTCTTGCCAAAGTCCAAATGCTAAAAAGCTGCAAATGCATAAATATATGTAACTAATGAGACATTTCCCATTTGCTCGAGATTCACTTTGATTGCTGAATTAGCTTAGTTTCATTTTAAGGAACAATTATTTCTGATTTTGATGCAGACGACATCTATAGTCTAGTTTTAAATGTGGCTTTAAAGAAATCCAAAGACACACCTTAAACCAGAATTCTCACTGAGAAAAATTTAATGCTGTCAAAGTTAACGTTTTAATGACGTGTTAATGCAAATTAATTTTAATGCCGTAATTTTTTTCAACGCGCGATTAACATGTGCACGTTCTGTCTAGGGCTGGGCAAAAAATTGATTCTTAAATGCATTGCAATTATTATTTTTTAAATAAAACCCCAACTCTAATCCTGCTAGCTCACAAATTAGCAGCTGATGTTTGCAGTTAAATTACAGTGAGCTAAAAATAGAAACAGCTTAAATCATGTCAGGAGCTAAGACACCACTTAATTTCTTTGACCTACTTAACGTTACTCCTCGTCAGTTTGTCCTGCAGGTTCAGCTTCACCAACACAATAGTTAGCAAGCTAAATAATTTTAATAGTTTTTTGCCTGCCAACATCATTAATATTCCCATCCAGTAATGATGATCTCTGACCAGTGTTTCACCATTTCTGTCCACAGTCATTATGCAGCACGTGGCTAACTTGCATATAAGCTACTAAATGTTTCTGAGCACAAAGTGCTGAATCAAACATATATTACAGTATTTTTTCGTTGATTTGGATTGCTGCAATAATAATAAACATATGTTTGCATAAAGCAAGCATATTTCTCCACTCTCATGTTGATAAAAGTATTGAAAACTAGAAAAATATCCCTTAAAGTTACATTTAGAACTGACAATTTAAAAAGGTGCAATTAATTTGGGATTAATCGCGGGTTAACTATGGAAATCATGTGATAAAATACACTTAAATATTTTAATCGATTGACAGCACTAGAAAAAATTACATAAAGTCTGACCACAAAAAGCATCAAGAGCAGCCAGGAAACTATTTTCACCGATCTGTTTATTCAGTTTTTCCACAAAGCTGCATTCAGCATCTCTGCCTCCCACTGTTGTTCTCAGTGACCCACTAAGTCTCAGTACAGCAAACAGAACATAAACAATAGTGATGAGTTATGCAATAAATGATTACTGTCAGTGTTTTGTAGGTCGAGTCAATGTGTGGGCCCGTGAACTTGTTTCTGTTGGATGAACAAGCTGCTCACATTCTTCATTCATACAGAACGCACTAATGGTTTCATGCATTCAGCTCGATCCATGTGCAAAAAGGAGGAAGCTAACGTCACTGCCACCAAAAAGAGATTCTTTGAACACTTTGACTCTTTTCAACCAGTGAGCACAGAGTGTTAATGCAAACTAATAACAGATCTGCTCTGTCATGAAAGGCCTGACACCTTGTGATCTTGCAGCACAGCGGTGATTCCGTGGCCATGTTCAACATGGTTTCATCTAAGCACCTCATATACTGACATTTTTGTTACACTCTGGTGTTTTATAGAGACTCACAACATACCTGTTAGCATCTGTGTGTGATATGCAAAGACTTCCTGTACGAAAGTCTGTCTAGCAGGTGGTTAACCTTGTGAAACTGTTGTGAAACAGTCACAGTTTGGTAAGGGCTAATGACCAGAATGACTTTGTTAGCTTTACAAAAAGAGCAACCCATCCTTAAGATTTTGTTAGGTTTTACTTTAGGTTTTGTGAAACAATCAAATCTTTGTGTTTCACATACATGTTTGTCCTTGTCATGGAAAAGTGGCAGTTAAAGTACTTAAAGTGCAGTAAGATCACTTTCACAGACTGAATACTATACATTGAAGGAAACCCTTGTGTAATTAGCAACCCTATCTATTTTTAAATTATAACATATTCCTTTTCAGTATTAATAAAAATTGTATTAATACTTCAACTAAAAGAAGAACTTCAGGGTTGGTCCAGGTGAATGTACTTCCTTAGCATAACACAAGCTATGGCTGTTTTTGAAACTGCATGCTATATTAGCAGTACATACTGATTTGTCCAGAATGTAGTATGTAGTATGCTGAATGCAAACACGAGAAAAATCTGCAGTATGCCAAGAATTTCCCGAATGTATACTGATTCACGGACGAAATCCCCAGTATGCATTGTACCAGTCTACCTTGCCTACTGTTTCCCACAGTGTAATGTTCTGCAAAGTCACAACTAAACCCAACTGAGAATTTGTTAAGGTTTAATGAAAAAAAAGAAAAAAAAAAAAGAAAAAATCTTGCTGCAAGTTTGTCTGGATAGTCTGCCTGTGTACAGGAGTGTGAACAGATGGCATAATGATCATTTCTTAAGTATGCAGTATATTGTACATACAGTATGCACTGTGTAGTATTTAGTATGCAGGCAGTTTTGAACTATTAGCATTTGTTTCTGTAAGTACCTTGAGTTGTTTATCAGGAAGATCACCATCTATGGGCCGTTTCATTACTTACCTGTTTGGAAAGGAGCCTCTGGAAGGAGAGGAATGTTAACAGTTTTTTTAATCCCTGCAAGATTTCATGATCTTTCTAAAGCATTAATTTACGGTTGTCTGAAATGCGCACAAACAATGTTAGAACTGGAAGAAAGCAAGACAAATTTGCCCCTTTAAACCATCTCTGTCAGAACCACTTAAACATCAAAATTTAAAACCAAGTGTCTTTCTCTTTGAGGCACTCACTTTGTTGAAGTTAACAGCATCACCCTATCGAGGTTCTTTTCACAATAATGACCATCTCACTCGACATTATCCCTTACTTAATGCATTGTGTTTGCAGAATTAATGATTTCCTCGAAAGTGAAAATTAATTTGGTGCATCGTTAAATGAGACACTGCACGTCATCAAGTCTTTTTTAGGGATTCAGACATTAAGAAGCTTTTTACTACGAGTATTCATTTCTGCTATCGAGCCTTTAGGCTGTGAGTTTTACATCACATCCTTCAAGACAACAGTATCTCCCTTTAATTGAGGTCATATTCAGTGGCATCAGTTGGGCTTTTAGACGCTTTAAACAGCACTAAAAATCATTATTTTGTCTTTGCAAACCTTTAATGGCTCATGCTTTAGTGGGTAGTAGTGCTGTATTTATAAAAAGGCTGAGGCTGTGTTTACAGCATTGAGGTTGCAAGAGCACAGACGCAAACGGTTTTGTGTAAATTAAACTGTGGGGTCCCAGACAGAAACCACGCACCTCTTGAGACATCAGTGAGACTCTGTAAATATTAAGTAGGAGCTGACCGCAGTCACGTTCTCTTATCCACTCATACCTCTTTTTTATCCTCTGCCCATCTCTCCCGTGTAACTTAACATTCACTCTGTGCCCTTTTGTGCATAAGCCTGTCATATCACCTTTCATTTCCTGTTTCCTCTCTCCTCAACGGTACCTTTCTGTTTGTTTTTCTTTAAATTGTTTTGCTTCAGGTTTTTCATTTACTTTCTCTCTCCCTCTTTCCTCCAGGCCTTCCCTATTGTTTCATCCTTGTAGCCGTTCTTCCTTTTCCTTTATTCTGCTTCCCTGGAAACATCTAAAACCAGACCTGAAGTTCGGGAAACCCAACCCAAATCAAATGTCGTTTTGCTGTGTCTTTATTGACCTCATTCCCAAGCTTCCCTGTGTTGTGACTCCTCTTCCTGTTTCTGTTAGCCTGTTCCTCTGCTCCTGTGTTTGTCTGAAACTGTTTAATGGGGCCAGGATGGCGCTAAACGACAAAACACAATTGAAACCACCTGTGGAGAACATCCTGAGGACACCGAGGAGACTGTGGAGCTGTTAGCAAAGTCCTGCTACAGCGTAGATTCAGTAAAGACAGATGTCCCACTCCTCACAAACCACACGCAGTGTTTCAGTGGTCATTTTTAGTAAACTTTCATTAACACTGAGCTTAAAATATATCAGTAGTCATGAGATAGATAGATCAGATGCCTAATTTAGTTAGTAACAAGAATGTGATTTCCAATTCATAATTGAGAAGATGCGTGTAAATGTAATTGAGTTTCTTTGGCAATGTTTTATTTTTAGCCAGTCTGTTGGTTATACCACCACTTTGGTCCTGTGTAAAATATTTCAGAAGCTATTTGAAGATTTTTTGGGTTTGACTACAGTATGTGACCGTTTCTTTGCATCCTGTTTGGTTAAGCTTTAATTTAAGAATTGGGCAGTATCAACTCGTGGGAATGCTGACAAATGCCTTCAGCTCTGGCTCCTTATTACTCTTCCTCATTTCTCCCCTTCTCCATCAGTATTTCTGGCTGTGGCTCACTTGTCCTACTTCCTCAGTGGCAGAGTTTTATGTAATAGCTTGTCTCAGTTCAGGGACTTCAGAGTATTTGTTCAGCTTTTCATCTCTCTGTGTATTAGTTCATTCTGTTTTCTTCTTATGCTGAACCAGATTTCACTTGTCCTTTGTTTTGTGTAACCTCCTCATTCTCTCACTTTGTCACTTTTTTACAAAATTATCTGATCTTGTTGAATCGATTAATTAAAGACAGTTAAATTTGAATTGGAGGACTTTTTATTTGAACAGAAGTGCTCTCTAACGAAAATGCTTCTCAGGGAAAACCTGCAAACGTGTTTCGGATGAAAGGAGACAAATTTAACCACTGAAACTTTCTGTGGACCTGGTACCACTTGAATTAGATAAACCTTCACAAACGTTTTGTCTAATTCTTCTCACCTGCTGTTTGGCCACACTGAACACAATCCAGACATGTGTTCTCTGTACATAAACCAATCAAGGGCTGCTTATTATCGAGGGATTTCCTGCTGCTGCCTGGCAGCATCATTTGTCTCCGATCTTTGTTCATTTCCTTATGACGTCATTCAAATTCTAACTGGGAGGAGTTGTTTTGTTACCAGTCCTTTAAACAATATGATATCCATGTATTTCTGTTTAGTTTGAATAATGTCAGTTAATTTGCAATTTCACTTGCAAAGTCAGTTTGTGTGCAGTATAGTCCATGTAGGCTTTCTGTAGAGTCGACACAATGCCAGTATGTTAGCTCCTCAAGCAGTTTTTGACAGCTCAAGTCCACCCACTGTCAGCAGGCAGACAACATACAATACCAGCATTCATCCTCCCGAACAAAGTTTAGAGGGAGAAAGTGTTCAGAGGCTCCAATCAGCTTCTTAAAGAGCTTCTCTGTTCCAGTCTTCTATTCCTTTCTGCCCTGTTCACAGTTATCTCTCTCACATCATTGGAGCCTACTCAACAAAGTGTGCATGCGTGCGTGTGTGTGTGTGTGTGTGTGTGTGTGTGTGTGTGAAGATGTGACCCACAATGGACCCTTGCACCAAATTACATTCATTAATGGTGATGTGTCACCAGAGGGCAAACGTATTGAACTGATCAGCCAGTTATGGGAACTTAAATCATTTAGGAGAAACTTCATGATTTGACTTGTGTGTGTGTCTGTGTTTGTTTGTTTTCACAAGTTTATGGGGTCCGAAACCTAAATTTTCACTCGCGCTGTGGGGTCTGACAATTTTTGTGGGGACAAAATCCTGGGCCCACAACTTTAACATCAAATTTGAGGGTTAAGACTTAAGTGCATGGGTAAGGTATGAATCGAGGTTAGGTTAAGGTTGGGCTAAGGCATAAATTGGTTATGGTTGGAGTTAGAGTAAGGGCTTGGGTTAGGCTGTACAAATGAATGGAAGTCAATGTAAAGGCCCCACACAAAGATAGCTGTACAAACGTGTGTGTGTGTTTGTGTGTGTGTGTGTGTGTGTGTTCATCACGGTGTTTACCCACGGATGTTTCGGTTTGAGCATGTCTTTGAGTTTGTGTTGTAGTGTGTATGTAAGGGGAGACACGAAAACGAGAAGGAGCGAGAGATGGAGCCTGTTTTTGTAACTCTGTGTGGGCATATGCAGTGAGTGAGTGAGTGCTTTAGAAAGCGAGATTTTCTGGTGGGAAATGTTTTGTCTTTTAGTGCCGCTTTTTCGTGAAGTGAGCCTGTCATTGGCCCCAGCCTGAGAGATATTCACACAAGTGACAAAGAACGCTCACATAAACAAAGTTGAAGCCAATTAGTCTTCAGAGAAAGAAAGAGAGAGAGAGTAGTACTGATTCACGCATGCAGCATCACTGTGCTCGTGTGTGCGTCTGTGTGTGCCTGGGTGACAACAAAGTGAACCGTGGCAAATCGATTTGGGTCTTGGCCGCCACAGAGCTGCTAATTATCATGGACCTACATCTCAGGATTAAAATCACAATCCCAAATGTCAGCGTGGGTGCTGAGGTGTGGCTCTACACTGTGTTCACTGCCCCCCTTGGGCCGTGGGTTCACATTCGCATTTCTCTCCCAGTCTGTGTAGAGCAGCGGCAACAAAGCAGCAGGGTAGAAATTCACGTCCGTCTAAACAAAAGACGGATTGTTTTATGTTTGTCTTGACCTCTGAGGAGTTTTCCCACTGCTCCTCGCATCAGAACCTCTCACCTACTTTGCTAAGACCTTCCCACTCCGAGAGGGAGAGACTCCCTGTTTTCTGTAAGATATCATCTCCCTCTCATTAAGACCTGATCTTTATCCAGTTTTCAACTCTTTAAGTCACTTTAATTTGTTTTCGTCATTACAAACTGTACCGCTCATCTGTAGCTTTTTTTTGTCATTTTGTTATTTCTTTCTTCACTCAGTCAGGTGAATGGAATCCTTTTTTTTACCATTTGCTGCTTTTTCCTTTCATCAAAGAAGTCACAGAAATTATACCACTGGCTTCTCTTTAAGCTGTCCAATTGTCGGATAAATTCCTGCCATATACAAGGTAGCATTACTAAAAGTCACAAAACTTTGTTTTATGATCTGTTCATGTCTAATAATGTACATGGAGGTTGGATGATGGAATGTTTGTTTTCATGACACACATTATTGGATGGAAGTGTTTTTTATTTAACACCCTACAGTTCATTGAGAGGTCTTTTGTCTAAATAAAATAGTGGACCTTACCTACTACCTGTGTAGTCAAGGTCCACTGTTTTATTTAGACAAATGTAATTTAGCTTATCAGAAAATAACTTCACATCTCACTCGATTTATTACTTCAGCAAACATTTTTCTAATGAATTTATGCTTTCAACTGCAAGTTTAAAGCCTTTTTTTTTTCTATTTGTTTTGAATGAATTTGAGTTTGTTGTCATTTAAATTTTCATCTCATTTAGAGTGAAAAGGCTCAGGCTCTTAATCAGATCCAGTCAGGATACTGATGTAGCAATCTGTATCCTCCTTAGCTTTACATTCATTCAACTTTCATATAGGGTCATTCTGGCTGCAAGCTACCAAAAAAGCGATGGCCGTACTGACAACTTGAGGCCTTTCAATGGTAATCCACAATGGAAGAAGTGACTGTGACTCTGTCCATGTTTTTTATACTGTCTATGTCTGTCTCACAGTTACACCAGTGGAACTCACCTTCCAACTGTGGACACAACTTGGTACCCAAAGTGAAAAATTACTATGTTAGGGTTGGTTTTAGGCTTGAAGTTTTCATTAATAAAGCAGCATACATGGTGCACTCAAATTCTACAAAGTCATGTAATGTTCTAGCCATTACCTCAATGTTATTCTAACAGCTATACAGCTGTTGTCTCACCCTGTCCCTCCTGGATAGTTGCTGCTCTGTTTTATCTGTTATTTATAATTTTTTACCTACCTCTGCCCTTTGACCTTTTTGTTATAGTACATCAGTTATAGTGTTTTTTTTCCTTTATTTTCACCCTAGTTTGGCCAAATATGCTCCCCTACCCCAACACAACCCTTGATGCTGAATGCCAAGTAGGGAGGCATCGGGTACCATTTTTATAGTCTATGGTATGACTTGACAAGGATCACCAGGCTGATCCCTGCAGTGAACTAGCATCATGTCCAGGAGGCGTGCTTGTGCGTCAAGCCGCCTTACGCTGCAGAAATAGGAGATAAACTTCTGTACTATGGGCCCTCATGGCTCTCAAAGGATGCTTACCTTACTTGCTCAGTACCTGCTGCATAATAATTAAAAAGCCATTTTTAATGAGTCACTTTCTCAATACCTACAGAGTAAATAGATGTTTGGGGGATCTGATATATTCATTTATTATTTGTAGATCAAACAATACCTTAAAATCATATTAACTATTTCTCTTTAACTATATGTGCTCATTTTTTTCATCCAATCACTGTTACTCAGTGAATTTAGGGACAATGATTTAGGGACTACTATTAAAGCTTGCAGATTATTTTATTAATACTCCCATTCTTTTTAAAGAAATCTCACCTTTAAAAAGAAAAATACCTCATCATTGACAAAATATTCCTTCTGTGCTTTTCTTCCTCAGGGTGGTGCTATCTCCATCCTGACAGCCTGTGAGAGGCCCGGTGACTTTGCTGGAGTGGTGCTGATCGCTCCGTTGGTGCAGTTGAGCCCAGAGTCAGCCTCTCCGTTCAAGGTACCACTTTATGTCCCCTCACCATCTACACTGCTTCCCACTTGTGCTACACTCTTTCCTCATTGGGTTACGCTATTCAGCTAAGTACTCAGTTAACTGAGGAGTCAGGCGTCTTACTCCTCTCAGCCCTGCTGAGGGTGATGACTGTAATACAGACCTCTTATTTTTTGCGTGTGTCAAGAATCGGTGTAAGCACCACTTGAGCCACATTAGCTGACTCTTACTGATTCACAGATACAAGTGTGTCCAGTTTTCAAGGCCAAACACTGAAGGAGCTGCTGTAAAAATCTGTATGGGAGGAAAGAACACTTGTTTTTCTAATTATTATTTGCCTGTTTTAACAAAAAGAAATGTGTTTTTTGGATCCTGCTCTGACATAAACAAACAAAAACACACTAAGTGCAAACAGGTGAATTAGTATACAGTACACACTCAGTTTCATGACTGTATCTCTTTGTAACACTCGGCAGATGGCGAGGACAAGGGAGCGAGAGAGATAGAAACATTCTTCAGGGAGGTGTCGAGGTGTGAAAATAAACTGCAATGCTTCGATGTTTTGTTTTTCACTGTTTGCAGGTTTTTCTGGCGAGAGTGCTGAACCACGTGTTGCCAAGCCTCACTCTGGGATCCATTGAGTCCAAATGGGTCTCACGGGACAAGAAGCAGGTGAGAGACAAATGTTGGTGGGTGTGTGTTTGGCTGGGAGAGCTGTATTGTAATATGTGATTGAAAAAATCACGTACAGGAGTAGCTGAGAATAGAATTTTTCAAGGTCTCGAGGGGGGAATGTACGTGTGTGTTTGTGTGTGAAGTCATGCAACAAATTTATGGACGGTCCCAGGATGAGAGTCTACCTCACGCTGCATACTTGAGTCTTTGCCAAACTGGTTCGTCTTATCTCGCCAAGTTCTTTTGTGTATTGTATTAGTCAGTCATTTGTTATTATAAAAACAGGTGCATAAAATATGTCCCCTGTGGAACAAAGAGTTCACAAGGTCTTAAATTTTCTACGAAGAACTTTTAACTTATGAAGCAATCTGCATTTAATACTGATGCCTCATATCTTACTTAAATCGACAAATGAGATCATCAGCAAGGAGAATGGAGCTTACTGTGTTGTCTTTTACAATGCCTTTACTCCGTCTGCTCAGTCAGCAGAAATACTACAAAACACTTTACGGCACACTGACCAAAAGAGGCTGTTTGTTGTTTACAAGTACGATCGATTGATTTGTGTTTATGGCCTAACTGGTATGGCGCAAAAAGTGGCGTGTTTCTTTCACTCTCTTCCAAAACAAATCCTCATTCTAGACAAGATCTTTACAACAGTAACGTTACCACTTTTGTCCACACGTGCTGCAACAAACAACATGAAATGAAAGTTTCTCAGAAGAGCTTTCAAAAAAAAAACAAGAAGAGTAATTTTGTTGTGTGTTGTGTGCGTTAATGCATCTACATTTCTCTTAGCCTCAAGAGAAACCGGAGAAGAGACAAAAACACACACACACACAGGCACGTCTGCAAGCCTCTGTTAGCACATATTTGTCTGTGGACGTGTTCTGTGGTTTTTGTACCGTTGAGGTTTTCCCCCATCCTCTTGCTTCTGCTTCCGCTTCTCAAAGTCTGTTGGAGAAAGTAGTGTTGTCACATCACAGGTTCAATAATAAACAGACACAATCAATTTCATAGATATCCACATGAATCATTAATCGAAAATAGATAACTGCAGAGACAAATGGCAAAGGTTTCCTGACAAGATTTGTTTTAAGTAAAACTAGATTCATGTTATCTAGAGTCCTGATCTAGATACCTAAAGCACAGTGTAGATTTGATTTACAATTCAGTTGATATCATCACTGTAGCACCAGACAGATAATAGTAACTTTATATATTTGTATTTCATGTCATAGTAGTCATGCATGACTTTCACACTGTGCAGTGTGGAAAACAGCTGACATGCAGCAAGAGAAAGAGGCTCAAACATGACTAGGTGTCTCGATGCTCAACTTTTATCAGCAGTTTTGAAACAATTTTCCCAGAGCAGACATAGATGGTTGGAAAAATCCTTTTATACATTCTACATGATGGTTCTTTGCAGCTAGTGGAGAAGTAAAAAGCTGTTATCACAGGGTCACATCAGTTGCATCCCACAGCTAAATCATGTGTAAAGAAATACATTAGCATTCTTAGAAGAAACACTGCAGGCCTCAATCTATACAGCTGCAAAAATAGCCTTTTGACAATAAGATAAAGCGTAGAGCTGTCAGTCCAGTGAGAATAGTTTACAGATGACTTGTATTGATTCATTAATTTCATCTTTTTGTGATGTGCTGCCGAGAAAATCTCTCAGCTTGAGTGTCACGACTTCTGTGAGTCACCACACAGGTCGTGTTGTGTCACAGCTTAGTTTACATCCATCATTATTCAAAGCAGCAGCGCATGTGTCCTGAGAGAAGCTGCTTCTGTTAAAGTGTGCCATCAGCTGTGTTTACATATTAGCTGAACAGAGAGTGTGCGTGACTTCTGTGTGAGCAGGTACGGAACTACAAAGTACTCATGTTTAATGTCACAGAAGAAGGTGTGTCGCTTGCACTCAGCTCTGATTTAAACCAACGTAAAGTGTCTCATTTACATTTATCTTTCTGTTGCCCACCCTTCCTCTGACTCCTGCTTGTCCTCCCATCAAAGTTCTTCAGCCATTTATGTATTTACCATGTGAGGCAGCTGGATTTGCAAGATCATGCGAGGTCACACGATATTGCAAGAGTCCATGCTGCCAGTCTCCAAGTTACGCTCTCAAATCTGAATCACAGAACAATCAGCATCCAATGAGGAACTGGCAGCTTCAGGTGTTGTTTAGGAATAACAACTAAAGAAGTGATGACAGCGAGAAGTGACTGTTCATTTGAAAACAACAGTGGCGGCTCCTGCTAACAAGGTTAGCGTAGATGCTTTAACAGAACAGGAGAGTAATTCTTCACTGAGAGAAGAGCTCAATGTGGTAGAAGTTAGTCCATGATAGACAATGACAAACAGATGGTTTATACAGTCACATGCCAAGTATTTATTTAAAGTGCCCGCCTTTTCCAAACAGTTAGACAACTTCTCAGATGGTTCTGTGTAACAAACCATCTGTCACATCAGGTAATTTATGAACCATCCCCCTCCAAGACTTTTTCCCAGGAATCCTTTCATTTTCATGCCCATTTTTTTCTCCCATCAGGCACTCTATCTCTTCATTCTCTTCCATATTTGGATCAAGCCAAGAAATTATGGCGCTTGCTAAATATAGATTCTTTACACAAACATTCAGGCCTCACACAAACACTCTCTAAATGTCCAACAGAATATGTTTAATGCCAAATGTACTTTCTTTGTTTAGATTTATAGTATCATTATCAATGATAAATTACCCTTTAGGACAGTTTTAAAGTGAAGGTTTTGGCTCGAGTTGATATTTATGTGTTGAGCAAATGAGTCAAAGTGAAGACTGGGAACTCAAACACAGGCAGAGGAGGAAAAAAACACTGAGAGCTCCCATGATTCCTGCATCAAAGGAAGATCTGTAATGAACTAAAGCTGATGACTCTTGTCTCTCTCTGTCTCTCCTGCCAGGTGGAGGCTTATGACACAGATGAGCTGAACTTCCACGGTGGCGTGCGGGTGTCATTCGGCATGCAGATGATGGTAGCGGTGGCTCGTATCGAGAGGCAGATCCCATCCATCAGCTGGCCCTTCCTGCTGCTGCACGGGGACGCTGACAAGCTCTGCGACATCAGGGGCTCCAAGATGATGCATGAGAACGCTGCGAGCTCTGACAAAAAATTTAAGGTTGGTGACAATTTGTTCACAGGAATTTACATGAGTGATTTCAGTGATTGTCTGGTCAGTGTGACTGCCTGTAAAATAAATGAAAATGAAAACAAACTTTTATCAATTTGCTCATACTGTTGTTTTCTTATTTGTTACATACAATATAAAAACATTCAATAATAATCTGTTACACCATTGCCTTCTGATATTAGAAAAACAGCATTTGTCTTGGTTGTATTGGAAGCTGTTACAGCTTTTGTGGGTTTGAGAAACTGCAGCTTAAAGCAGAGTAAAAATATTTACTGGTGCTTTGAAAACCTGGTTTAACATACTCACCTTTGGGACAAAAGGTCAGTGCCTTAAAAAAGCAGCATTTTCAAAAGCCGTTTGGATGCATTAAAGAATTTTAAATAATTAAATAGTGCATTATTGAATGAAAGCTCACTGCAGAAGGATGTGTGACCATAAAGAAGGAAGTTCACACACTCATTTGTCACATGGTTTATCGGATCAGGGACAAACAGGAGAAAAAAAACAACTGACATGAGAGGTGAGAGAAATGAAACGAGAGAAGAGAGAAAAAAGGAGTCCTTGCTCACTTCTTCTGTTTGTCCTTTTTTGTTGCAATATAATGGAATATTTGTAAAGAATCATGTGATGTTCATGAGGTGCAGGGACTGCTTTATCACATGTCTTCAGGAAATGTGTTGATAACAGATAAGCTTCTCTTTTTTTCCTTGTTGGTTTATTTAAGCAGAATGAATTTGTTTCAATTTTGACATCCAGCAACCTAAACTGTAGTTTGTTAAAGAGAAGCCGGAGACTCACCATTTATATAGTGTTCTCTAAATTTGGTAGATTCCAAATAAACAGCTGCTTCCTTGTCGCATGCATCCTGTCTCTCTAACCCTCGCTGTCTGTGTTCCCGTTCAGGTCTACGAGGGAGGCTACCACGCCCTTCACCACGACCTCCCTGAGGTTGCTGAGTCTGTGATGAAGGAAGTGACAGGCTGGATCACAGAGCGCATCCCTGCCCTGACACAACAACCACAAGGCTCCTAGAGTCGTGACTTGGTCAAACCTCGTCAGCGCTCCCAGGCAACTGCCAGCCTCGTCTCTGAGGCCTGCTCACCTTCCAGTAATCTATCAGGCATAACAATACTATCACACTCTCTGGTCTGGGAAATACTTTTGGGCATATAAACCGACACTTTATTCTCTGTATAAAAACTCTACTGACTTGATCATCTGGGCATATTCTGTACAATACAACCATCTTTCCTGTGTACCTATCAATCAGCCCCACTCTGATAAAATTGGATGATGGGGTCAGAGAACGTTTTCTTATTATAGCTAGTCAACAGCAGTGATCAGACTACCTGCTTAACTTGTGATCAGGGATGTGCATTTCAGGTAGTGGGCTTTTTTAGTTACATTTTCAATTAGACCTCACTAAAGTGCAGCTCAAGTGAAGTTTAAGCTACAGAATGCTGGGGTTCAAAGTGCAATAATGACCTTTCCATCTCCTCATTTATACACACAACAGGCCAGGTCTTATAAGCAGTAATGATGGAAGTGATGTGATATGTGATGAATCTAAGCATGGGCATTTCCTTTTTGCCTGTCCACCATTCACGGGCAGGTCAGAGGTCAGGAACAGCTTGAGGACAGAAGGACCTCCCCCTGCTGTAAGTTCAGTGCAGGGTCATTAGCAAAGACCTCACATCGTTTCACTGCCTTCAGACATGTAATAGATAATATGAGTGAATACAATACTCATTTTAATTGAGACTGTTTTGTCAGGGTTTCTCAGAGAGCGTCCTCTCTTCAGATCTCCTTTGCCTCCTTGACTGCACTGTTTTACAAATAGCCTAAAATACCACATTCGACACAGGCAGCTCTTGAAGAAACTTCTTCTTTAAACACATGTGACTCTGTGTATGCATAACTAATCCTCTCTTCTCCTTGCTTCCCTTGATGTCCCCTTTTTCTGAGCACTGATACATTACGGACAAAAATAGGTCTAATCCATCTAAATCCAGCTTGAGGTGCTGTTTCTAAGTCCAGTCCTAATAATTATATTAATCTGGCATGTTGTTTTACAAATTAAGTGAAATGTGTGATGGATCCCAGCAAAATATTTCAAGCCTTTTACATTTTTACCAACCATGAAGGGATATTTGAATTATTTTTCAACTGTAGTCAAAGGAGAACCCGTCCACCACCTCCATGTATTAACAGAGGGAACAATGGACACAGCAACTTTCCGTATAAAGTGCTAAAAGAAATTAAAAAATAAATAAATAGACACAGTTAAAGCTGCTCTCTCTCTCGTTCTCTCTGCTGGTGGCATTAGAGGAAGAGGGAAAAGTTCAAAAGGTCTCTACCATATGTGACCTTTGACCTTATCGAACTTCATTAAGCTCAGACTGCAGACAGGAGCCCAGCTGGAGAACACATGGTGGCTCTCTAACTGTGGACAAATGAATAGATCTCCTGACACTTTTCATTTAAACCACCTTAAAGTTATATGACTATGTGCATTTCTAGCAGCGGTGGCCCCAGCAGAAATCCAATCCCTGTCTCAGAACAATGCCACAGTCAGTAACTTCTGTGGGATGTAACTGGCTTCAAAAACAGCATTGAGAACTGCACCTTAGTCCATATGTTTTCATGTCTTCATTAGGTTGAAGGAATAGATCAGCTGTATGCAGAGTAGCTGCTACCATTGAGGACACTAAGGTGATTTGGTCATTATTTAAAAATGTATATTTGTTTTTAAATATGTGCACACTTAATACTTTCTAAACTTATTTTTGTATGTCTTAGGTTTATTTGAATTTGACTACTTTCATTCATATTTTGGGGGAAGGTGAACCAATGATTTCAGTATTTGTAAAATTCCATTTACAGCCCTGGACACACATTATGGGCCTGCCAACTAGCAAACCCCTAAATCCCACCACATGCCACAGTGGCTGAAGCAGTGGTCATGCAAACCCTTCACTCTCTCTCAGTTCTTCAAGTGTGAGCAGTGTTCAGTATGTGACATCAAACCTGGCTCCAAATAGGTTTTCAGCAAACCATAGCAATAATGTCACCTTAGTCAATATTTTGGCAGCTGTTAATTATGAGCTAGACAGATGCTCACCTTTGTATATAGTCAGGTGGACTGTAATCAGCTGGCACTAAGCTTTTCCCACCTGTTCATCCAGCATGAAAAACTTTCAGCAGCACGAGTCATGAGTTTTCAAGTTGCACGTGTTAGTCCATTGCCTCCTGCCAAACACACACATTAAACATGGAAAGGGATGAAACATACAACACGTGTCTCCATCTGTCAACTTCACACATCATTTTTGTCCAATAGAAAAAACATCTCGTGTGCAGCTCTTAAGTCCACTGTGTCACGCTGGTTCTTTATGTTTTTTATTCATTATCACCCAGAGTTCAAAGGGAGACAACGGGGGAAGCATGGAGCAGTATCCACGGCGACCATTACTCACGTGTAACCACAGCAGCAGGCCTGTGGTAGAACAGTTTTTATTCCTCTTCACATGTGTAGTAACCAGGGTGACCACAACTAGGCTGATAGAATGAGATGAATTTCTGGCCTCATGCCTTTTATGTCTTCCTGTTTCCTCACTCTTGCCCTCTCTTACTCCCCCTTACTCACCCCATGTCACCCTGTTTCACCACCTTTTTTTTTTTTAGTTGCTGTGGTGACCAGCGCTCTTTGTTCTGTCCATCACAGAGCCCCTTGTTCTCAGATACAAACATCATGTACTGTCAGCCACTCACACTGCCTCTAGTGGTCAATTATCTAACTGACAGCTTACTTTACATTTATTATAGTTTATTTTCTGGCCCCTTTTTTGCCATAGAGCACTCATTTAACGTGGAACATATAAGTTAACCTGCTACTGATCCTGCTCAACCTAATCCTCACCAACTAAATGGCATCAGAAGAGCGAAAGGCTGACATTTCTGAGTCCGTATGCAAGACTGTGACCTAAAATTCCCTGCCTGCTGCCACTGTCTAGCTCTGATGTGCTCTGCTAGTTTATTTTTATCGTCTCTGATGTTTGCAAACTGTTCTCTGATCTCAGAATTGAGTGAACCTGCTGGGTTGCCATCAAAAGTGAGATATTAATGAACTCAGATCAACAGGGAAAGCAAAGCATGGCAGTTTTATATGACACATTCCTTCAGAAAATGCATTAAATATGAAATAAATCAATAGTTTTTAAAAAACATATAACCACATTCTTAAGCAAATAAAGAAAAAAAAAGAGATAAGAGTTCAAGGTGCTTGTGCATCCTCTCATCTGTCTTCTCAGGCATTAGAGGACATTTTGCCCGACCAAATATCAGGTTATGTTGCCATTGATTCAGACACAGATTGAGATCTAATATGTTCATCAATCTCAGTGGGAGTCAGACCCTTAACCTCAGCTAGAACTGCAGGGGTTTATATCATGAGCACTTCAAACACATTGAACTCCTGAATGGGCTACAGCAGGCACAGCCACACAAAGGCCACACAGTCCCAGTTGTATTCAGACTCCTAATAGCACCCCTGCAACGCAACAGTACATTTCAAAAGCTCTACCTGTCAGACTACATGAGTGCACATTACTGCTATCATCAGCCATGGAGGCGGAGAGCGGTGGAGAAAGAGTGAGAGGAGAGAAGCTGTCAGTAACCATGGCAGCACTTTTTTTTTTCCTCAGACAAATCAGCCAGTGGAAAAAGTGTATTAGTTGCTGGTGCAGGATGTAGAGCAGACGTTGCTGTGCTTTCAGAGCTGCTTGTCCTTTTTGCTGCTCTGAGGATTCCCTTTTGTGTGAGCGTTGAGATAAGAGAGCAAACAATTACTACCAGTGGTTCACAGTGAATAATCAGGACTGCACACACTCATTAAATTCAGATCAGACTGGTTTCTGTTTGTACTGAGGCGTGCTATTCCCATTTTAGCAAAGACTGAATTCTTGGAGATTTTAGAGCCCTTTTTTTTTTCTTGTCCCTAGAGTTTGTGTATTTTTGTGCCTCCATCCATCTTTTGTCTTGTTTCCAAAGTAATGGACAGATGAGAGAAATTAAAGATGAGAGATTTCCCTCCTACTCACCCATCTTAATTTTTTTTTTACTAATGCAAAATTCCCATATCTTGCAAAGCGTTGTACTTTAAATCTCACCTGTCCATAAATGTATCCTTTTATACTAACATGTATACGTATACAAGCATGAACTGTATGCAGGTTTGCCACACTGAGAGATAGCCATGTACAGATGCATTGCTCTGTTAATATGTAATGATCCCCTCGACTGTTAATATATTTTTTATTTGGAACAGAAGCTATATGTTATGTAATGAAGAGAAAATAAGAAGGGAGGATCCTGGTGAATCTAAATTGGCCGCGGCTTTTCCAACAAACAATTGGCCTACTGGTTTGTCAATGGAGCCTTTGGGGTTTTTTTGTTTTGTTTTGTTTTGTTTTTTTTACGACGACTTAATGACTGTTTCTTAGAGAAGAGCTGTTATATATGATGGAGGAATAATGGCCACAGGCCTGTCTTTCTGTAACTGTAAGAGATTAAAATGCGCTGGGAAGATTCAGTGCTCAAGTGTGCAGCAAGAATTGAAGAGGTCTTCTCCAAAATGTGGTGAATGCATAAAATGATAAATTGCACCTTAATTTCATCATAATGTTTATAAAATACAGTGGATTTGTTACATAAGACTCTTTCTTACTCTAGTCTATAAAAATGTTTCATTGGTATTGCATTTTGGAACAAAACCCCAATTCAAATCTTGCTGATTTTCTCAACAATGTTGATTAATATGATTGATCTCTATAGGCCAGACTGCTTGATTCCTGAACATAATTGTAACACACTGTTTAATAGCTTAGCATTGCTAACAATACTTAATGGAAATGCAAAAATCAAAACTGCAGTGTATTTTACAAATCTTTAATTTATCTTGTCCAGAGTATTTATAGGAATTAATTTTATGTAAGGCTAGTATATATTGAATATACATCTTGATGAGACACTTTTTATAGCATAAACCAGTCATATTCTGTGATTTATACTGCTGATGTCATGGAGCTCCACAATACTTTCATGAGATGGAAACTAGTTCAAGGTTGTATGTATGTATGTATGTATGTATGTATGTATGTATAGGTCGGCGATATCGTAAATGTATGACATGTTTCTGATATTGTTTTGCATAGAGAGTATTTTACTACTGTCTGTTTGAGTTTGTATTTGTGGTTAAAAAAAAATCTAGTCTTGTTGCAGTTTGTCCCAGAACTATGAATGTATAAACCATCTTATTAAAATACTATATTGAAATCGTGTTGTTTCATAACAGGATCTTAACAATCAGGATGTTGTTTCTACAATTTTCAGAAAATCTTGAACTTCTTTCCCAAATTTGATTTTCAGAAACTTACTTACTGATACTTACCACTTCATCTCTCAAGCTCTTGTGTCTCTTCTTTATAAAAAGCTTAAATTTTAATGGCTATTAGTGAGGAATTTGTAGCTTTCTCCATTTAGAAAAAGTACTTTGGTTACATGTCAGATTAAAAACAATTTGGTCAAAATATGTTTGAGGACTAAATTGCAGGTATCAGGTTTTCTCCCAGCACATTTCTTGGAAAAATAAGCCGTGAATTCATTTGTCTAAGAATTTCACACAATTTTACAGATTTTTTAATGGGAATTTATATTGTACGTTTATTTTTGGATTATGGTCTAGTGTTGTTTGTGCCTTATTATCATGACGAATGTGTATCTTAGCGTGTTTGTACGTGTGTGAATGTTTTGATATAGATGAACTGTGCAGAGCAGTTACTCTGGCGTCTGTTGTCATATCTGTTTCTGGTTCAGTAATTGTGTTTATCGGCTCGTGTTCCTCCTGTCTGTCTCTTTCTATTGACATCTGCCTGTTTGAATTTCCCTCTAAATGAGACCCAAGTCAAGTCTTAGCAAAATGGATCAGAAATCTCTGTATGCAGCTCAACAACAGCCCCCATCTCATTTACTTAAACACCTTTTTGTTTTAGCCTACCATAAAGACACCCGCAATATCTAAAAGAAAATACATTAAAGATAAGGCCATTGCAACACTTGGATTACTATAATGGCAGAATGACTGTTAGACATTTTGGAAATTATCTGGGTTTCACCTTCGATTTAAAGGAAGTTCATTCTTTCACATGATAATAACACAAGGGTTTGAAACTGAAAAAGGCATGTTTTTTCTGTGTCCATTAAGATTGTTCTGCATTGAGTGACTTCATTAATCTTCGAGTTATTTGTACATGTTGAGCTGCTGGGACTGGAGGGCTGTTGTAAAAATGACTACACAAAAGACTTTGAGTCAAAGCAGAAGTGCTGAATATAGATATTCTAACAGATGAAGCAAACATGACTGTTGTTTTTTTTGGTTTGTTTCGTTTTTTGTCTGTTTGTTGTTTGTTTTTTTCATAGTAAAACTATGATTTAGATTTCTTTCAAGCTTGCAGTATAGAACTAGTTTCAGTTCTGTATCTCAAGCTTTTAATAGAGTGCAGGACCTCCTCTTTTTTGTTCATTAGTGACCTATTTTGTCCATGGCACCTGTCAGATAAGTCTTTTCTGAGTGTGCGACATTATTTTTTTCATCGTTTTAGATTTCTGTCGAGCAAAAACTATATAAACATTAACCATCATGAATAATACTCATGACCGAAGTAATACTTCTAGTCATACCAGTTAAGATTTACTTGTTAACTGACCAAGAAAATTACAAATGCATCTTCACCAAATGATTTTCATTCAGCTGTAGTGGGAAGCTCGGCATAAGAGCAAAGAATGCTACATTTTTTTTCAATTGTTTATGGGGAAAAAAATGTAAACTAAATCCCAACTTGGTAATGCATGGACCTCAGTCATCAAGTCATCTTGTATCGGTGTTTATAAGCAGCCCATTCTTGAGTCTTCCTGGTAAAATACTGTGGTTTTTGTTTTACCAGTTTACCGTTTGACACTTTGGCTGAAGAGTCCAGTGCTGTCACTCAGCAGTCAAGTGACAAAAAAAGAGAAAAGAAATGTCAAAATCTTAATTCAATTCAAATTTATATTATTCTAAACTTTGTCAAAATCCAACACTTTTTACTCATGCATTGTGGTCAAATTTAAGCTGAGTATCTGCATTGGACAATTAAAAGTGTGATAAAATATTGTATCTAAGATGTATATAAATGTTATAATGTAATTGTGTCTGAATCACTGAGAGCTAAACTACTTGTTAGAATATTCATTATGTCCATAATCTCTAAGAGAATAAACTATATGACTGTTTAACTTCACAGCCTGACTGGTATACTTTCACAGCATATAAACACACATGAAAACAACTTCTTTGCAGTAATTGGGCTGATATAATTGTTTTCACCATTATGCAAGCACAGATTTGGTAAAGTTCCTTCGGAAATGTAATAGGTTATAGATTACTAGTTATCCTATTTAAAATGTAATAAGTCATGTAACTATTTTATTTATTTTATCTAAGTGATATAACTTATAACTTATTACTTTTGATCACTTTTCAAATTTCTAATCAGTGTTTTCAACTGTTAACCATTTTCAAATGTTTAAAGCAGGCAGTGTTAACCTTACAGTGATACTCAGCATTGATTAGCCAACATTACCTGCAGATGTTTCCTCATGTTTGCATGAAAAATTTTGACGTCAATAGCATTTTAACAGCTGGTAAACATATTGTATGTTTTGTTCGAGCCCTTTTCTGATTTCTGAATGAAATCTAAAATTTTTTTTAATGACAACTTTCAGGTTATTTAGCTTTGAGCAGCAAAGAGGATTATTTTAGTTAGCAGACATGGGGCGCTGCAAATTCAAACAAAAGAACCAATCAAAAGCATCAGAATAGCATCAAACTTTATTAAACAACCTTGTCTGGAAATAGCAGTAGAGGGCATTGTGCACATCAAAAACATGCAGTGCAATAAAATGAATATTATTCAGCATATAGCCTAAGCTTTATACAAAAAACATTCTGATGTAACCCCTTTGTAGTCATTGACATTTTCATCAGTAACTGTAATTTAGTTACACATTTTTCTCAGTAACTGTTATGTAACTGTAACAGATTATAATTACATTTATTTTTTAATTAAATTATATAACTCTGTTACATGTAACAAGTCACTCCCAAACACTGTGCAAGCAAAGCATAAAATTACTTGGACTTTTTAGTGCTGGAGAAAACTATCATCACTGACATACTTTTTGAGAACCAGTCATTGGATGTCGCCCAGCTTATGTATTGCCCTTCCTTGCAGGTCAAATGAAGTGTTCATGCTGCAGTAGATTCAGCAGACGGTGGTCAGGTGTAACAAAGATCAGTATGCTTCTGGACTTGGTTGACACATGGCGCAGTTAATATTATATCCAATAATTCAAATAGTTGTAGCACTTAAATAGGTCGATAGGTTAAAAAAAAACATGTCCACACATCAGCCAGTAGGTGGTGGTATTGTATCACAAAAAGCACTGAAGACATTTAAAGTATGAATGTAATGTATTTCAGATCAGTGCATGCACACTCAAAGGCATGAATGAAGGGAGGTTTTGTCAGAAGATTTAAAATACAGAGATTTCTATAGCTTCTAAATTGATTTTTTGTGTTTTGTGACACAATGAGGACATGAATTGACTCTGATTATACTGTTGTATCGATGACATGTCTAGCATAATAAAGCCTATTGTAGTCCGTTTACCAACCCATTTTGAAGCTGTAGTATCAGTTTCCAAAGCACTGATTCGAAGTCACACCTAAAGACAAACATGTGCCACTGTATTTATCTTTGCAGTGTTATCCTTCATCACTGACCATATAACTCCATCTGAATGGTGATTTATTTCAAATTTTTTTAGTTATAATCTGGAGGAAAGGGCAGCACAGTGGCTTAGTGGTTAGCACTGTTGCCTCACAGCATGAAGGGCCTGGGTCCAAATCCAGGTCCTGTCGTCTTTCAGCAAGGAGGTCCTGGTTTGGATACCCGCCTGGGGTTGGACCTCTCTGTGCGGAGTTTGTATGTTCTCCTCATGTTTGTGTGGGTTACTTAGGATTCCTCACACAGTCCAAAGCAGGTTAGGTCAACTGGTAACTCTAAATTGCCCGTAGGTGTGAATGTGAGCCTGAATGGTTGTTTGTCTCCTTGTGTCAGCCCTGTGAAGAACTGGCGACTTGTCCGGGGTGCACCTCACCATGCAAATGTAAACTGGGACTAGCTCCAGCCCTCCTGCAACCCTGAAACAAATAAGTGGTTATAGAAAAAAAAATCTGGAAGAATTAAACAGCATTGGCTTTTAAGCCTGTTTTTTTGAGTCATTATATCTTTTACTTGGCTCACACATAAGAGTTTGACTGCACAGGTGAAGCAGAGGAAGAAATGCAGCAAGGTTTACAAGCCTAGTGACCCATATCCCTGCAAGCATATTGTGCAGTAGCCTACGCATCATCGCTCTGTTTTCTCTCAGTCAATCTCTCTTCCTTCATCCTCCTCCCCTTCATTCTTCGTCATGTCAACACCTGATAATGACAAGAGAAAACTGGCTGTCATGGTGAAGATATTTGGATGAGATAGATGCTAAAACTCACACATCCACATACGGCACATGCTGTCTTTTTGACTGTGGGGGGGG
>JAQLOL010000002.1:8777556-8790835 GCA_029783665.1 Naso thynnoides
AAACAGGCATAGTTTTAATAATATTAAAGTTAGGGAGGGAGACCAAATGAGGAGAAACTCTGAAAAGAATAAGCCTGAGGAGGAGAACAGTGAGCTGGGCTGAGAGTGGTCAAATTACAGAGGATGTGGGAATCTGTCCTTTAGCAGTCACTGTTGTGACAGGCTCCACCTTCTTCTCAGAGAGCTTCAGGGAAGAGTTTCAGATCCCCAGTTACTCCTGAGAGAGGTTATTATTTATTTATTTATTTTTTCCACTTTAAAGCTAGCATCATTTATTCATCAGTTATTTCAGTTGTATTTTCATGTCCACCAGCCACAAAAATATGTCAGCATTAACCCAACTAGGACAATGCTTTAGCCCAAGTAAGAACATTTTCTGTGTTGAGGTTAATGCATATTTCATATGGCAAAGCATTGTTTGGGATAACGGGTAAGAAAGTGGATATCCACTGGAAAAGAGTAAAAATGAATAAAACTGACTTTTCCCCCTGCTTCTGCTCCAGTGGTGTCTCTTGTGCTGCTTGTTTGTAGGTAGGCAGGGCTGCAAGGCCTCACATGCTGACAGTGTGGACAAATTTACAGAGCAGAGTCCATGACAAAGGATCTCAGACAGACTTTCGGATATATTTCACAAGGGTAGACAACACCATCTCTGTTTTTTCGTTAGTGTGATAAAAGAGAACCATAATGAATTTATCATACAATTGTTAAGCAAGCAAGAATACAACGTTGACATCACTGGCCAGGTTGCCCCAGCTTAATCCATTATGGTTTGCATATTGAGCAAATCGTTCACTGGATGATGATGCGGTAAACTTCAGTCGGCATTATGCCGTGGATCACCTCGACTCTTCTTGCACATATGTCAAAGCTTTTTTTTCTCCATCGGCCGGTGAATCACCGATTTCCTTACCAACAGGAAACGACATGAGCAGCTGGGTCCTCACGTCTGATCCCTCATCCACTAACTCTAGGGCTGGGCGGTATGGCAAAAATATTATATTCCAATTTTTTTTCATGGCAGAATCACGATCTTGAGTTTATCACGATTCTTCAGTTTTTCGTATGGGTTAAAATTATTTTGCAAGTTTCGGCAAATTCTGAGCCAAAAGTTTTGCTTACAAACATAAAGTTGGCTAATGTTCGGGTTCTTTAGGTTTCGGGGAAGTCAGATTGAGCATGCATTTAGCTTATATTATGCTAATCTAGGAATGTGTGTGTATGTGTGTGTGTACTGTTTCCTAAGCAGTTTGTTGGAGTGTGGGAAAGAGAAACATTAGAGTGACTGGGTGTGTCTCTTCATGCCACAGTCTTCCAAATTGTGAGTTGCTGGTTGTTGGTTTTTTTTTTTTAAGGAGGCAGGGTTCAGGGCATGGTTGGTGATGAAAGAGAGCGCCAGACACGTTATGTTTCACCTGATCAACCAATTGCCATGCATCCAAAAAAAAAAAAAAAAAAAGCAGTGTTTTAACCGGTAGATAGCAGTCGCTACGCACATTTATAACGCAATATGGAAAAGTCAGTTAATTTACTCAAAAATGTCAAGATTCAGACCTGAATCAATCAAATACACTACTACATACTTATTTGCCCCAGTTTTCAGCTAAAAAAAAGTTGTTTAGGGGTTTAGTCACTCTTTAAACTTTCATTTTGAAGTTTTATAGAACCACGGTTAATAGCACTCTCTCTGCATCCATCACTGTGTGGTTCAACTCAGTGTCAGCATATTGTAAGCATGGCAGAGAAACAGGTCAACAACAGCTGTCAATCAGTGACCTGTATGTAGCCAGAGTGAGGAGGAGGGCAGGGAGAATTGGCACTAAACCATATCAGCCTGGAAACCATCTATTCAACAGACTCCCCTCAAGATGGTGGTTCCGTGCTGCCAGGTTTAGGATGACACGCCACTTGAACGGCTTTTTCCCAAAGGTGATTTCTTTCCTCAGCAAGCCGCACAGCACTGGGAGGCACTGACCCACACCACGCTGGCCAATCGGGCACCATGTTATACCATTCTCCTGTTATTTATTTGTTCCATATTATTGACAACGATGATTGGGCTGTATTACTGTGAATTTTACCGTTAGTCAACCGACTATGTAGCCTGCATACGCACTTGCTGTAGCAGTCTTGCTTGCTCAGCGTTTTTGTCTGTCTGTCTCGTGTAATGCATTTCTTTTTTTTTTTTTTTATGTTGATCGCCAAGATAAATTCTTGGGTGTCTCTTGGATGCATTTGGCGAATTGAAGTGATTCTGAAGTAACTTTCTGCCCATACCCAAGGCTAATCCATGTCCAGTTATTTTTACACAGCCACTCGAAGGTCTCTGTGCTCAAGTGCCAGAAATGAACTTGTTTAGTTCTCCAAAGCTGAGGAAATGTTTACAAAAACAGTAAAACAACATCAGTTATGTGGGAGTGGTTTTGATGTCTCAGAAGCACCACAGGGCAGATTAAAGCAAATTAGGAGAAGGCAGACCAATAAATCTGCAAAATGAAATGACCCCTTTCCCACCCCCAAAGAACCCTCCAGAACAATCGGTGGTGGACCTGGCCAACCCTAAAAATTAAGGTAAAGATATAAGATCTGAATTCATCCTACTTAAATACAGTTCAAATTGTGCTCAGAGGAAATTCCAGAGCCAAGGCATACACCCTGTGAAGAGGGAAGTTACATGGACATAGTCTGGATGATATTTGATTTCCTGCCAAAATATAACTTCAACTACAATGTATGTCAAATATGTTCCCTTGAGAAAACACATTACACTCTATATCTTTCATAGTTGTGTCATTTAGAAGCGCTTTATATAATTCTCTGCAAACATGTTTCCTGTGTGGCCATTTTCCAACTGCTAAGTATTTCCTCAGGGCAGCCAGCTTGAGCTCCATCTCCCAGTTGAATCTGCTTATGTATATATTGTATGTGTGTGTTAAAAAAAAAAAAAAAAACTTAAAGGAGCTTGGAGCACTGTGCATAATTTGCATGGGGGTTATAAGCCATAGTAGTAAAAATTATTGCAACTTTGAGTTTGAAACTGGATACAGGAAAACTGAGATAAAATGTGATGCGGAGAAAATGTCCTTTGTCTATCATTCCATGCTCATAAGCATGAAAATGAAAATGAATTTAATTAATTTAAAAATATTAATTAAATATTAATATTAAATATATTTTAAAATATTCAAATAGGTCTTGGGATGTTACAGGTAATGCAAACATAGTCAGTGATTGGATTCAAACATTTCAGTCCTGTATCATGCTTTATCAGGTCACCAGATGTTTTTATATTAAACAATGGTCTGTTACTCAACATGGTGGCTGTAAGAGCAGATAAACTAACTAAACACATTCCTTTTTTGTTGGTGTTTCCAAACTTTGCAGTATAAGATAAGAGTGAATCCGCCAAGGTTTTGGGCCAGTTGACTTTGTTACCTAGCAATTATTTTTATCCTTTCTGTAACCTACACTTGCACAAGAAAAGCTTGTGAAAACTGGTCATCGTGACACGTTCAAATTTGTCCTCCACTGTGGGTTTGGTTGCTCGAGACTTAAGCATGGAGACAGAACGACAAAACGCATGTCATGCTTTTGTCGCTCTCTTTCTCTGTCACACTTTTTCAACTGACTCTGTGCCTTTTTTTCAAATTCAGCCTTCAGACACGTTTAGATCTCCACCATTCCAAAGCGTTCACCACCACATCTTTGTCTTTAATCTGTCTGTCAGCCTGTCATTATGTGTCAGCCATCACTCTCTCTTTCTGTTTGCTCAGAAGCTACTCTTGCCCTCCCAATCACCCACGTCTCCCTTGCTCTGCATGTATTGGTCTCAATGTACAGGCCCAATCTCATTAGACAAGATGGCTTAGAGAGAGAAGGGGTTATAAGGGCGGTTTAGCAGAACTGTCTTTGGCACGGTAATAAAGAGAGAATTAACGGGGGACAAGTGTAGAGAAAGAGGGAGAGCATGAATGAAAAAAGACTGAATGAGAGAATAACCAGGGGTTAGAGCAAACATTAAATTCCAGCCAAATGCAGTTAGTTTTTTACTTTGGCTGCTTGATTTGTCTACCCTTTCAGCCTATTTGGCATGTAGTATTGAGATATTGTAAAGAAGTATTCTAAAACAATGTCTGTCTTGTAAATTGTGAAAAGTGGTTGTAAATTTTATAATCCTCCATAACTTGCCTGGATATTCCCTTATTTACTTCAGTGAAAGAGTGAGATCCAGTAAAAGGCGAGACAGCCAGCAAGTCACTCCAGCCAACTGCGATTATCCATGTCCCTCAAGTCTCTGCAGAGCAAAACACGATCGTTCATTTTATTATGTGAAAGTGTTAGTCTCTGGGGTATAAGGGGTAACTTCATTAATACAAGACACAAAAATTGGTTTTAGTGTAAATAATTATGCAATATGTGCAAATGTTTGTCACATAATTTACGTATGTGGGGAATGTGAGATTATTTTATTGCTCTTTTTGATTTCACCTGTTCAAAACAAAAAACGTCAGACCAAGGTGAAAAATGTACTTTGGTAATCACCTGTGACTGTGTTGCATGAACAAAAGAGTTTCTCAGCCTCTGGCTATGAGATTTAGAGAAGAGATGGTAGTTGGTTTCCTGCCAAATTGGCTGATAGAGCAGACAGCTGAACAGACAAAGAGCAGCATGTCGCTGCAGTTGTATCACACCCTGACTCAGACATCATTCCGACTTGTCAACTGAACAGTCGAGCGCACATGTGAAAATGGGGTATGTTTTATAAATTCTGCACCGTTGCTGTAATTTCTTTGTTGCTTTCACGTAACATCACACCTTGCACACATGGTTAAGGTCATATGGATACCATATTGCTACTGAATCTTAACAAGGATTTAAAACGAAACTTTAACACTGAAATATAGCCTAGTTTTTCATCAGATTTCATTAAAATATTCAAGTTAGGCTTTGAGAACTTGATAATACACACAGACAAACATGATTGAAATGGCTGGCTAAAAACGTAACCTCCTTGTTTGAGGCAGTGAGAGGTTCTGCTCTCTCCCATTTAATGCTGTATAATGGGGTTGTGATTATGCTTGATATATCAGAGAAAAGTCTCTTTCTTTCCATTAACAGTTAATGATGATCTGTTATTACCTCCAGCCAGAGAAAAGACAAAATAACCAGTCTTAATAAAAGTCTCATTTCAGGGGACATTTTAATACTGTAGTCCGTAGATTGTGGGTTTAACATGGTGCCCTAAAGTGGCACAGCCATGGTCACCATAGAAACCACTGACATTGAAATTGCTTTCAGCCAATCTTTGCTGAAAGTGACAGTGGCTGTGGCCTCGCTAAAGCATGATTCAGATAAAGAAAGTTGGGAGGTCACTTGTAGTTCACAGCTGTCCACGCTTTAACAAGTACCTTTATCAGTGTATTTGCATAGCCTTGATATAACAGACTTTCATATCGCTGTCATCGTATTGCAGTTATGATGGTGTTTGTTTAACTGTCTTATTATTTATCTTCTTAAAGGGTAGATGCACTGTTTACTGATAGTTTTTTATGGATAAAGTTGTAGTTAAAAAGTGTGTGTGAGAGAGAGAGAGAGAGAGAGAGAGAGAGAGAGAGAGAGAATTAACAAGAGAGGAAGAGCACAAACTTTCACTTTTTGCCCCTTTATGTGAAGTTGTATATTTATAACTGTATGTTGTATCAACCACATATCTTCCTGTACTAGCCTGTGTTACTTGAGGCCTAAAAAGCATGACATACACAAAGTTTGAGCTGTTCACCAGACCAGGTCAAGTGTTCCTTTTTTTGCTTTCTTTTATCTGCACTCTAATGGTCAGATTTAAGTAAGCATACAAGTGTACATTCTTATTTTCCATGGCACAGCAAGTAGTACCCCAAGCTCTAAGTCAAAAGGTTTTGCATGTAATGACCGAACTTTAAACAAAGGCCTGAGAATGTGAAGGTTTGGAGTTCTTGTGTGACTGTAAATGGTAGCTTAATGGGAGAGCAGACCGGCCTGTTTATGTTACAGCCCAGTGGTTTGATGAGAGCATGTTGCACTCTTCTACCCACAGGCTGGCCACTAATGTTCTGCAGTTTGACGTTTTGCCACCACACAGGACTTCAAGCTGATAATCATGCTTTACTTTACAGTTAATGCCATTCAGTTTGTAGCCTACAGGTTTGTAAACTTTTTGTATTCATGAAAACCGAAATTAATAAATTGAGCATCATTGTGGGGATATACATGTTGATGTACTATTTCGTGCTTTAGACCAGGGGTCTTCAATTAAAATTGAAAGAGGTCCGGTCTCTAAAATTTACTTCTGGCAAAGGTCTGAACCTTATAATGCCTAAATTGCATTCAATAGCCTACCCCTTTGTCTATCAAATTAAGTAAACACTGCACATTTTCTTATCATTTTGACAATATTTATTCTTCATTTTCAAGTAGCACACTTTGAAGATGGAAAACAAATAGTTGTCTGAACCATTCACTTAAGCATTGTGTTTTCTGTATCAACTTTCCTTATTTTTGAGCAAGCCGTATCTTTTCATTCTCACATCTCTTTTCCAGCAAAAAATAGATTTGATTGGCTAATCTGAGTGATGCTATTACACACAAAAAACGACTGTCATATTAACTGGATTAGCTCTGCCTGCAGTCTGTAGCTCCGACTGTCAGGGGAAAAAATAACGATCCATGAAGATTATTATATATCCACATTCATAAATTGGTTGCAGGCCTGAATAGAACCGTCACTTGGTCCGCGCCCTGACCATGGTCTGCTTTTTGTGATGCCTGCTTTAGACCCTAATGTTGAAACCTGAGTCATTATAATCATTTATTTCTTTTAGCTTGTGCCACGTTCCAGACAGGTAGGATAGTTCTGGTCCGTGTAATGTGTCCAGTGTCTCTTAAACTATGTCAAGACTTATTTAAACAAGTTAAAGGCCCATCTCCTGTGAGTTCTTATTATGGCAAAAGAACTAAGTGTATACAATATAATATATATTGTCATTACGAGAAAAAAAATTGCTGGGTCTGACACTATAAATATTGTAGAAAATCCTCTCACACTCGGCCATTTTTATCAGAGATTAATGACTTTACTGCCTGCACAGAGCCTGTTTTTTGTCTTTGTTTCTTTTTTTCCCTTTTGCTCTCACTACAAAGTAATAACCTAACCTAGTGACTTTGGCCAGTGTACTGCTGAAACACGAAGGACTAAATATCAAGATAAAACAATGGAGGACATTTGAGACTAGCAGAGACTGGCATGATGGACATTTTTCTGTTCTCTTTGTGAATTTTCACACTGCTTAATTGGAATGCTGTGTGTGAGCTGGTTGTCACATGATAATCTGTGTACATGTTGCGCTGGGTACTAAATCATCAAAGTGGATTTACCCAGCTCACAAAGGCTAAAACTTAAACTCTTTCTGAACTTACAATGCAAAACACAAGCACTACTGTGAGTAAATCTCCACCTGAAATCAGGCAACAAAACAGGCGGCAACCCTAACACGGAACCTATGTTGGCCAATCAATAGCCTGAAAAAAAGCTACTACCAGCGCAGCTAGAGGTCTGACTGATTCCTGCCCAATACTGCAACACCGGCAGTTGGGACTGTATGGGAGAGTTGGAGTATGTATGATGTATGTAGCCCATTCTGACGTCACTGTTTCTCAGTGTTGTGGAAGAGTAACTTTACATTTAAGTTCGCAAAGCTAGCACCAGCATTATGTCACCTCATCTAAACAACAAAAGATAATAGCACTTACTCTGAGGTCAAACACTGGAGATAAGAGAGCACAATCTGTCTTCACTGGCCGGGGATTCACTTTTCCCTATCTACACATTTCCAAATATTCCCACCCTGTCAGCAGTTTTCCAAAAGATCATTTTTTTGGGACGTTACATTGCATTTATGTGTATGACAAACGATAATTGCCTGTGTACGTGTGGATGAGGCATCAGCCCCAGATAAGGTCATAAAAGAGGATTCCTTTCTCCCACATTCTGCAATGTTACATTCTACAGGTGACAGGTAACATTCCACAGATTCTGTTGGTTATAATCATGCAATCTGGTGTTGGTGGTGGAATTTGTATTGAACATCGGTAAGGACACAAATACCAGGAAGGATGCATTCGTGCCACTCATACAAGATGTATAATGTAAAATAATGCTTCAACACATTTAGGGTAATCAGTTTGAAACTAGTTTTATTGTAAATGTTCTTTAGCAAGGCACAACATTGCATTACACTGTGAATCAGCTTTAATATTAGCAAAATGCAATAATCACTGATGACTTGTGCCTGCTAGTAAAGCTGGGCAATTTATTGTTATTGAACAGATTTTGTGATATTCGTAAGTCATAGTGTACTGTTGCATAGTGAATCACTTTTTTTAACAAAATACCTTTTCCTCTTTTTGAGATTGCCGTTTTTCCTGCCCGTTTACACTACACATATACTTGCACGTTAGCAATTGAAATGACTATTTTCTGTTGTTTTATTTATTTTCTTAGGTTATCGATTTTAATATCTGAGCAATACATTTGGCATGACATAAAAAAGTATGAAGTTCTACATTGCTTCAGTTCTTTGTCATAAGTTCCTTTTATCTGAAGAACATGGAATACTGTAGTCTTTAGACACTCTTCTGAACAGACACTAAGAACTGCAGTCCTCACTAAACTGTAAGTACCCTCCTGAGCAGCATGTCCTCTGTAAGAAAGTGAAGCTGTCAGGTCAGGAAGTGACAGCATAAGTAACCCCTGGTGAACTACGTTAACATAGAAATCTGTTACGTCTTGCTAACGTCCAAATTTACGCAGTCATTGGTCAATCTGAAATCAGTGGTCAGCATTGCTTTCTTCAGTATTGACATCTTCATCCCAGTAAGCCCAATGAAAGAGGCCTCCCCCGTTTATATGCTTTGTGTGAACTGATGTGGATATGAAGCGCCAGTAGCCTCATGATTTATACGCTTTACTGACAAGTGTGTGAGAATGCTAGGTTGGCTAGGTGTTTTATTTTCTGAAGTTAAAAGACAGGGTGCTCTCATCTTCCTTTGTGTTTTACTCTCAAGTGTGTTAATTCACATAAATATGAAGAGGCGTTCATAGTGCACTCTGGAGATAAGATGGAGCTCTTTCTGCTCTCTCCTCCCCTGTTCTCTTCTCTCCTCTCTTCTCCTCTCTTAATAGATATCTATCAATCAATCAATCACAGTGGCGGTCACAATACAACAACATCTTTGCAATGCATAGAGTATTGTTGTTAACATAGTGGTACTTATGGCGTGTGCTGATTCAAAATTAGCCTAACACCCGCCAAGTACCAAATCCAAGGAGATTTTATTTGGCAAGTAACAAACAAGTAACACTGGTGGGTAAATGTTTGTACCAAAAAAGTCATGTAATGAAAACAGTGTCTCCACTGTGCTTTGGTGTCATTTAGGGACATGCTTGTCTGAGTTTCTCCCCCAAATGGAGAGCCACTTCATTGTGTATTCAGTCTACCTTATCAACTCTGTAATCCTCACAGCTTTGTATGGCAAAGCACGTGGGCACCAGCATGGGCTTCTTCACAATACTTTCAGGTACGCCTCATAAACTCAGAAATCTGTATTTAAGTGGCCACAATGATGGTGTAAAAAGGGTTAGAGAGTTCCTTTTACAATTGACAGCATTAGTTCTCTCAGAATTTTTTTCATATCCGAGAAGCGTTGGTAATGCAACTGAAATATCCCCACTGAAACATGAGAAAATTAATTAATATCGAACTGATTTGGAAATTCAGTGGCACTGTCTAGCCATGCTAGCAACTCATGTACTATTGATGGGTTTTTAAAAGTTGGGTGTCACTAGTGTCACCCTCTGCTGAAGACATGCTAACATAGAACTTGATAGGGAAGGATGTCAGGTCATGTCAGGCTTTAAGGGGTTAAGTGTCATCAGTAAACCTGTTGATGCTGGGAGAGAGCAACGCAGCTTTAAGCTGGACATGGCTACTTCCTTTTAAGGACTTAAGTCCTCTGTAGAGTTGAATAGGCGGGGATAGAGCGGGAGTGAGATACTGGGAAAGGGAGAGAGTCAAATGTGGGGCACGGGAGAGAGAATGTGTGTGTGAGAGAGAGAGAGAGAGTCAGTTTTGTGGGAGGGAAATAGAGTTGGATAATAGGAAAGGTAAAGAGAGGAGAAGGGAGTTGCATGGTGGGAAACAGAGACTATAAAAGAGCAGAGCGTGAGAATAATTGTGGAAGTTCAGTGACACAGAGACCATGGTAAAAGCTGTGATGGAGGAGAAATAATGAGACAAAGTGTGCTCTAAGGTTACTGAAATAAGAAAACAAACACACAACTAAAAAACATGAGGAAAGGAGATATGAAGAGGGAAAAGAGAGGAGCTCCTACAAGTGAAATACAAAAGGAGTTAGACAACAAGTGTTTTTGTGTTGGAAAAGCATTGTCTGACAAGGAAAGGCTGCATGACAGAGGAGAACAAAAGCCAGAACAAATGAGGTACAAAAATTGATGATTTAAAAAAATAAAAAAATAAAAAATTGCTCCATTAGAGAGACTAACTATGCAGATTTTCCCATTAATAATTTAGACTCTGACGGCCCGCCATAGTCTAATTTATGGCGCCATATTCTCATAATGAGACATAAAAATATATATTTCTACACCTCTAAAAACATGAAAAAGACGTGAAACATTGTGTGCACCGTTCCCTCAGCAAAAAATCTTACTTTCAGCCAAGGTGTCAGACCTTGCCCCTCCCCCCCTCTGCGCACCGCCATTACCACGCACGCTCACACAACTTCGGCTCTACAGCGACACTATAGGTTAGAAGGATGTGCTGCAATGATCATATCGACAGATTTAGTGGACAGCCAAAAACATAGGAACACATAAATAACACATTTCTCAATCCAGTCATTTCATGTGACATTTATAGGGGAGTAATGGTTTTATTTAGTAGTTTTTTGGCTTTCCCCCTTATTTTAGCTTTTATTGAATAAACACTGAAGTAAAAACAGTTTAAAGGTCATCGTGTCGGTCTCATTTCTTCAATAGCTCAAGTTGTTTTTGTGTTTTGTAAACTGTGTTAAACTCTGCCTCGTTAATCATGCTTTTTGGTTGTGACTTTCATGTCATGTTATTGCTCATTTATATAACCAATGTGTTAAATTGTTTACAAAAGTACCACATTTTTTGTAAGAACTTCAAGTTCTTAATAGATCTAGCCCTTTTAAATCTGCTTTCAAATTGCACAAAATTAATGCATTTTACTTTATATTCTGCAAAACTTTCTTCCGGGGGTCCATGAAGACATAGTCAAACAAAATCCTACCGCAAACACTGCTGTTAATTGAGTAATCCAGTGTGCCATTGCGTAAATCTGTCACAGAGGAATCCCATAACTGTGTGTCTGGGGGATTTGCAAATTAGGTGAATGTGAAGTAAAATTATTATTGGTGTTTATATATTTATGTATTTCCCTTCCCCAGTGTTGCTGGTGTTGTGTAACCTGATATTTTTTGTTAATTACACAGATGTTTAAAACTTCGGTGTAATAAATTCTGAATTTAAACAAGTTCTCACTATTATAAATCAGAGCTGAGAAATGGCATATTGGTACAGAGTACTTGTTTATCTAACTCTTATATGTATCTTGTTTAGGCTGCTTATTATATCTTGCTTAGCTTTGCTAACCAGTTCAGCCATGTGTGTCTCATGGCCAGAGTGTGAGAGATCTTCATCCCTATTAATTTTGAGTGATAATAATATATGATATGGTGTGTAAGGTAACCTGATAACAAGCTAATATGTTCTGCTACTTGATACCACCACTGATCGATCTAATCGGTCACCGATTTAAATCAGATGGTTTTCACTCTAAATGACTCGATCGGCTGTCGCCAAATTACCCTATCTGGAAAACTGCCATTTTAAAGAGGAATCGCTCTGCATTGTGGGAAGCACCATAGTTCCCGCCTACCTTACAGCAGGACACCAGTGTGAAATGTAAACAAGAAGCACATGTCCCGTCATGGTCTGAAAGGCTGGGTACCATCGAGGCACTGACCAAAATGCCTCAATACCATCCGGTATCAAAAAATGTCTTGTCGTTCAGTACCCAGTTTTGATACCTAAGGGGTTAATTTCATCAACGGCAGTGAGCCAATACACATGCAGTCTCCTCAACGTGCTAAGACCTAAAACTGCTGGTGATTGGCTGTGTCAGCTCTTACAGGAAAAACACAAGGATGCCATGAGTCAACGTTACTCGCGTAAATGTGTAATGTTCTCACATTACAAACGTTGCGAGCTCCCCTTTGGGCTGTGGCGTGCTCTCGTAAATCATTCTTGTTGTCAGTGACATATTTTACGATGTCCGCTGCCAGTTTCTCCATCGGTAGCTTTTAGTTATTTCCTCTTTAGTTTTATTTAGTAACTCCAGGAGATTCTCTTAGCAGGAGCTCAACAGCAGCAGCAGCTCTCCTAAGTGCTCACAGCCCTCGATGTCCTCATGTAGTTCCTCTTTAATTGTCCGCAGTAACTCCGTGTCAGATGCTCGTATAACTTTAACGTTATGTCCTGGTAAACATTCCGTCATTTTATCTAGTGTCCGGGTAATGTTAACGTTATTTCATTAGCTGGTAAACTAGCTGCGGCTATCAGCTGATAACAATCTGCTTTTCTGAGTTTCAGTATTAAATGTGGTGACTGAACTGTCACAGTGAATTATTCAGAAAATATCACATTTAATAACTGAACCGTTTACTTAACAACTGCATGTACAAACAATAACAAACACAGAGCAGTGTGATGTTTAGTCCGCTTTTGGTGGAAACTTTTTTCTTCTACCGTTTATGGCTCACGTTATGCTGACTGTAAATTTTGAGTGTACCTTACTGCCACCATGTGGTGCAAATTAGTCACGGAAATACTGAATGACTTGCCACATGATGCACTGTTTCAGTGAACAACAGATAAAACTCAGCGAGTTTGATTTCTGCTTTTATTCATTTTTATTTATTGGTACTACATTAAGATAGAAGTTAAACTTTAATCTGTAGTTAATGTAATACTTTTGAAGTGTTGTTTCTAAAGATGTGATGATGTGAAGATGATGGAGAAACTGCCGCTGACACCGACTTGATTGTATATAAAAAGGTTTATCACAAAAAAGTACAGCATCAAAGAAACACTCCGGAGCGTGTTTGAAGACCCCAAGCCAATATGAGTCTTAACCTAAAG
>JAQLOL010000002.1:8790935-8812874 GCA_029783665.1 Naso thynnoides
CCCCCCCCCCCCCCCCCCCCCCCGTAATATAATCTTGTAAAAGAAATGCAACGGTACAGATATTGTTGTAGCAAAGGGTAAACATTTTCTTGTTTTTTTAAAAATCGGTATTGGAATCGGCTGATCCTGAGAGGAAAAAAATCGGGGATTGGGATCGGGCCCAAAAATCCAGATTGGAACACCCCTAATAATATACTTTTATAAGATATTTCTCCTAGACAAAAGTTTGTCATTTTAAAGTGTTTGTACAGTTTTTCAAAATACATCTTTTGCTGATCACACTGCTGGCTTTGATGACTCAAGGCAGAGGCACATGTTAAAACTTCATTTGCATTAAGATCTAATGTACAGTACTGCATATCACTGCCTTTCTCAGTCAGTAGTTTATTTCTCCTGCCTGTCACCTGGATTCTTCCTCATTTTTGCCCCTGTGCTTCGGAAACATGATGAGTTATTTATCCCCATAGATACAAAATCTTCTGCTTATTTTGTTTTCTTATGTTGTTCTTCAGCTAACAAAATACCTCAGTGTTTAAACCTACAGTGTTTTGAAAGTCAGTAGCTGAACAGCTCTACAACATTTTCAATCACAGTCCTTTAAGGAAGCCATTGAACTTTGTGCCTTGCTGTCTCAGTGGTAGAAGCCATAATGTTCCTTGCTTGATTCACGGTTTGAACCGATGAGAATAGGGTGAGAAGCTTACTCTCTGTAGCCTCTACTCTACTGCCAACCACATTACAATGTATTATTTCTTAACAGTAGACTCCAGTGATGCACCATCTAGTTTCCCAGCTGACTCTCATATGATACAAACAGCCACTGGCGTAAAACAAACATTACTGATGATGATACACATTAACATCCTGTGACTATGATTAAGGAGAAGTTTTATCATAAAATGTGGTCCTATTGCTTTTACCCAAAATACAGTTCAGTTTAACACAGTTTTGACTGTGTCGTCAAATCATTTGGTAAGGCCCCTGTTTGCTGGAGGCAATAATTGACATGTTGTTTCACACTCATTTGACTCTGGAATGACGCACTACAGTCGGCAGTCCTGATACCTGCATTGCACTACTTATTTACCTGGGATCGATGTCATTATTTGAGATGGAAAGGATTTCATTGTTGTCTATTATCTACTGTCTGCTTTCTCTCTTTGGATACAAGCAATTAAAGGATATCTCTTTCTTTTTTCATATTTTGTATAGTAGTAAAATTGTCCACAGGTCGAGAAACCATAGAAGAAGTGTACCTGATGACTCCAGAACTGATTAGTGAGTCAGGATGATTAACAGTATCATCTGATGCATTTATTATAAGCTTAGGCAATGGAAACTATTGTATTTTTTAAGAGATTCAATACTTTTTTTTTTTTTTTTAAAGTTTTGGAGTTTTTGCGAATTGGATACAAATTAAATTCTGATAACGCCCAAACTAATGGCTTTGTTAGACACATCAAATCTGAGTGAAAATCCATTTCATCTTCTGCTACTTACAAAAGACCAAAAAAAAAAAAAAAATCAAAAGTTAAAGCAAAAAAAGCTTGTAACAATGCAATACCTAAATACAACTTTTAATTTGAATTTTTTTCAGGTTTCTGCAACATTGATTTACAGGTAGTGGGCTGCCACATTTATGCTGGCATTGTAAAAGGAGTATACTTGTAAAATTTGTAACTATAATTAAAATAATTATAAATTATATTTATTGGTAGTCTACATTTAAATAAAATGCATGTAACATCTATGTTTGCATAAACAGTCTGGTTTAAAGAGAGCAATAATGGATTGTGGTAGCACCGTGCATTTGTAAATTTGGCTGTGTGTTTAGCCTGCATTTGTAATTTGCAATAGTGTGCAAATTTGTATGACTCAAAATTTTTGCAGATATTGCGTTTTTTGATTAGATTTACACATTAATCTGGTATTGTAGTGTAAACTGCAGAGCCTGAGTTAATGCTGCTTAGGTCAGCGCTTCCACACGCAATGCCAGCTGATTTATAGAGTCAGACAACATATATCCTCTGTAAGGAGGAGGACATGCAGGAGTTGGATTTATGTATTTTCCTCTCGTGAAGGATCTTGGGAAGAGATAAAACAGATCAGGAAAAAAAAGAGAGTAACTTGAAAAGACTAATGATGTATTGATAATAGAACATTACGAAAAACAGGGGCTTAAATTTTAGAGAGGGTAAGCTGCTGATTGCTGCCAATTCGAGCTCACTTATTGGAGTGCATTAGCGATGCCACAACTGCTAATTTTTTCAATCTAATAGAAACTCATTTCAGAAGAAATGAATAATCTTTTTCTTTGCTATCATGTTAATTAATCACAGTCAGCCTCTGTTTAAAATCATAGAGGAACAAAATGCTTGCCCCTCTGTAAACAAGCTGCGCGTGTGCATTGTGCAGGCATGATTCTGGAGGGATTTCTATATGTGGGTGTGCAGTAGGAGACTGGAGCTGATGATATGCTTTATTGAGTCTGCTTTCGAGGTTGCCAGTTGTTGTGAGTCTTCCACCTCCTGTAAATGTACAGTACATGTCTGTGTCTGTATGAGGTTGCACATGCACGCAGGTACCATAGGCATGTGTTTCACTCTACCTGCCTTACTGCTTGTTTAAGTGGCACAGTTAAGCTGCCGTGTGTGTGCATGTGCATATCTTTGTTTAAGTGCATGCCAGTAGAGGCTGACAGTGACGTCTGAAGCCTTTAGCTTTGGAGGAGAGGCAACACGTGAGGAAAGCTCCCTGCTCCCCACCTGACCCTACTGTTATCAATCAGATCTTGAGAGGAGAGGAGGGGAAGGGGGGGCACAATCTGTGAGAAAAGGCGAAAAAGAGATGGAGGGACAGAGATAGAGGGTAGAGGAGGAAGAACAGAAAGTAGGGGAAATTACTGAGGAAGAGAAATTGGGAAAAAATGAGTTACTATGGGTGAGGAAAGAGAAAGGAATAGATGGATGACTGGAGAGACATAACTGGTGACAAGGGCTGCATGATTTTGAAAAAATATCTTGGAGTAATTGTAATTATTTGGACTGATATTGCAATAGGATTTGTGATATAAACAGGGAATGATCATTTTTACCTCATTAATCTCATTTTCATTGAAAAACATTTTAAAAATTATGACGTGATTTTTGCAGGGATCTGTACCAAACAAAAATGTATTTTATTTCCATAGAATATGATTTGTAGGCCAGGACAACTCTGCAGCACCACAGTGTTTGAATTAAAATGGTATTTTAAAACATATTTATTTTTTTATGTAATTGTGCATTTCTGCAATTAAAAATTTATATTTTGATTAATTGTGCAGCCCTGTGTGTGTCTATATGGTACTGTGACTTGTTTTATCATGTCAATTTATTAAATGTTAAAAATGACATGGCAAAATATGCCACATGCTATAAGTTAAGAATGCAAAGGGATATCTCCAAATGAAATACAAACAATCAAAGCTTTACATTTGTAGAAGTTTCACAAGCCTACGTTTCTTTCTTGATAAATGGCAAATATGGTGATTTATTACGGACTTGCACTGTATGAAGAAGCCCACTATACGTAGACAGCATGTTTCTCATTGGAAATAGTTCGCTGGAATCATACATGTCAGTGGAGTGATACATTCTGTTTTACCTAATACACTTTATTGAATTCCCTCAAGGTTTCCACCACATATTTAAGTCGACAGACTTTTTAAACTGCAGCTTGACTGTTAAACAGAGGCATACATGTGCAATGGGGTAATTATAGTTTACTTGCCATGAAAACAGTCATGATACCGAGACAGGCTGAAAGACTGTTGTTACAGGTATGAATTTTGCAGATTGTGCTAAATGGCATGCACAAACCTTTTACATTTTTTTTTTATTAGATAAAAGTTGCTACTATGCCCTGGTCTTTGTCTAAGTCTTATGGACAGATGGAAGAACAATGACTAAAGAACTTGTCAGCTGCCCCCTGATGCTCGAAATTGACTTAAATTGGCCATTAAAGTGACAGAATGTCGCTGAGTGAGCTGCTAAAGCAATAGGAGAGTGCCACTACTACTCACAGGCTTTTGTTTATGATGTTTTCCATCTGAAATGAATTATTCTCGCCAGAGCGTTGGTGTGTGTGTGTTGAAATTTTAGAACTGGGAAGTCAAACTGCTTGATCTTTTACATTTAATGCAAAAATTTCATAGGAAGACACCATGGCTACTACATTACTGAACCACCAACAGCTACCCATCCCCAAACATTATCCAGCCACTGTCAATGTTTCATTCAGCCAAAAATGCTCCTAATGGTGGGTCTCACACCGCCAAACATATTCCAAAATTCCTTTTCCAGGAAGTGATGTGGTAGAGGAAAACCAGGAGTTGTGAGCAGGAACAGGTGGGTGGAAAAATTAAAGACCTGTCCAAACTTGGTTTATGTCCCCTGTGTTCATTCAACCCTCCCACTTGAGAGCCAGCTGTTGCTTCCGCAGTTTAGGTTAGGGTTCATTTCATCCTCACCAAGTGTCTTGCCGGACGTGCCTTTCGATCATATGCTTTTCTTCATCTGTCTAATAGTGCAGCTTAACTGCTTTTAGCCATTGAAAAAAGAGCAAAATGTGAAATAATGAAATTTGAAGTGTCAAGGGCAGGGAAACCACATTGATGCTTTGGTCTCCCCTCCAGCTAACCTGCTGATGTATTGACAGGCTGAGCAGACAGACAGTCATACACTAAGGATCGCTGTGAGAGAAATCGATGGGAAACGCCAGGCTGGGACGGATGAATTGCTCCCTTTTTTTTTCCTGCCTCTACACTTTTTCACCCAGCTCTCTGCTGTCTCCCCTGCTCTCTCTCTGTCTCTCTTTCTGTTTCGCTTCAATGATCATCTTTTGTCCTTTGTGATCATTCTGCTACATGTTTTTCTAAATCATAATTTATCAAATGCTGAAGTCATCCTCTCATCCTCTTATCCTTTGTCTGACTGTTTATCCGACTCTTTCTGTATATACACATAACAGATCTCTAGCTAGTTGGCTTCCTGTCCATCTCTCTGTGGCTTTTTTCCCACTTTTCATTCCACATCAACAGGCATGTCAGTAGCTTAATACTCATCACTGCCATTATATTGGCATTTTCATATTGGCTTTCGCTGTCATGCTTTGTTTTTTTATTTCCTCCTCTTCATTTCTCACTGTTTATGTCTATTCTTTTTATCACATTGCAATGAATCTCTCCCTGTCACCCCTTCTGGTCTGTCTTTGTGTTTATTCCCCCGTGGTTTTCCTTCTCTCCTCTCCCCTTGCTTTTTCTCCCCCTCTCGCTCTCTTCTCTCCATCTGTTAATGCTGTTATGGTAGTGAGTGGGTGTATAAGAAGGGATGGAGAGAGATAGAAAGAGAATGTGTGCGGGTGGGGTGGGGTGGGGGAATCTGCCAGTAGGATAGTACTGAAGGGGGTGGATGGTGGCTGGGGGTGGTGGTGGTGGTGATGGGGTAGAGTTGTTATAGTGATGAGATCTTCTTTGTGTTAGGTTGCTAAGGCAACTTCAGGCGTACACTTGATACAGCCACCAGTATTCCCACCACCCCCCACCCCAGCCACATGACTGTAGGGAGATCACTTCACACATTGCACATTCAGACTTACGCACCCACACAAAAGCATGTGTGTGCACACACGCTGTTTTATTATGTCTTCCTGCACTTGACAGACAAACCTGCATTTTATGTGACTGTTGGAGACAATACATAATTCATTTTCAATTCAGCCAAAACTTAGGGACTGAACACTTGCTGATCACACTACTGTAGTCCTGCTTGTGGTTTAAAGGGTTCAAAAATAATTCACGTACATATATCCCCACAAACATTGGGCAAATGCATTCAGGCAGTTATCTAGTTGTATAATGTCTGCTGGTTAGAGTTGGAGAGCTACGAACAGTAAGGTAATCAGAGCCTTTAGTCTACTTAGGGAAAATATAGGACTCAAGCAAAAATAGCCATACAACCTCTTGAATACAATTGTCATGTAAGGGATAACAATTTGATGTACATATAAAAAGAACAGTGGATGGAAAAAAAAACACCAACTAAAGATGAAAGAGGTCTCCATAGAGAACAAACAACAGAAAGATAGGTGGGTTTGCATATTTTTCCTGACACATTACAAATCATGTAATGTTCCATGCATGACCTGCTTTGTTTGGGCCAATGTGTAGATCCTCAATTCCGTGTGTGTGCCTTTTTGTTGGTCTTTGTGCCTTTTTGCTGGGGTACCTGCAGTGATCTGACCTGCTCATGAGTTGACTTGGATCAAAACAAATCATTTGAAGCAGTTTGGAATGTGTCCTCCTCGTAGGTGGTTCTCTCGCAGATAACAGAGTTGGGCGGGGGGTAGTGAAAGTGAAGTGAAATAAGGAAATGGTAAAAAATAATGTTGCTGAAATTCTGATACTAAATATTTTCCCAGGATATTGTGAATTCAGTAATTTAGCTTTTTAAAGGCCACCGGTTCCTAGGGCAGGGCAATAGGGGCTGAAAATTATATTGTGATATGTTTAGGCTATATCTCGATACACAATATATGTCTTTATTAGGCCTGGGTGCTGCAGCTGAAAAACCCATCACGATAGTGAAGTTTCATATCAGTCGATATCGATAATTATTGATCATGTAGGTTGTGACTGACAACTCGTTGTGCATTTTAAGGGAGCGGCTAAGGTGATAAAATGAGTAAATATTGTAATATTTTTGACCAAATATGTCAATGCTGAGACAGCACTGTAAGGATGACTATTGGTGATTTCCCGAAATATTAACCCAATGATATTTTTCGCTAAATAATTATCAGTAATGTGGATAAATGGGTAATGGTAAAAAAAAAAAGAACAGTAGGAAGAGTCTGGTAAGTTTAGAAAATCACATCACTTTACTGTAATGAAACCTTTTCAACAAGGAAATGACAAAACCTTCGCCATCTCATGATATAACAATATCCAAAATCTGTCACGATATCTTGTCTCATATTACATTATGATGCAATATTGATAAATTGCCCAGCCCTAGTCTCGATATTTTTAAATGTTCTCAAAAGCACTTCATTAATGCCAAAACTAGGTGACAGAATCGAACATAATTTTTTTTTTCAGCATTTCCTCTCTTATGTCACGATATTGTGGGGATGAACAATGGTACTTTTAAAAAATGTTAACACAATTCCATTTTTGATCAATAATCATTAGTGATATAGATGTAATGAATAAGTGGGTAAAGGCAAGTATTAAAACAAGTAGAACTGTTTGATAAATTTTGAAAAATTTTATCACTTAACTGTGTTGACCAGCCTATTTCTTCCCATCTGTCACAAATTGTATAGAATCTTCTGACTGCCGTTTTCTTGAGATAGAAAATTGACAAACCTTTTAAACACTGTTTGTATCTAGAACCTCTGGTGACAAGTTATGCACAGATACAAGTCAGTATAATCAAGGTTAGATATTTTAGAAGACATTTCAGAAAAACATGTTTAAATTGAGGGAATCTTGAACTCTCTGCATCCTTTAATTCTTCTGACTTCACTCCTCCCTTTTTTCTCCAGCCAAAGACACAAATGTTAGAATGGAAAGTTTTAGGGAAAAAGTTGGATTAAATGTACTTGGGAAAAAGAGGAAAACATTATGTTTTTTAATGAATGAATGAATGAATGAATGAATGAATTAATGTTTTTTAAGTAAAAAGTTTTATGTTCACTTGACAGAATACATAATTTAACAGATTTTATAGCGATGTTGGAGGAAGAGAGATTTCAGTTTAAATTGGAGTCATGGGGAATAGGCACCAGGGAATAGACTGATGACAAATGGGTTCAGTGTTGTTAAAGGATGTTTCTTAATATGTTTTAGGACATATGACTCACTAATTTTCCCATGGAAATTTCAACTAACTCCGTATTTATCTGATTAATTTTTTTCCCCCTGAACCCAAAGTTAAGGCAAGATAAACACAAATCATTGTGGCATGTAGTTTAAAGTATCCTATCCCCTTTTCCTTGCGTTCATTTTTCTGCCATACTCAATGGACTCTGCTTATTTCCTTTGTGTGCTTGGATGAGGGAGGGAGATCAAAGGTCCACAACTGCAGTCTGGTAGTGGATACTCTGGTTTAACCTAATTTTTGTTGCCAGAAAAAATGTCTAAATACAGTAAAATGTAATTTACAAGACAACAACAGTCATAATTTTGGCCCCACACAGCTTGGCCAAGCATTGACTTAGAGTTAACAAGACACGTGAAAGGAAGTCTGTGTATAAACAGCTCATTTGAATTCTGTTTAGGAAGAAGCCTCAGGCCAGTCTTCATTCAAAGACATAAACTGCTTAAAAATCATGGTCTAAAAGCAGAGGTGTTTCTGTAATTGTTGCTCTTGGAATGCGTTGACATCGTTGTTTGTTCATTTTGTCATAACATACTGTTACATCCTTGAATACACATACACAACATAACGTCACCCAAAAAGATAATATTTGAGTAGCATTTTGTAGCTAAGCATAAGAGCCTGCAGTGTAAAGATGATGATGGCGTCCTACTGAAGTGTTCAGCCGAGTAAACAACCTTACCATGCAACAGCAGTGAACAGGAGGCTGGTATCTGTGAATCACTGCTATTTGGATGTTGACTTTCATCTCAGTCATAACATAAGTCAACTTGTCATTTTGTTGTAGTTCCTAACAACCAACATCAAAGGGCTGATCTGTTTATTGAGGATAAAAAATAGATCAGCCCTGGATGCAAAAGAGAAGATGGTGGGAAGGGAGAGGAGTCATAAAGCTTGAGGAGGAAACAGGGGAGGAAGGTCTCTCACTTCGAGAGAGCTGAGGGGGCGAGGTTTAAAACAAATGACAGAGAGGAGAGGGCTGGAGAAACTGAGAATAGTGTTGAACTCATGAGTGTATTACTACTATCGTGTTCCTTAGTAGAAAGAGGGTTGGAATTGACACATTTTCCTCTATATGCACAGCAAAAATCACACTTATGAGAGGGGCATTATCAAAGTCAACTATGCTGTATACTGTCCTTCATATAAACAATGTTTGGCATGTTTAAGAACAGTCACGCTGTGATAGTAGAAACCTCAAGGGGTTTTTTTTGTCGCTGCGGCAGTTAACACTTGGATGAAGTTCAAGTAAAAGAAAGATAAAGGAAGAGAAAGACTCACAGGTCAAAGTTGTATCAGTTGCTACTTATTTTCTACTCCATTTTGGCTGTAGCTGGTGGGTTTGTGTGCCAGTCTTGTTGGCAGGAAACCAAACATTGTTTGGAGATTGTTTTCTTTCCTTAAAAATCAATTTAGTGGTTAAAAGTGAAGATCTCAAAGTTCTGTTTTGAGGTATGGCCTACAATTGCATAGTTTTATAGACATGATGCAGATGAATGAACTGTTCTCAATAGAAATCTCTAGAAAATGACAGTTTTAAAAAGCACTGACAGTCGAACAGTGTGAAGGTTACTACTTGTAAGCAGTGTAAACAGTGTACTTTTTGGTCAATGCCACCAGTATACATAGTGTGTAGGTATACTGCTTGTACCTACAAAACAAGCTACGTAGGCATATTATATTTGTTGTAATGGAAAAGTTGATAATTTAGCAAGCTAGCACATGCTAAGCAAAGGTGTTTGGCACCTACCTGTTCAACAGAAAGCAGGCCAGCTGTGTTGCTCTTCATCCCCAGCCTCTCCTTCAGTGCTTGAAAGCGGGTGAAAGCCAAACCAAGATCCGCTCTCGTTCAGGAACGAGCTTTATCCGCTTGCCGTTTTGCCTCACTTAGGTTCCATTTTGCCATTATGTCTTCACCGGCAAATTTTCTCCAGACTGCATGGTGTTCTGTCGTTATGTTTTATCCACCCCCAATCTCACCTCACCTGCACGCTGTCATCTGTTGGGGGAAACGTACCCACTCCCCACCCAAAAACATCCCAACTAAACCACAACCAAGTATACAGGAAGAGGGCATTGGCTCTGCAGACACAATCACCACCGCACACGTCAAGTGATGATTGATCCAGATTAGTTTGGTATAAGTCTATGTTTTGTTTTTTGTTTTTTTTTAGGATAATGCTACTGACTCTCCTTGAAAGACATTGGTCCCAAATTTTGCTTTTGTGTCAATTTTAAATTAATTGCAATTTTTTTTTTGCATTCACAGCACCCAGTGGTTACCAGATTGGAATGACTAATGTTCATTACCATTGATTATCCTGTCCTCTAAGACACACAGAGAGATTACATTCCACTGCTTTGTGTGGAGCTAGTTCAACAAGCTGCTTCAGCAGAGCTTGTTTAATGGTGTGCTTTGTTTTGATTTAGTCACTGGGAAAGTAACAATTAATAAAATGGAAAAGTTTTGTCTCCTTCATTGGTTGGCACCAACTGATGGCATATTTTGCAGACTATCTTAATCTGTGCTCTGTCACTGTTACAGCCAAACCATTCCAAATAGTTAAATTGTGTTACCTTTTTGTCAACAGTTTTCTCAGCTTTGGCGGGTACCACATTTCAGTTTCAGCCCTTTAGCAAAATCAGCTCTGTGTGACTTTGTTAAACAAACCGGGTGTGAAGAGGGGGGCAGCAAGAGAGTGGCCGAACACAACAATTTTGTGTTCTGCTTGTTGAACACATGTTTGATAAATTGGTCATGCTGCCAGGACACAATCATGATTTTTTTGCCCTTCAGATTCTCTTTTCTAGAAGATGACACATGTTTCATTTGTTGTTGGAAAAATAGAATTTCAACCAGTTACCAGCTGTTGTGCATAATTCCTTTGTAGATGCCAGAAATGCCAGTGCAACAGTATCTGATATAATCCTCTCCTGCATTATCTGTGTTGAGTAATAGTAAGAGCGATCTCCTCGGAGAGTAGAGTGTTAAACTCTGTCCATCTCCCCAGGTGACCGGGGGAAAGTGGTGTGTATGTGTGAGTTTCCCCCAGGCTCCCATCTTCACAGTCTCAATCTAATGGGCTCTGACAGGATGGTAATAAGGTAGCAATGGACACACACTGTGTATGTGTGTATGTGTGTGGCAGCAGTGAGCCATGTCCATGCTAGTAAGTAACAGCCCAGTGTTAAAAAGCAGGTGCTCCGGACCCAAACCTCACCCTCTGTGTGCGTAATTTATAACACTCTGTTACACACATTCATAAGGTCAGGGTGCCCTCATTGATTAGTGCAAATGCTGCACCAGGCCAGAATGCACACACACAAAATGCAGGCATGCATGTGTTGACTGTATACATATACTGTACAACATGCACACATAATTGTGCACACATATACACATAGCATTTATATTTCTCTCTCATGCACACAGTGCTCTCTTAACCTGCTAATTTATTAGCCCTGATGCATATTCGTACAGCAGTGTCCTTCCAGGTTGCCCCCTGCAGAGATGAACGCTGTTTAGTGTCAAATGCACAACGCGAAAATCATGACCAGAAATTAAAATCGATTACAGCTGCTGTTAAATCATTTCCAGGAAACATCCTCTGCCTTGCACAGGATGTTTTTCCAGTGTTTGGGTTGATGTTGTTACAAACATTAGATGTAGGGCTCTAGTGTCATCATTATGATCTGCAAAATGCTTCATGAAAATTGTTTTATTATAGAACGAGAGCTTCATCTTGGAAAAAAACAACCTTCAAGTCATTTTATTTTATTAATTACTTAGAACTGAAATTGAAACTATTGAAAGTTGGTGAATTTTTCATGCACAGAGCCTTCCAGCCTCAGCCAGAGGGTATGAAATGCCAAGGATGATTTAATATTTCATAGCTCTGAACAAAGCTAACTGACATACACCACTGTTTACACAACAACAAACAACTCCTCTGAAATTGTGAAAAATGTCCACACAAAGCGACACGTTGTCTTTTTCCACTGCGACTGCGTTGCTCTACAGGTGCAGTAGTTTGTGTCATGAATGCAACAACAGCATACTGAGCTTTCAGTGAAAGCAATTTTGGCTTTTTGGTATTGGCTCTATTTATTGGCTCAAACTTCATTATCTGTACAATAAAAGTTACATTATATTTTGTGATGCTGCACCAATATTATATTGGGCCCATTATTATTGTGCATCCCTAATAAATTTAGGCTAGATGCTATTCTTTCTTGGCATATGTAACGTCTGCACAGAGAAAATTGACTGGGCTAAACAAATAAAGACCAATAATGCTCAAAACATTCTGAAACACGTTTAACATGCCATGCAAGATTTCTTTCTGTAAAAAAAAACAAACAAACAAAAAAATGCAAACAAAGACGATGTTGTCAAGCAGTGTATGTTGCATATAATTAGTTTAAGGCTGGAATGTATGATTCTTGAGTTCTGCTGTCCAAAACGCTTTTTGTCAAATTCAGTACATTTCCCCTCACTGCGTGCAAAGTCTGTGTGTGGGCTGAGAAGAAATTCTGTGTTTTTGCACCGTCCTTGCTCGGTTTTTAGGGCTAAAACAGTCAGGATTGCCCCCCCGCAACCAGAACCTAAAACGGCACACCTAACACTACACCAGCCAATCAGCTGCAGCAGTGTGTTCCTAGGCTCCTCGTGCACAGGCTCAAGTAGAGGAGGAGGAGGGGGAATGTAGCTGTGCGTGGCTGAGAGGGAAGAACCGAGCCGAGCCGAGGCAAGCAAGCAGCAGAAATGTTGGACAACCCCAAAAGAAAACTCACAGCTAGAAAGAGAGTCAGACAGAGTGAAGAATAAGACAAGGATCTACATCTGTGATGCCTTCCGAAGGTTGAGAGACTTATGAGATTTGAAGGGCTTCAAGACCGATGTAGAGGAGGCTATAGCACAGGGGGCTGAGTCGAGCGTCAGAGAAAACAGGAAGGAAGGGGTTTGTTTGTTTTGGGGGCGTTCAATTCAAATATCAACTGACGTTCCCTGCAGAATTTGAGAAACGTACACACCACCTTTAACCAAAACAGGCTATCACAACAAGTTCTGTCTGAAGGCAACACATTTCAATAATCAAAGATAACATAGCCACCAAGACAAACATTAACAGCGTTGTGTAGCCTGGCAGGATGGCCACATGTTTACACTAACACACACAGCTGACAGAGACAACAGTATCATTAATTAAGCATATTGATAGCGGTATACAGCACAAACATGCTCTGGAACGTCAAAAATCATATTTAAACTGGCAAGATGGACTGTTCTTCCATGTTACTTCTCATGTAGTGTTTTTATGACAAACTAAACTGCTTTGTTTCAGCATGAATTTTATCATAATGTCTCTTAAAAGCAACTAGCTAATGAAAAGTTCTGGTCGTCTTTGCAATGTTGTGGCGAAAGAGTGGAAAAGGTGCAAGGCTTCTTCATAAATCTGCATTTTTTTTCTAATTAGGAGCTACTGCTTTTAACTTGGACTCCAAATCAGCTTCCATCAGCTTGTATGTCGACCATGTCAACTTTTTTTCAACTCAAACTCCCGTGAAAAGTGAAATCTGACCCCTGCTGCTTTGACTGTGACTGCTGCTGGTGGTGGTGTCAAAGAAGACACTCTCTGTTTAAACTTGCAACGTCTGTTATCCTAATTGTTATTGATTAAAAAAAACAATGATAGAAGGGGCAGTGGGAACGTAATGTAATCTGTCTGTTTGCATACACCTTGTAACACAGGTAGCACCAACTATAACAGTAAGTGTAAAATAAGCAATTTTTTTCCCACAATGTTTGCCTTGTGAACAAGTTGAACATCGTGATCAGGTCTGACCTACATGCAAAATGTGAAAGAGCAAGCAACGGGACATAGTAATGACAGGCTTTTTGAAAACAGTTTGATATTCTAATTTAGTTGAATATATTTTTAAAACTAGTTAACACTCTGGCCACAGGTGGGGCCAGACATTAGGTTTAGCCACTCGGTAGGGGGTTATGTGTTTTGCACTTCAGTTGAGCAGGTGCCTGTTGTTGTGAGTCCTTGAAAGCAGAATGTTAAAGTTGAGAGACATCAGATGCGGCATCCAGGTGGCTCTTGAACATTAATGGTTTCCCAACAAATTCAGTGCATCCAAACAGCCCATTGCAACAGCTTGTGGCTTGCTACACTGGCACAGACAAACCTGCATGTTGAGTCAAAATGTAAAAACAAACCATGACAATCTTTCTCCCTTTGCAGTGAACACAGAAACACAGCCGACACTGGCTTAAAAATACAGATCGAGTTCCTGAGAATATTTTGGGAAAGAAATGAGTTGTGGTTCAGACAGCTTAATTAATTATATGTAATGAGAGCTGTTAGAACATAACTGTCATTACCCTTTCAGCCTCACTTTATAAATATTTTGCTTGTAAACATTTAGCAATGTTACAATGCTATTGTAGCCACTGCTCACAATAGCATTCATGTGTATAAAAAAATATTAAGTCTTCAATACTGAAAATACTTTAAAAAAAAAACAAAAACAAAACTTTCTCAATTCACCTCTTGGCTCACATCCTCTTTCCTGGCTAATGCTCTGTCTCCCTCTGTTTTTCCTCAGATTTGTGTATATCTGTAAGCCTGTCCTACTTTTCATCTCTTCACCTCTTGTCCCCTTTATCATTTTGACTGTCTCTGTCTTTCCTTTTCTCCAAAACTGTTTGTCACTCTGACTCGCTGTCTGCTTTCTTGTCCCTCTTTCCTTTCATAAATCCTCCCCGTTAAGTTCAGTTATTGTCGTGAACACCGTCTGTTCAGTGCAGATAATAGCAATGAGGATCTCAATGCAATCACAAAGTCGTATTAAATGTCATTATGTAAAAACAATGATATTAATTTCGCCTCTCTTTCTCTCTCTCCACAGCTCCACCACCCAGCAGATTCAACAGGAGAGTGTCAGGTAAAATTTATGTGTGCATGCGTGTGTGTGTTCATGTATTTGACGTCATGTCCCTTCACTGTAATCCACACCAGGGACAATATTGCATACATCACTGCCTAAGTGGCTCACCAGCAGTATATGTGTGTTATTGTGTTTGTGTCATGCATGTTGAGGCTAAGTGGTAGACTGACTGATTTGTGTCTGCCTCTCTCACTGATGTCAAACACTGTTCAGGTAGTGTTTTCACAGTGAGCGTATTTGCGTATGTCAGACATGTTAAACAGTGTTAAGAAGCATCACTGTGGTGTGTTTCGGGTTTTGTGTGTGTCTCCGTCCTCTCTGCTTCTGTGTCTGTGGGCCTGTGTGTGTGGTGTTCTTGTTTTCTCATGCATGGTCGTACCCGTCTAGTGTTTACATATGAGTAATTCAATGTCGTCAGCCGTCACGGAGTGATGCACTTTGATTAGGCTCTGGGTGTGTCAGCCGATGCTTATCTTTGCTGCTGTCCTACTGTCACTGTTGACCGTGCTGTCTGTACCGCAGCATCATGCTGTTTTGTGTGTGTGTGTGTGTGTGTGTGTGTGTGTGTGTGTGTGTGTGTGTGGAGTGTGTGATGGTGAGTAGAGCAAGTTGTCAGCTTTGTTGTATTTGAACTCCTTGATTTATAGCTGGAACATTTATTTGTATAGAGTTCCTTGTTATGATGTGGTAGGCAGAGTTGTTCTAAGTGTTTTTGTTGATAGAAATGTTGTGTTATACAAGCAGGCTTTCTTTGTAGTGTTAATGTTAAGACATACTGATCCTTTTTTCTGCCCTGAAGAGAAATTGTGTTAATACAACAACAAAGACAAAGCGCGTCACCGTGATGCTCACCATGTTTCCCCAGAGATGTTACTACAAAAGGCCTACTTCAGTTATTTTAAAAAAGATTTCCATTTGTAGATTTTAGGTTTTGCAAAGTTGTTTTCTTTGGCAGGTGTTTTGTGTATGTGGTGTTTCTTGAGGAGAAACATTTGAACTCCCATGGGATGAAGGCTCATTAAAGCCTAAAGAAAAATCCATCTCTTAATCAGCATAACATTTTTTAACAAAAGAGGAAAAACAGCTTAGTGTGACATCCCATGTTTTCCTGAGCTTATTTAGTTCAGTGTCTTTTTGTTAATCCAAAGACAGTTGGTAAAAAGGGATAAGATGTCACCATTAATGTGTGTTTTCCTCCACTGCCACTGTGTTTGACACGCTTTCAAAGCACTTAGACTTGGCATAACACAGAAGCCCTGGTACACTGTAATTCAAACCAAAACAATGTCTGTAATTTTTATAATCTTTAGAGGCTATAGCTTTTAGTCATTGTTGGCACTGTCAGAGAATTGGTATTTCAGTGAGTTTGTCGTGGGGCTTTTCTTCTCTGCGTTTTATTTGAAGGCGTTTCAAAACTAACACAAGTTAGGAAAATGTCATTTCTTTTCAATTTTCCTCCATTAAATCCAGCTCAATTAACTACCTTATGCTTAATTCAGTGACGACTGCAATGCAGTATGTATTCTGAACTTAAACTGAAGTTTTAGCTAGCGTACTTTTAACTGAACACTTGTCTGAAAAATTTAGTTGGCCTCTCTCTGCACACCTGTATATCACTGCAGCATGATGAGAAGTTAACCCTCCAAAGATCAGTCAAAACAAGATGTCCAGGTGGTCTTGCAGAGCAAGAGCTTTCATCATTGAAAATCTTTTTGCATGTTGTGGGAAGTAATTTAATATTAAAGTTTTTTTTATTTTCTAGTGATCAGTTTATTCACTAAGATAGCTTTTCTTGATTAGTTTTGCCCTTATTTAAGATGGAGAAAGATGTGCATCCACAAAATATCCTGAATCAGGCTAACTTTCCTCCTGCATAGTGCTTATATATTTTGTTAACAGCTAAAGAAATATGTTTGCCCCTTTCCTAAAAAACTATTGCTTCTCCAAAAAAGTAGGCATTAATAACAACTGCAAAAAGCTCCTAGAAATCATTCAAATTCAAAATATAACTTCGCTTATTTTAGCAGCTTTTTTTTTTTTTTTTTTTACTGCTACTGTAGGGCTGTGACCCAGTGACACAGTAGCGTTTCCAGCCTGTGGTTGAAATATGACTTAAGGTGTTGCCAACATCACACTGGATGGTGCTTTCAGTACTTTACATGTCCAGTCTAGGTAGCACTGCTGGGCAATATAAAGATATAATATCATTATTGAGATATGAGACTGTAGGCCTATAACATTTTAGATTTGGGATGTCGTTATATGGAGATATGGAATAAAAAGTGTTTTACTGGTTTAAAGACTGCAAGAGCAGTAAAATGATGCAGTTTTCTGAACTAACCAGACTGTTGTATTTAATCTAATACTTGTCTTTAACATATAAGTCATATTACTATTATATACACATTATTGATGATCTTTGGTCAAAAATCTCAACGTGTTAATATTTTGTAAAAGTACCAATAATCATTCCTACAATTTTGATGCATCAGAGACAGTATTTAGGTAAAAATATTGTAATGTTTGATTCTGTCTCCCAGTCACAGCATCAACAAAGTGCTTTTGAGATTTAAAAATATCGGGATGTGACTTCAAAATATTGTGATATAGCTTTCAAGTAATATCACCCAGCCCTAAATCTAGGCCCTCTATTTTAAAAGTTAATTAAAATCTGTGTTTAGATGAACTTGAGATAGGTCTTGTGAAAATGACACAGGACTAATTACTTTTTGGCCTTTGTATGATCCTCGTTAGGGTTAGTAACAAAAATCGATTCATGTAAGAATTGAGATTCTCATTTTCTACAATTCAAAATCTGTTGACAAATCCTAAAAATCAATTCTAAAATTGTTTGTTTTTAAACAGCCAACTAATAAATATATGAAATAAATGATAAATATCTTGGACAATTATTGGTTCATCAACTTGATACAACTTGAATCTGATATTAAACTTACGGAGAATTTAAAAACTATTAAAACTTTTTTTTACTGAGAATTTAAAAAGTAAGTTTCTGTAAGTTTAGCTGTTTACAGTTTAATATGTAAATAAAAACTGTATACACACTTAACTCTGCTTTCATGCCATAATTTGTCACTTTGTCTTGCAAAACAGGCTGAATCAGGAATCGATTCTGAGTTGAATAGGGACTCAAGAATCGAATTGAAATAGATCAAATTGTGATACGGAAAAGATTCACACCTTATTCCTCGTTTGAGACATGCCCACTACATTCCACAGATGCCCACAGAAAGGAGAACTGCATCAATGTTTTAAGGAATCAGTGTTTTCTCACATGAGAAACATAAGACCACAGTCACATCTACAATTTGTTTTCTTTGGCCGAAAAAGAGGTGCAGAGGATGGCTTGACTACATATTTGTGTTACATTTGATCACACTGCTGTGTTACTAGCGAACTAGGACTTATAAACAAAAACATGAATTTGGCTGGTGTTTTGATATTCTGTCATCCTGCCAGGGATAGATAGATGTTTTGGCAGCTTGGAGGAAAAAAATCTGATTCCTGCAGCTTAAGCTAAGCATGATGGACCTGCATGCACTCTCTGCCTTATCTGATTTGTTTATGGCAATCACACCAGTAAAGAAAACACAAAGCTGAATATTTATACTAACACAGGGTTCCCACGCGTCCTACCAAAACCTAGAAAAAGTTATCCAGTCTTGCAGTTGTGTATAATGAGACAATAAGTAAAATATCCTGGAAAGTCTTGGTTTGTCCTGGACAAGCATTCTCCTATTTACCTTCAGCTGAGAAGAAACTGAACTACTAGGCTGTCTACCGAGACCCATAATGGATAGCACTGCCATCTGAAAGTGTTTAGGATCTGTTTTTCATTATGTTCTGAAATTGCTGTGGACTCATTCCCAAGTCACGTCACGTGGTAGCACAAGCAGGTTGGAAGATATTCCAGCAAATTGAAACTCTGAATAGTGTAAGTTACATTATCCTTCAAATGTAAATAGTGGTCACTGCTGGTAGTTCACTGTGGTAGCTTTTATTAGGTTTATGGATTAATGTGGCTTTCATCCCAACCTGTTCTACACAACTGAAAATGTTAGATAGGTAGGCATGTTGGCTCAGTTGCTGAAGTTGATATGCAGCCTGCTAGTTGTTTTGCCAGCAGTGGTTTAAGATTTGGGATATCACTCTGCCTGTCAGCAGTGCTTTCAGATGTATGTTACACATTGTAAAAGAGTTGTGTAATAATGAAAGGGAGGCGGGGTTAAAACAGTGAACGGGAGCTGAACCGTATGGGAGAAATTGTTCATCAAAGATGAGCTCCAGGCTCCGGGGCAGCGCCTGTTGCCATGTTGGATAATGACTTCCTTCTTGGTAACACCGGTTGACTTCCTCCTTATCCACAGAATATTTTGTTTGTACAACCTCTGGCCTTTAAGAGAGTACTGCAACAAACAATACTTAGCATAAATGTCTCTGTGCATACAGATGCCCAGCACTCATGACTGCACACGCACACACATATGCAGGGAGAGGTAAGATGTTACACAAGCATACACACAGGCAGAGCGTTAGATATTGTATAATACAAAATGAGGCGATGGCCTTCAGGAGAAGGGAAGAGAGGACATCATTACTGCAGGACACTGAGGGACCCCAGAAGTGAGGAAATGACACATTCACAGCGACATGTTTCACCACACTGGATGACAAACACTGACAAGGTCATTTCAAATTGTCACTATGTATCTGTGTTCCCTCCAACTCTGCAGAGAAACACTCCACTTCTCAAATGACATTTATCTTAAAACACAAGGAAGTCTCTGTGTGTGTGTGTGTGTGTGTGTGTGTGTGTGTGTGTTTGTGTGTGCGTGCGTGTGTGTGTGTGTGGGTGTGTTTGTGTGTGCGCGTGCGCGTGTGTGTGCGCGCGTGAAAATGCAAGATGATTCTTTCACTCTCTTTTCCTCCTTTGCATTTTGTGTCCAGATTGTGTTAAAAGTGCTGTATGTTACATTTTAGTACCGGGCAGTTATAGAATAATATCTTCTGTAACCCATATTGCTTTGTTCAAGTGTGTCTAAATATTATTTGATAGGTAACAATAAAAAGTACACAGTGTTAAAATGTAAAGGTCCCATACAATCTAGCAGTTAGATTTGTTTTCTACCAGACAGCCCTTGTTCCTCTCCGTATACTGGAACAGCTTTGTCTTTCAGTTTTTTGAACTATCAGCCACACAGTTCATACTTCTACAGCATAGTTTAAAGTAGACATTGACCCTGTATGTACAGGGGAGCTACACAGTTAGAACTTAACAAAAGGGATACTTCTGTAGTTAAAGGAGAAGTTCATTTTTTGTACATTAGCCTTATAATAAGGATATTTACAATCATATATGATGTTCCACAGCATTTCTTTTGACAGCCAGCACAGTCCTGAGTTATAGCTCATTGCTGACGTCACTGCTAGCTGAAATCAGCGGAGGAGCATGTGCACTCAGACAGTCCGTCAAAAAATACAACAAAAGTTTGATCTAAAAGACATGAAACTCGCCCAGTCATGTAATGACAACATGAAGCTAAACACGGGTATTTAACCCTGAAACAGCTGTTTGTTTGTTTAATGAAGCAGCTAAAAGAGACGCTTCTGGGTTATATATCCATGTTTAACTTTTTGTTTTAGTGTCAGTACAGGAGAGGACACCAGTAAACATTTGGCAAGTTTCACGTCTTTTAAAACGAGCGTTTCTTGTGTTTTTTGATGGATTGTCTTGAGTGCCCATGCTCCTCAGTTGTTTTTTAAGCTAATGGTGATGTCAGCAGCAAGCTGCAGCTCTCACGATTGCACTGGCTGTCATAATAATGCTGTAGAACATTGTTTATTATTGCAAATATCCTTAATATAAGGTGTAATGTGCAAAAAACTGAACCTCTCCTTTAGTGCTAAAATGCAACATATAACACCTTTAAGATATATCTTTCACATTTCCACGTGCATTTCAGTCATTTATGTCTGTTTGTCCTTCAAGACCAACAGTGACCAGTTTTTATCACTTCATAACTGTCCACATGTATGGTGGTAGTATGAGTTGCCTGTCACATGTTGGTTGGCTTGGCTTGGCTTTTATCCTTTTTTGTCAAAGTTGTTTGAATTCTTGTGAAACATTTTCTGAACATGTCCATAGAATACTTACCTACCTGAATTATTTGCTCTGTCCAATTACAGTGTAATTACAGTATGTAAAGTGAATTTACATTATCTATCCTCCAGTGTGTGCAGAAGCATTCAACCCAGATGAGGATGAGGAGGATACGGAGCCCAGAGTGGTTCACCCAAAAACAGATGAACAGCGCTGCCGACTGCAGGAGGCCTGCCGAGACATCCTACTCTTTAAAACACTAGATCAGGTAAATAGAATGTACAAAGGCACATGTGAAGAATTGAAAGCATACTAACATATCAATACAAAAAATAATAGTTAGAATTATAGAGTCATGTCAGTTTCCGTGCCTTTTAGGTTAACTGCAACTGACAGTCTCTGGGATGATTGATTTAATCAATCTTCATACAGCAACTCGAGACAAAATCAAAGGGAGAACATGTTAAAGTATAAACACTTATTTCCTGCATGGTCCCAAAAACAGACTGAAAAAAAGGAAGCCAACGGGTGCGGAAATCTGCTCTTCCAGAGTCAATCCCCATAAAAAAGCAATACTAAGATCACCAACTTAACAGCATGTTTACAATGGATATTCTGTAAACATTGATTATTTCAGTTGTAAATACATTATGCATAGACGCTATATTTTAGAGAGATTGCTACTATTTTTTTTCTCACTCTGTTTACATATGATGTAGCAAAGTGTTGAAGTGGTACGTATTGCTAAACTGTTCCATTGGATACATTTAAAATCACTTAAGGAACTGCACACACACATAAACACAGACGCAGAGCAACTGCTCCTGGAGCAGTTCAGAAAATAAATTTGTTTAAAAAAAACAACACATTTTTGCTGAAGTACAGGTCATTGAGTGAACTGCAGAGGAAAGGGACAAAGCAGTACTTATTACCTCCGCC
>JAQLOL010000002.1:8812974-8825037 GCA_029783665.1 Naso thynnoides
GTTTATCTAGCACCCCCCGCCCTCCCTTACTCACGTTACTCCGTTATGCTACGGGTACCGGATCAGCGTCGGGGGGGCTGCCTTGGCGGAGGTCTGCACTCTCTTAGTGCTTTTCTAGTTAAAAAAAACAACATTAATGTGCGCACAATATCTATTCTGTGGATGTCTTTGCAACCCGAAACCTGAAGTCATTGCAGCTCATTTTACCATGTTCTGATTATGTGCTTATTTTTTGGTGACGTAAGCCTGTCTGTATTTGGGCACAAGTAGATTGTGTTACTCATTTTCCAAAAATCATACTGAATGTCTCTGTGATGTCACTATACTTGATTTATCCACATTTGTTTTAGCTGGGAAGATGCAATTCAAGTGAATATATTTTTAAAAGCAATTTCTGTTCCCATTGTGAGCCGTGCTGTACTTGGCATTTACAATGATAAATCTATGTCATAATGCTGGACTCAGACCCCAGATACAACAAGATTGTCCTGAAACTGCAAATCCTCATAAAACATGGAGAAAGTGTCACAATATGAAAAAAAATGTCCCATCATCTCTCTGCCGTGCACTCTCTCACACCATTTCCCACCGGGATAATTTAATTGAATCTGGTCTTCCTTCAGGAGCAGCACCGACATGAGCTAGATGCCATTTCGAGCTGCTGGTTGAACTCAACATTTACCTCAATGCTTCTAGTTTCTACACCTCATCTGTGTCTGATGTCCTTTCTCATTCTCCCATCCAGGAGCAGTTTTCAGAGGTGCTGGACGCCATGTTTGAGTTCAAGGTTAAGCCCCAGGAGCACGTCATTGACCAGGGAGATGATGGAGACAACTTCTACGTCATAGAGAGGTGGGTAATTTCGGTAACTTGTTATTCAAATGTCTTCGGTTTATTGTAGCAAGCTCAGATAATCCGGCGACCAGAGATGATAATGATTTACATAGATGTTGCTGCAAATGAGATGAGGTTGTGCCTTTACAGACATCAAGTTTCACGCATTGGTATTATTACACCAAGTAAGAAGACACAATTGAATAGCTTTTACATAGAAACCCTGTATAGTTTTTACCACTTCAGCTGTTTGTATGTCAGCTAGGGCCCTATTATTCCCACGATCATGGAATTGTGGACGGAATCGCGGAGTGGCCAATAAAAACGGAATCAATTGTTAAACACAGAATGTCACGGAGTTGGCCATTATTTGACTGAAATTCTGTTGCTGGGAGAAAGAGGAACCTTTTTTCGGGGAGAACATTCCTGGGGGGTCACTAATGCGTATGACCACTGGTATGACTTCACAAACAAACACTGGTGTAAACATTTGTGTTTACACCAGTGTTTATAATTACGGTTGTGTGTGTCCCCGTGTCCATGTTGTATTCAATTTCTGTGAAGGCTGTGTTTAATTTTCTGGCCATGTTGCTGCTGTGCACTCAGGCCTGCACAGGACTGGTTTTTGTTGACTGGACTGAAGTAGTGCTACTAGTAGCCGGTTGTGGGAACTTTCTCATTACACTTAGTGTGATGAATAACACATATTGACTGGACTACTTCGATTACTTAGCTCTGAAAGTGACCCCAAGATGATGCTTTTAACCCCCTGCCAGCACAAAGAGAACAAACCTATGTGTAATTGGCTGGTAGCTGGTTATTTGTACTTCAACCTGACCTCTGATCAGTCTGGGAATGGCACATTTCAGTTCAGCACAATGGTTAGGTCCCACTTATTGTGTACTATCTTTCCATCTGCATACACACTTTCTAACACAGCGTGGTCCCTGTGCAAGATCCATGCAGTGACCTTTAAGAGCAGCACGCCTGCCTGGTCATATACTATCCTGGGGTTTTCCCTGGCCTGTAAAAAGCGTAGGTGGTAGCTAATGTCAGCAGCAGGGTGTGGTATGAGCATGGTCACACGCAGAGATGGATGGATAAACCAACCAAAAAAACAAAAGTGAGAAAGAAAGCACTGTAGGTTAGCACACTGTTAAATCTTTCCTACTAAAACTTTCTATTGTGTAATTAAAATATATGTGTAAATTCTTATTAGATATTTGTTAGCATAGAATGTTGTGCTTACTGTTCTCTGCCAATTTGAAAATGATACATCTTGACAATTTGATTCAGCACAAAAGTAGACTGAAAGCATAAGTGCCAGCATCTGTGCCGCTATCGGTAAGAAACACCTCTCATAGTCAAACCCCTAACAGTTCCATTTTGAAGCCTTAAAGACAGGAAGTAACTAGAAATCCCTCAGAAACTCAAAGGGATGTGGTGAAAAAATATTTGGAGCCTCCAGAGACAGATCCATTTATAAAGATTTGTCAGTGTTGAAATGTTGAGCCTTATATCTTAAGAGGTTGAAAGACTCGAAAGACACCACCTGAGACTCAACTTGGCAGAGACAATCCTTGTTACACACACATGCTCTCAATAGAGGAGAGAACATTTTTCCTCTGGCCACAGTGGTGAACCTCAGTCACTTTCCAATCTTTAATTAGCAAGTTGATTTTACCTCAAAATTCTTGAAACTGAATCACTGAACATCTGATGGGTATTTGTTAATTGTGGCTGATTTGTTTGTTTTACCAAGACATAAAAATAGTTATTAGTTTCTCAGCTCATTCTTCTACAGCTGATGTTTGTGACTCAAGCAGCTTTATTCTTTCATAATAAACAATGAGCCCTGCATTTACAAGTGCTTAGTATCTTTAATAGAGAGCGACCAACACGGTATTATAAACAGTGCCTGGATTGTCTCGTCTTGCTGCGCTCAGGTAGACAACAACACAAGTGGTCATCGTCCCCATAGTCACGGTAATCCAGTCAAACTAATACTCGAGCAGTGACAAGGGTTTTAGCTGCACTACGCAGCCAATAGGAGGACGGGCTATCTTACAAAATGACTGGTTAATCCTGCTGGGCAACAAGGCTGCAACCTTCCCCAGGTTTAATCCTGATAACGCAGACAGAGAGGGAGAGAGAGGACAGAGCTGATCTGCTGAACTAATACTACCTTAAAAAAATAAATAATAAAAAAAAAACAAGAACATTTTCATAAGCTAATTTTCCCTCATTACATAGCTGAGTATTTGTAAATGTATAAAAAACCATTTACTTGAACACAACTGTTCACACTAGTGCACCCACACAAACGGTCAATTATTTGCTCACCCACTGTGCCAAACTGACAAAGGGTCCAGTCCAGAGGCTATAAATAAACTGTAATTAGATTTCGTTTAAAACCAGTCAGTAGGTCAACAGACAGAATGCTGGCCGCCTCTTGACTTTAGGCTCAATTAAAACAAATCAAAGTCACTCTTGTTTATGGATTAATATGTCTTCCTGTTAGCTGTTTGTTTTTGTCTTTCCCTAACACACACACTCACTCTCTCTCTCTCTCTGCAGGGGTGTGTATGACATTGTGGTATCGGGAACATGCGTGGGTCAGTATAACAATAAGGGCAGCTTCGGGGAGCTGGCTCTCATGTATAACACGCCACGCGCTGCCACCATCATCGCCACCCAGGATGGTGCACTATGGGGTCTGGTAAGAACATAGATATTATGGGATGGATTGTGCTCTATCCCTGTGTGTTGCTGTAGTGTTTTACATTCATCATAAGTTAAAGTTTTAAACACACTGGAGCCAGTTTTGGTCAAAGTCAACAGTTGTCTAATAACCTGGAATTTGTTTTGAGTGGTTTGAAGTTTTACAAATAATCCGAAAAATATCAACTGAGTTTATTCAGTCACATTTTAATCACTGCCACATTTTTTAAATGTTTGTAGTTTTCATGTCACGTAGTTTTGTTCAAATTTCAAAGCTCCATTTTCAACATTCGTTCCCTTGTGTTGTCTCAATGGATTGCATTGTGATCAGATTAGCTGCAGTTTCAGTTACCCAATACAGCACATTGAGCTGTGATTCTCATGTTAAGAATGGGGTTGTGATGTATGAATGGAGTCGGTGCCCAGCTCTGATGGTCTCTGCTGCTGCAGCGCCTCCCTGTGGTTGAGCAGAGGAGGAGCAGCAGTAGCCACTCGGCAAAGAGAGTTTGCTTTCAGGCGTTTGTATAACCACTTTGTCTTCTTCAGGACCGTGCCACTTTTCGTAGACTCATTGTGAAGAACAATGCAAAGAAGAGGAGGATGTACGAGTGTTTCATTGAGTCTGTGCCCTTACTCAAGTCACTGGAGGTGAGTTTAGTGGTTGTGGGTTGTTTTAGAAAATCCTTTTACTTTCTCAGCAGTTTTTAGCTGTTTGGTAAAAATGTTAGGAAAAAAAGAAAAGTAAAATTTTTTTCCTACACTCACCAACAAATGAGTGTTAAATGTTTGGGACTGGGATGTAAGGGGAATGGTCTGACCAAGCAACAGCACAGTTGAGAAGATGAAGGGGTTAACAAGCCGTCCCCCCTTTTTTTTAAAGATAATTTCTTTTTTCTTCTTCTTTTTTTTGGCCAGGCAACAGAAAGGATGAAGATAGTGGATGTATTAGGAGCCAAGCAGTTCTCAGATGGTGAGCGCATCATCACACAGGTGAGACTTGCATAAGGGAGAGCATGACTCTAGCACTGGCATTCTCATTATTTCATCGTAAAAATGCAGCACATAACTGCTTTTAAATGTATTTATATATTGACTGTTGTCTTCCTCCTCAGGGTGACAAGGCTGACTGCTTTTATATTGTAGAATCTGGAGATGTCAAGATCATGATGAAGAGTAAAGTAAGACACACCTCTTCACCTTCTTCATTTCTGTATTTCACCACTTAAAAGAGTTTTACTGTGAGGTGGAATTAGTTTCACCTAGCATCCCTCAGAGACCCGTGTAGGTGAATACATTTTCTCCTCCAGTTCTGCTCTGCATCTTCCCAGCAGTCACTTCTCGAACGTGTCAGCTGTATTGTAAAAACCCAACTGGAGAAAAAGGAAAAAAAAGGCAAGATCACAAAAATGTAGGAAGGATTTTGGAGGCTCACAGAGGCTGATGAATATTGCAGACAGCTTTCATTGTAGGAATGTTAATGCATTGGAATATCCACTGATATGTAACCTAATTATATTCATAAGCAGGTCTGTGTCTGTGCAGATCATTTAGACTGTGACAACCCACACTCCCCTGTAAAAATCAATGGAGTGTTTCCTCATTTTGCCTAGCAACAGTGGGATTCACAGTTGTCAGCTCAGCCTTCCAGTGCTTCTCACTGGGGGGAGGGAAAAAAGAAAGGCACTCAGTGGTTCCTAACCTTTAATCCACTTCTTTCCTCTGTTCACCTCTCTTCTCTCCTCCCTGCAGACGAAGGCAGACCATGCAGACAATGCGGAGGTGGAGATAACGCGCTGTAGCAGGGGTCATTACTTTGGGGAACTGGCCTTGGTCACCAACAAGCCCCGGGCCGCCTCAGCCTACGCAGTGGGCGATGTCAAGTGTTTGGGTAAGAGGAGATGCACTCCGACACTCGTTAAACCCATTTGTCAACATTGATGCAAATGCTGCTGAATAGAAAAACAAGAAAAAAAGGTCTCTTTTGTTTATAAAGTCATTTTGTTCTGACTATAGATTGCTGCTAACATCAGGGAATGTGATACCTTCATCTTTAACACATAAGAGAACATTTCTAAGTCTATATTAAAATTGTTTGATAAGTGTTTTTGTTCTGTGTGCTGCATTCAGTGTATTTGTTCATTATGACCGAGCATGTTGAGTTCTTTGGAAAGCTAGAATGTAATAGATTCAGTAAATCCCTGGTGTGCAGTTTAAAACTATTTGAGCTATTCAAAGCAACTGAATAAGCGATATGTAAACCACTCAACCTTTTCAAACGTTGTGTGTGAACTGTTATAAGCAGTTTGTCACGAAATATCAAGTGGCATTTGAGTTTCATGATTGGTGCGTGGCTCTTCATCTCATCTATCATCACCTTGGGGTTTATTGTGTGTGTTGTTCAATCATTATTTTTGTTATTAAAGTGGGTGTACTAATTTATGCTCTGCATTGATATAGACAGCTCTTCACTTTCAAAAATGAAAGCAGGATTTTTAATGGCTTCTTGTGTCTCTCTCACCTCTCTTCTTCTCTCTGTTGGGAAATGTGCTTACGTTTTTTGTTTTTTTTTATACCTGTTGTTGCATTGTATTTATTTATTCGCACAGAAGTTTTTTCATAGTAGATCTGATGTAGTGTCGGTCACTCTCACCCCTTTGTGCTCCCCTTTAATATTAACCATGCACACGCTGACAGCACTCACCTCTGTCTCGTCTTTCAGTGTGCTCTCTGTTTACCGTACTCCTAGTACAACAGCCTGTCTTGAACAGCTGCTCAGCTTTAAAGCTGAGCAAAAATGTCACTCAGCCGTACTGCAGCAACAGATGCTAACAGTCATTCTCATGTATCTGCTGTGGCTGTTAAAGCTGAACAGGGCTTCAAGAGCCCTCTGGGGCCCTGTGAGGACATTTCAGATGAGATCAGTAATGTCTTTGGACTTGTATCTAGAGTTGTCCCCGACTAAGAATTTACATCATAGACAAATCTGATTTGTCAAGTCTTGCCTATAGTCGACCAATGAATTATGCTGTTTTTTGCTTGTTTGTTTGTTTGTTGCAAGGGCTGGTTCAGATAGTCTTAGCAGTGGCAGCCACTAACCTGCCTCTCCCATGTGTGAGCTTGCTGTGCCTCAAACACTTGACTTAAGTGGAGCTGTTAGTTCAGTCTCCAGTGTGGCAGCAGAGCGCCGTTCGTAACCAAACTGAACTAAAGTAACACGTCCATGAAAAGTCGTCTGTCTAAGGCAAATACGCAAAATCAAATGACAGTCATCTCTGCGGCAATCCTCTTTGATGTGTCTGACTACGCACAAGCATGCACGCATTTTCAGTCCATGCAAAGTCAGACCAGGAATAGGTTTGAATTTGGTCTCGTCTACAGCAGGTCAAACAATGTAAATGTTTTGGTTGTTTATATTTTAATTGTAACTGTCTAACGCCTGGGTCACAGCCTGTGTGCACCGCAGCAGCGCGATTGTGTGGCGGAGCTGCATCGCTGCAGTGCTCCTTCTGCCAGCCTTGTCTTATTTATATATATTATACAGTTTTCGTTCATGTCTGCATTGAAACTACAGTGAATGTTGCTGGTATAATCATGTTAATATGACTGTCAGCAGAATATTTGTCTGATTGATTGATTTTAGCAGAGAACGCACCAGGCTTAACAGGCAAGACTCCAACTCTAGGTGCTGCAGTGATGCAGCAGACTTAATAAAAAGTGACGGTAAAAATATATTGTGACATAATTTTTCTGATCCTGTCCATCCAAATGATGGACACTGTAAAAGTCTGATACATCTGATTCCAGCCTTTTCTCACTCATTATTTGAATCATCTGCATTAAGGTGACATTATAACAATACTCAATATGCATCTTGCGACTATTTGATTGTGAGATTGGCAGTTGAATCAAACTTATCAAGTTGAATGTTCGACTCTTCTATACTTGTTTCTATATCCCCATTTCACACAGTTTACCCAGGGGAGCTGTAGGTCAGAATTATTTGACCCGCACTTCAACCTGGTGGCCCTATAGTCGTAAGTCCGGGTGAGCCTCGTGTGTGAACAAAGCAGACAGTTGTCTGGAGCGCGGGGTTGGCAAATGGATGACGTAAATATCGACTGCGTCAGTTAATTCACTGGGATTTTACCATTGCTGCCTTATCATTCCCATTTATCTCTTTTCTCTCTTTTCTGTCCGCGCATCTCCCTCTGCAGAGACTTTTATGAGCATAAAACAATCGAAAGAGAGAGCAAGGTGAGACATGTCAGTTCCCGGGATGCTGGGGAGATTCTGGTTCCGATGGCTGAATCCAAACGCAGGCTTGCCAAACATACATATTAAAAAGATCACTGTGAGGGAATGTCAAACTTGGTTTTGTTTGAGCAATAAAGAAATAAGACGTAAAACCCCAGCAGAGCCATTGTGCATCAGCGAAGGTAACAGAACAGACTTGGGTGCACGTGTTGTGCTGGTGGCTGTAACAGTGCAGACTTTCTTCGTTCCTCTGGGCTGCTTAATAACAGTCAGATGTGTGCAGCTTCCACATAACACAGGCTGCATTTTTTACATCTCCAGTGCAGTGTTCAATTTTGAGCTGTCGGTGTGTGTGTGTGTGTGTGCAGATTTGCACTCATGTGTTGTGTGTGTGCTCCTCTTCGAGTGTGCTTAATTTTGCGCATGCTATATTGTGTGTGCGCACCGCCCCTCGCCCAAACTACACAGACTATTTCCAGCATGCATGAATACGTCATGCGTGGACAGTCTCCCTATGTTTCCTGCATGTGTTAACAGGTAGATCCATACATTGTCCTGATCAGATTCTCTGGATATTGTCCAGAGTTCAACATCTAAACACATGTTGAAACAATCCCTGAACTTGATGCTTTAAAAACATCTCTCTGTTGATCCAGATCAGTTCCAATGCTCTCTTATCTTGTACAGATGAGGATGAGTTGGATTGAGAAGTCCTATTTTTTTTTTTTTTAGTGGATTGTTTGAGACTCATGACTCTATACAGACAGACCTAATGTGTGTCTCTCTCTCTCTCTCTCTCTCTCTCTCTCTCTCTCTCTCTCTCTGTGCAGTAATAGACGTGCAAGCTTTCGAGCGCCTCCTGGGTTCCTGTAAGGAGATCATGAAGAGGAACATCGCCCACTATGAGGAACAGCTGGTGGCCCTGTTCGGCTCCAGCATGGACCTGAGGGACTGAGCCTCCCACACCACCCTCCGTGCCTTCTGCTATACACACACATACACACACACACACACACACACACACACACATGTCCTTCCTCTAATCATGCAGTGGCTATACAGAGTCAAAGTAAGCTTTACACAGGCTGTGCAAACACATGAGAAATTGGCTCACCTGCAAGTACAAAAATGCCTACACAGTATGAACACACCCCTCATCCACACATACATGCACACTGACACCTACGTAGGCACTGAGAGACGCCCACTTCACCTAGTCTGCTCACCTTCGTGCACATACTAGCTCAACACACTCCTTGATAAGCTCACTTTGTAGATGCACACACACACACACACACAAACAAACACACACACAGCTGGCTAGAGGACACACACCTTGTCGAATGAGCCAGCTTAAACCTCTCAGTATGAATGTCTTTGCTGCAATGACCTTAGCACAGGTAACGCAGTGGTAGGACATAAAATACACACACACACACATACACACTCCATATCCATGTTTTAAAACACATCATCATGCTTCATTTGTGCAGGCTTTGCATTCACACAAGCATTTAAACAACTCAGAAGTTGTTCCATTAAGCCTCAGTTAAGGACACATCAACTTACAGACACAAACACACACATGTATACAGATAACCCAAAAACACATCAGTTACCACACTTGCAAAAACGGACACATTGTGGTAAAATGGAGATGAAAAACTGAAAATCTCTGAAAAGGAAAATGAATCAAAAATGCAAAAAAAAGAGAGAAAAGTTTAAAGAAGACAGCTAAGTTTTAGAAACATTTTATGAAGATTAAAAACAAGCTTTGATAAAATATTATTTAAATAAAAAAAAAGTGTTTCCTCTTTGGGAGGCCGGGGTGCAGAACTTTGTGGGCACGCTCCATTTCTTCCTCTACTGTTGTTGATTGAGTTGAGTTGAGTTAGTGCTGGTTATTATTACAGTACCACAGAAGAAGCAGTGAAACAATAACAACCCTACGTTTTCTGGGCCATTGTTATTCGCCACACTTCATTGTATTGAATTAATTATTAATGTATTGTTATTATGTATTCATTTATTATTTTTCTTTTACTTTGACCAATTCTGATAAAATTCACCATTCATCTCTGACAAAATGTAAAAACTGAAAAAATCTAATAAAAACAGTAGTGCTTATTTCTCCTTAATTATCCTTGAATGAGTTGTCCTGTATTAAAAAAATATAAAAATAATAAAAAATAAAGCAAACATTTTGTTAAAAAAAAATGTCTCTGTTTATTTTCTATTGAAACCACAAACAACTTCAGTGCCACGTGTGTAAAATGTGCTCAACATGTTATTATGGTGATTCAGATATACAATTTAAACTCACACTTATAGTAATACAATAGCCTTGCAGTATAAGAAACTGTCAAAATATAACATTCTGTATTTTTTTTATTAGGTATGGATAATGACTCAATGCTAATTTGTGACAGAATCATCTGCAAATGTCTTACTGAATGTGTTTCATTGTTGTGAGGGTCTGTATGGAACAACTGCACTGCTTTGTTAATGCAGTTTTTGTTTGCGTACCGTGTGTCCTTGGCAACCAGTGGACCAAAAGTTAATTCAGGTAGCATTTACTGTTGATTACTTCCATAAATGAAACTACAACGGTCAAATTTATAGCTACTACACCTACTCCTTTGCGTTAACTAATTCTACAGATGAAGAAAAACTGCTTATTTTATTGGTAGTAACACTCCCATCCGCAAGGTGGCGGACGTGAGTGGTGGGACCGGTGAGAGGACCAACAGGGAAATAGCCTACTGTTAAAGAGAAGACATCCACGGTTAGAAACGGATCGTGGAGCAGCTACTACTGACGGCTTGTCTGCTGCTGTCACTCATTCGAAAATTTAAAACTGACCACAGGTCAGTTATGAGTCAAACACGAGCTCTCTGAGGAAGCCGACCGCTGGTGACGGACCGCGAGAGTGAAAATGTAGGTATCGAGTGTGCTGAGAAACGACCGCGAATGGAGAGTCTTGTACGTTAATAAAAGCTCGTAATGTGATGTCTCATTGCATTTAATAAATGTCGTTGGGCTGCATGCTCGCCCAAAGCCAAAAGTAAGAGTACGCAAGTTAGCATGTAGAACCGACACCTAGCTGCTAACATTACTTACGAGTTCTTACCTTATATGGAAGTTGATGCTAAGAAGGGAGGAAAGCAAAAGGTTTAGAAAACAATCTTATTACTTGAAGTAAAAATGGTAGGTGACAGAACAAATAAGTAAACTTCTATTATATACCATGTCTTTATTTTAATGCTTCCGGCTGCCACCCACTTAGTCTGCGTACCGAAGTTACTTAACGTGAGAAAGTTTCATGGAAAAGAATTAACATAAACTATTGCTACAAACGAAGAAGCTTGAATGCTTGCAGTAGTTCATGGGGTGCAGAGATTTCAGAGACTTATTAGACTTAGAGCGTACCTGATAAAGTTAATTGTGTTTACACACGAAATAAGATTAAATGAAATAATAGAACAGTTGGAGTATGGACCAAAAATAATTCCGATGGCTTTCACAGTCAGCGAATAAATGTAAGTTAAATGACCGACATTTATCACCGCCTGTGAGCTAGTAATTACCGTCATTGTAACACTACACATGTGCGAAAAAACCTGTCACAAACACCTTTTACTAAGCAAAATAACAAAGCTCTCGGGAAAGAAATATGCCCATATTCACGAAGAGTATTAGCCTGAAATGCGCTGTCGCGAAGACGGAACGATCAGTGAGTCGCATTTTATCTTCGGACTCATTATAGTGCCGGCATACAATTTAGCACATTAGTAGGAAAAAAATCCTTTTCTGACGTCCAGAAAAAAACCTGTTCGAATATTCGCTTCTTAAAAATGTCACCCAGTAATCACTGAAATTTTAGCGATAAGATTCAGCGATTTTTAAACAGATTGAACCCAGTTCAACAAGCGGAGGCGTGGCTATGGTTGTCCGAGTTCCATGATGCATTGCGTGCGTGCAGCAATTGCTGTACATGCTAAGATATTTTAGTTATATTGTTTTTAAAACGTTGCCTTTGGATTTCTTAACAACCATATGTATAACGTGTCCGAATTATGAAACAGAATTGAGCTGTACCACTCAACTACTACTTGGGAACCGTGATAGAGGGAGCTAAGACGGAGAATGGCATCCGACACTGTAATCGCTTAGCGTTAGATCACTCTTGTTTCTCTTCAGATCGTATAAATCTTTCGCCTTTTACTAAAGATTTCCGTGGAGAGGAACAATAAG
>JAQLOL010000002.1:8826135-8843960 GCA_029783665.1 Naso thynnoides
GAGTTTGAGACTCTTAACTTGTGAAATCATTGGATGATGTGCACTTGTACACAGAATTTTGATGCTTTAATGAGATATGATAGCATTAACTCTTCCCATATTGTATACCATGTGTTGGCTCACTTTGTGCTAGCAATTGTTTCCCATCTTTTAAATAACGACACTGTGTAACAACATGAAAACATATGAGAATATATGGCTGTAGAGCTTAAGGGAAAAATTATACAGCCAACTATTTTGATAGATAATTGTTTAAGTCATTTCTTAAAATAAAAAAGTAAAAAGAATTCTTGGTTCAGCTTATTAAAATGTGAGGATTTGCTGGCACTCTTTCGTTTATGATCGTAACTGAGGAGTCTTTGCTTTTTGGGCTGTTGTTTGGACAAAAGAGGCAATTTGAAGATGTCTCACTGGGCTCTGGGAAATTGCATTTTTTAGCAGGTTTCTGACATTTTGTTGAATAGACATTTAATTGTAACAATAATTGGCAGATTAATCGATAATGAAAATAATCATTAGTTGCAGCCCTGTGTGGCTGCAGTATGACTTAATCAGAGTTTACATTTCTGAAAAATGTTTTGATGCACTTCAGTGACAAAAAGCTATAACACAGCTTGGTCTGAATGATGAGCCAACAAATGCACTGTATTAATGTACTGAGCAGAATAAGAGTTCAGTGCTCTGCAGAGATGGATACAAATTAGGAGTAAACTTGAATAGTATTGTTTGTAAGTCATTTCTTAAACTGTGGTGGAGTTCTGTAAGCAGCTTTAGTAAAACAAGTAAGCCAAATGGACTTCCTACATGGTCAAAATAAGAAGTGTGTAAACATTTTCTGTTTGAGTGAAAGGTGACTGGTTATCTGGCAGTTGTTTCTGAAAGCAGCTGAGGCTAACAGTGGAGGGCGGCTCCTGGTTCACTCTAATGAATCCGCACACAGACAAACATGTCTGCTGCGTCACAGTGCAGACGTGTCCCCTGACATGCATCATCACGAGCCATGCTAGAAGCCTCGCTGGACTGTAATTCACATTACACACCAGAAAGAAAAAAAAACATTAACAGGATGAAAATATCAACATTTTTTTGCATGTCTTCTAAAAGAGGTTTTAAAAATGAAGAATGTGGTAGGAGGTTGATGCCTGGGAAAAGGCCGTAACCTGAATCGATACATCGGAATGGTTTATCCTCTGTACGCTGGTCCTTTTAGGCTCAGCTCCACATTGTCAGACATGACTCAACCTCTACCGGCTCTGCTTTCTCACTGTTAGCTGCACGTAGGCTCAATCTAATGTTTGTTAGCCAAGTTGCATAAAATGCTTATTAATAATGCATCACATTTTTGAAAGTACTGATTAATTCCACTCCACAATTAATTGATTTAAAACAAAAAAAATCAGCAGAAAGTCACAAACTTGAAGCGATTAGCTATTTGAGGTAATAAACAAATATTTTAATAATTGATTTATTTGTGAAATTATTTTTAAAACTGAACAAAAGCCAAAAAAATCTATTCTAGCCTCTATATTGACTCACTGCTAAAGACTGACCCCTTCCTCTGTGTCCACTAATAAAGTGTCTATGAGCAAGGCACACAACTCCTGATTTAATCCCAGTCTCTTGGAGAAACAAAAGAGGCGGACAGTAAAGGTTGCAGCGGAGCAGCGAGCACAGAGAGATTAGACGGAGATCAGCACTCTGGTTTTATCCTCCTGCCCGTGTCTCATCGTACAGCTTACCGAGCTTAAAACCTGTCAGGGTGCTGATTACACGTCTGATCTGAGGGCGCTGCTTTCGAGATGATGAAAGTCTGGTTTATCTTTGAGACCTCATCATAGAGTGCATCTTTGATCAGTCAGACTTCCTGGCTTAGACATCCTGTTGTGTAATAAAGACTGATATGTGATCAGGCTAACCACGAAATTGAGGAACTGCATGTCGAAAACATTTCTAACATTCTTGCTTTGTTCCATTAACACTCCGCCGCAGGAGTTGAACTAAGACTGACTTTAGTTAAACCCTGATCATCACAGGTTGGAACCATTAACCTCCATGACTGAGCTGAGCTCGAGCAGTCTTCCACAGGATGCTGAGAAAGAATCTGAGAACCCAGAGAAGATCCGTGCAGTTCCAATCCACCGGCGTCCAGACCTGCTGGTACCCTGTGCTGACCTGGTCAACTCTGAGTGGCAGAGGAGCCAGGCTGCCCGGGTTCACTCCCTCCAAAAGTCCTGTCCAGAGTTCCCCATCTGCCTGGTTCTCCTGCGGGGCCACAGAGAGTCGGAGCGGCTGCTTGGCCACGCCCGGGTGTCCCGCGTCGTAGGTCACAACAGCAGCCTGTTCGTCGAGTCGGTGGTTGTGTCCAAGGTGGAGCGAGGGAAAGGCTACGGCCGAACTCTGATGGAGGAAACTGAGCGCTATGCCAGAAGCAGGGGGTTCAAGCGCCTTTGCCTGACCACGCATGACAAGCAGCATTTCTATGCCCACCTTGGCTACGTGCTGTCGACACCCGTGCAGAGCGCAGGCTCCATGACAGCGTTTGTTCCCATGGAGATGCTTCTGAGGCTCTCCAGAATGCCGAGTGAAGAGGAGAACCCGCAGACACAAACACGGACAAAGATAAAGGCTCAAGTACCACAAGGCCACAGAAACTCAGGTTGTGCTTGTGTTGTGGGGTCACCTCCAGCTTCGAGTTTACCTCCTCCTCCTCTTCCTCCTCCTCTTCCTCCTCCACCACCTCCTCCTGCTCTACCTCCTCCCTCCTCGGTTCCTCCTCCACCGCCTCCTCCTGCTCTACCTCCTCCTCCATCTGTCCCTCTTCCTTCTCCTTCCATCCTTCCTCCACCACCTCCTCCTCAGTCTGCAGAGCAGCTTGTAGTTCAGACACTGACTGAAACTCCGTACAGAGACGCCAAAGGAGTTCCCATCTACTGGATGCACAAAGACATTTGATGAACCCACACTCAGATTGACTCATCAATGCACTTGCCCACATTAATGCAGATCTATGTGTGCGTGTGTACGCGCACATCAAAAGACAGAAACGTGGACAAATCCGTGACCTCACACAGTTGTAGGTAAACACAGAAAACAATACATTTAACAGAAAATACAGGGTGTGGAACTAAATACCAAGATGATCACTGCCGCTGAACATTCAGACACACTCAGTTCTCTGAGAACAGTCTATAAAGGCTTGTATTTGGACTGAAACACAGAACCAAACACATTCACAATATTGCAAAATGTCACTTGAAAATTGCAAAACACTGTAGCCAACATTTTGCTTTCATAGTTTGAGCAAAGTTCTTATCCGATGGCTTTGAATTAAAGAAGATGAAGGTGCTGGCTGCTCGTAGTTTGGATTCACTCAATCCATGTCTTCAATTCCAAATATCTGGTATTGACAACATAGCCTAACCCTGTACACTGAACTGACTGTGCAGAACGTTGTGTGTGCATGAGTTTGATATTAGAAGGCTGTTCGTAAAGTCCTCTGCTGAAGGGGAAAGTTTCAAGAAAGTGTTCAGTTTAAATCTTTAAGACCAGGAGAATAATTATGTACAAGAATAATTATGTTGCATCACAACCAGCTTTGAAGAAAATTCACTTTCAATATGCAACTAATGAAACTGTGATCTGAGGAATTAAAAAACCTTCAGGTTGTGTCTAGTTACATGTTACAGTTGGGAGGAAAGAGGAGATGTAATTTGATAAATTTAAACTTTTTAATTAAATATCAGACACAAATTATTCAAAGCAGATTCTGTGTTGAATATGTATTAAACGATGTTTGGAGTAGATCTTTCAAGGTGATGGGACTCTGACGAAGGTGGTGACTGAAAGCTTAGTACAGATGATTCATAATTTAATTCTTGAATGCTTTTTTCCACAGATTAAATTACTTTTCCTTTTGAGCAGCTGCTTTCTAATCTCCTGCTGTATTAAATAATGTGAAGCTGCTGTTGAACTCCATGCTGGAATGTGCCTTGTTGAACTGCCAAAGAACTGAAGCCTTATCAAAGACTTGTTTTATTTATGAAACAATGCATCTGTTTACATCTGATGTTTCAGTTTTGAAACACTACAGGAATAAAGAGAATGTAATAAAATATTACTTTGTGCATGTTGTTTTTTAATTGTATTTTCAATATTCAAATTTAAGCTTTTTTAAAGAATTATTTCAATGCACAAAAACAAATTACTTCTTAAATTTTTGTTAATGTATTTCATTTCCTCTGAAAACAGTTTCCCAATGCAGAGAAGTTCCTCATCAACAAATCTTACCAGCCTTTTTCTCTCTTCTGTCAGGAGGAACACGTGAGTGAGTGAGTGGCCATGGTGCTGTCTATCCTCCCTCTCCCCTTCCTCTTCCTCCTCTTCCTCTCTTCCATTCCCTGCCCCACTGTGTCACAAACCTCTAATGGATCCTCCCTCCCCTATGGTCGCCTGCCGTCCGTGGCTGCTGCAGGTCCAATCCTGCAGGACCGGCCCTTCATTGTGGTGTGGAACATGCCCACAGCACACTGTCAGAAACGCTACAACATTCACCTGAACCTGGAAGACTTTGATATCGTGGAGAACAGACAGCAGCATTTTCAGGGACAGGTGATCGACTTCAGAGAACTGACTGTATTTTGTGTGCTCCAGTTGTTTCTCAAATATGTTTGATACTCTTTTAAGACTAAAAAGTCTTTTACATCCAGTATTCAATATTGTAGGTTTAAATGCATTAAAAAAATTGCTTCTTTAGCTCCTCTCAGAACACAATAGGAAACTGAAACTGTCCTGTTTGCATTCATTCCAACATTCCTGTAAAACTGCTAATTTGAGGCAGAAAAACTTCAACAACACATGGGCAGATACACAGCATTACAAATGCGTTATGCTAATATGTTAGCAATTAACTGCCCACTATACAGACAGCAAGCATGAAGCAGCATTAGCATTAATTTAAAGTCTGTCTCTGGCTGTTAATATTATACATCATTATACACTCCACCTTCATCTTTCCTTTGTTTTCCACCAATGCGTTAGGGAAATATCTGGCTTTTTAGCTGCGAGGTGTTGGCTGCATTAATAAGCTAGTTGATTACATTGTCTGCCTGGACGGGTAGTGTGGGCCTACAGTGGGGTTATCAAATCTTGTATGTTGAAGAAGGTTGCTGCTGCTGTTAGAAACAGGGTTTATGAGGACACTGAGACTGAAGCAAACAGCAAATTTGCCATAAAACCAAAACAAGCCAAAAGATGCTAAGTTTGTTCTAGATCTGCAGGGTTTGATAATAATCCTCTGTGGGCAAATGCTTATATTTTCCTAGAAAATGACTATCTTCTACCGTTACCACCTGGGGAAATACCCATACCTCGCCAGGGATGGCAGGAAGGTGAATGGAGGGATACCCCAGCTAGGTGACCTTTCAGCTCACCTCTCCCTTGCAGAGATGCAGATTTCCAGACTACTGCAGTCAAACTTCAGTGGTTTAGCTGTGATTGATTGGGAAGAGTGGCGACCATTGTGGGAGAGAAACTTTGGAGCCAAAATGAAGTACCGGAGGCTGTCCAAGCTGCTGGTGAGACAGGAGAGACCTGATGTGTCAGACTGGGTCATGACATTGTTGGCAAGGCAAAAATTTGAGGAGAGCGCTCGAAAGTTCATGGAGGAGACGCTGCAGGTGGCAGTCAGACATTGTCCAAAGGGACTCTGGGGGTTTTATGGGTTTCCTGCCTGCTTTAATAAGCATAAGAGAAGGACAGGTAGGACCAACACAACAACTATGTGTTGAGCTGGTTGATTGATCTGTTGTGACCTCCATCAGATCTATAGTGATCTTTTTTGTTGTTTCATGTTTGTCATCAGATAAAAGCTATGCAGGGCGTTGCCACAGGGGGACCAGGAAACAAAATGACCGGCTGTACTGGCTCTGGGCTCAGTCCACTGCTCTCTATCCCAGCATCTACCTGCCACATAGGCTGGCAGGATCCATGGATGCAGCTCTGATGGTCAGGTACGAAAAACTAAGAAACACGAGGGAATGTTCGCCCCCGCTGAACTACTCAAGTCATCGACAACAGCCAGCCAAACCTCACCGAAAACAGAGATAAAAACTACTGTTACTTGTCTGCATTGTTTGTCCAAAGTTTCCCTACATGTTGGACACACAGCATGTTAAAACAGTTGCCGATGAACACTTCTGTCTCCTTCACTCAGACACAGACTGCTGGAGGCTTTGAGGGTGGCGTCAGTTTGGCGTCATAGCAACATTTTCGAACATGCCACGCCAGTCCTTCCCTACGCCAGGCTAGCATTCGCACACACGCTCAGCTTTCTTAATAATGTGAGCATACACTCATGCAAACACATATCAATTTATGGGCTACTCACCACAGACAAATATATCACCATTGTGAGTGTTTCTGTGTGTGCAGACGGACCTGGTACACACACTCGGGGAGAGTGCGGCGCTAGGGGCTGCTGGAGTGGTGCTGTGGGGAGAGCTGAAATTTGCCAAATCCAAGGTGTGTAATGTTTGTGAGCTAGTATTTGTGTATTAGTATGTTAATATTTGTGTATTATTAGTATTTGTGTGTAACCGTTTCCTGGCCTCCCATCTTCCAGAATCAGTGCATCATTCTCAGAGACTACATACGCACCATCTTGGGTCCCTTCGTTCAAAAGCTGAGGTCTGACACGCACCTCTGCAGCCTCCAACTGTGCCGCGGCAATGGGCGCTGCACCAGACGACACCCCAACTCTGGTCACATGATCTCCTCAGGTCCAGCTGTAACCTCTGACCCTCATGAAAGCCACTCCTCCAGTGCCAAACTTTTTCATAACCACTTTGTGTGTCAGTGCTACCCGGGCTGGACTGGGCAGGAGTGTCACAGGAAGAAGTAACCTAAAGAAAGGTTTCTATCAAGGTGCTGTCAGTCAGCGTTCATGGAGAATCAATGACAGTTTCATAGATTTCAGTCCTCCACGTCATTGCACTTTGATGAATTCACAGCCTCTTGCAGTAATGTAATCTTAAATAAAGATAAATAAATTTTTGAGCGTCAATTTATTTATGTGTTTTTTGAGAAGTTTAATATGTGAAAGACTATAGTGACTCATGCTGTGCCCTTCCATGCTGCACCTCTTCATGGTCACATAGTCAATAGTTTTCCATTTGTTTTTAGCACAGAGGGATATATTCTTTAAATCTGAGTCACAGCTGCCCTATTTTGATCCCCACCTGACAGCCTGAAATTAACATTGTTTTTAACTGTGTTATTATAGGTGGGTCTTGTTTTTGCTGCAGAAAACATCAAAATGTACCAAAAGGGAACAAAAACAAGAAAATAAAGAGGCTAACAGATCATGCCTGGAAACTGTATGGTGTCTTTATTGTATTTATTGATTTTTTATTTTATTTTTATTTTTTGTGATTGTAGGCAGTTTAACTTTTGGTCAGTACACCACAGTGCTATTCCTTGTGTTAGCTTCTTAGTGATACAGCGTTAAAAATAACACTGACACCCACCAACAAAACATGAGTAGCTGCACAAGTCAGCACAGCTGGTAGAGTCAAACACACCTTTTTCACCCAGTGACAAAATGTAAGATACTCTTTTTATTTTCAACAATAATCCTGAAAACTCAGTGTGCTAAAGACATAAAATGTGCATCATAATATAAGCTATAAGACATTGCCCTTTTCATTTAGTCTGAACAGCTATACTGCTAATAACTATGCTGTCAGAGGGCAAAAGTGTAAGGGCCAATCAAAAGTCCATTCAGGGCAGGCGAGACCTCGCATCTCTACTGACGTGGTTCCATCAGTTACATTTACTTTGAAACACAGGTAACATCTTGAGGACATTTGGCAAATGCTTCCACTTCAAGGATCTCACGTCCGATAATTCAGATTTATCTGTGTATTTGTACATGTTCATGTTCATGTGTATCTGTTGGTGAAAAGGTTCTTCATGTGCCTCCTCTCATGGCTGTCAGGTTGTGTCTCAGTGCCTGCAGTTCTTGGATCAGCAGTGACAGCTCTGTGGCTGCTGCCTCTTTCTCCCTTAATGCCTCAGTCAACATCCGAACTGCGCCGCCCTGCTGGACTGGAGGAGAAGCAGAAACAAATGAATATTATCTCCTTGTATAGTCTTGTGTAACAACTGGCAAAATTTCCTTTCAAAAGATGTACAGAGATGCTGTAAAAATGTCCAATGATGATATTCCATTACTTGAAATAGAACCTTGATTAAAAAGCTGTAAATGACATGACAAATGTGAAAACATCAAGGAAACAAGCTTGGTCCATGGAATACAAATATTCAGGAAATGTCAGGGGAAACACATGGCAATAAATAAGATATCTCACCCAAAAAATAGAAGATGAGTAAGACTGTCAGCAGAAGCAAAGTGATGATAGCACAGCCCATAGCATAGGCACGCGATGAAGTGGGTGTTAGCATATCCTGTAGACGGCTCTGCCATCTGCTGCCGATTGGACGGCCTGTTTGATTGACAGCTTTCATGTCACATAAGTAGGGAATCCCATTCAAGGAGGGCGTGCAAGCAGGACGAGGAGGCCTCATCCCTGAAATCATGAAAAGCAGAGAATAAATGTTTCTGAATATTTTGATGTGTTCTTGTGAGTACATAGTTGTACCTGTGTGGCTGTGTTTGTTGTGTCTGTGTGCACACTTTTCTGGCCCCAACATCTCCAGTGTCTCTGTGTGCGGATCTTTGTGCTGTGTTCTACACATGTGCACCAACATGGCTGTGTTTTTGTAGTTTGATTGTGTGTTAGTGTGTGGCTGTGTTTGAAAAGAGATTGTGTGTAAGTTTCTCTGTGACTGTGTGAAAGGAGAGCTACAGTGTACATGTGTGTATTTACCTTTGTGGCAGTGTTCAGTGTGTACATATTATGTGTGTATCTTTGTGGTTGTGTTCAGTGTGTACATGGTGTGTGTGTGTACCTTTGTGGCTGTGTTCGGGGTGTGTTCGGTGGAGGTCATTGATGGAGTCCACAGAATGGAGCTCGATCTCGGTCAGATCTCTGTCGCTGACCCTGTGGAACTGAGGGGTGGTCTGGGAGGATGGAGGCCTCGACATCCTGCCTCACCGGAGGAATTAGGAATGAACAGAGTTAAAGTGCTGTTCATTTATAACTTGAGAATCAACATATTTTTGAGGACAACTTTAAACCACCACCACGGAGAATCTTGATCACTGGAGACACAGAGATGCGATGTGGTACCAGCGTCGTTACACTATTAGCTCAAAAGACTCCAGCCATCAGACAGAGGTAAACAAAACAATAATTTTCTTTCTAAAAAGTCTGTGGATGTATTTTTAAAAAAAATATTCATCTACATGTAAATTTTACCGATATTAATGTTAGTAATGTTTTCATTTGTAGCTATCTCAATACTGTATGTGCAAAACATGTGCATTGTGCAATCTACACCTGCACTTTACGGGTGTGTGCAATAGGGATGTGCAATTAAATTAGCACTTTAAATTTTCAATGTGCAGTAACATTAGTACCTTGGTATTTTGGCAGTTAAGTACTTAAGCATTCTGCCACTTCAACATTTGACATCTGTTTTTTGAAGTCCTTCAATTTCTGATTCCTTATCAGCAGCATTGTTTGTTGTACTTTTTGTTTTGTTTTGTTTTTCTGCTCTTTTTGATGATGTGTTTTGTGGGTTGTGTGGCAGGCACTGGCCTGCTGGGGGACTGGGGTTAGGAATTAGCTACAGGCTTTAATCTCACATATTTACATGTAAATGTTCATTGATATGTAATATCCCTTTTTTCAAAAGTGAATAAATCGACAAATCTACTGATGTGCAAAGTAAAAGGAGGGGTTGGGTGTTTTTTAATATTGTGATGTCTGAATAATACAGAGGCTGACCCGTGAAGACCATTTTAACCACTTTAAGTCAGCTGCTACAGATGCTTTTCATTGTGCTGTGGTGATTTGTTTGCCTTAAATTGGTGAATGGAAATGTTGGTTCTATTGGGATCTAGTTTCGTATAAATCGTGTCATTTGTATCATGTGAGAGAACAAGAAACAGATTATCTTGGTTTGTAAGTGACACAAACAGATCATGTGAATGTCATTTATCAGAGCTATTAATAGAGCTGGTTCAAATCTATAAAGGCACAGTGTTATTGGAATCTGGATCAAGAACCAGGGGAGAGGACATACTCTTATCTACTGTGTAACTGAATGAATGAATGAATGAATGGATGGATGATTAACTGCTTTACTGACTGACACTGAGCTGTCAGACCAGATTTGCTTTATTTGATTGGTCAAAAAAACCTTACCTTCTGATTCCACGTGTGTGCTGTTGGTTTGTTCTCGTCTATCTGTCGCTGTTCTCTTTCACCCTGTCTCCTCACATTCAAACACTGAATGCCAACAGAAATGTTTGCACCCGTAGGAGCTGCAGTGAGTTACACTGAATATCCACACTGGTCGACCAAAGTAATCCAAGGGAACTCTTGTTAAATTCCATCAATGAAAAAGTAACCTCCAGGAAGATTCTTGATGTATGAAAACAACATGGAACCTCCAGTTTTGCCTCAGGGTCCTACTCCTTCTTGTGAGCGTGTATGTGTGTCACTGAGCAACTGCAGGATGGACGCCCCAGTTCAACCCCCTCCTACTGACTGTTTGTGTGCGTCCATGTTCTGATTTAGGCCACCCTAACTGCCCCGTGAGAGAGGTAAAGAGAGCTAGACACATGGAGAGAGAGGAAGCACTTCTCAGCCCGTTGACCCCCTCCGAACATGCTCATGCACACACCCAACCCTGCAGGCCCTCAAGGCCCAAAATAGCAACAGAGACATGGGGGTAAAATTAGTTTCTCAAGCCAGAGGATGACTCAATGATCTGGGTGGGGGACCAGTGGGGTACACTGGGATAAACACTCTCACAAACAATCACACGGGCAAATGGCAATGGGTGTGCAGTCAGGGAGCAGCATTATCTGACTAAAAACATCCAGTTTTCAGAAATTAAAAATCAACACATACATATGATACATATGATTATTGAAATTTACAAACAAGCAGACAAATTCCATTTTCTTTTTTTTAAGGTAAAATTCGTCAAAGTGTAGAAATGGAGACTTATATCATGATACTAACTGCCTCAATTTGAAGTATTCATGCTGGTAAAAATCATAAAAGGGCAAAATTATTCTGTTTGCACAGTAAAGCACAAAGACACAGCTGCATGTTCTGTTCCCCAGTAAAGTGAAATGCTTTTTAAAGTCCATGGTCTGTGATAAACTTGTGATTTTTTGAAGTACATGAGATTTGATTTATTTAATTTAATTTAATTTAATTTTTTAGGGTTAGGGGTTACATATCATTATGTAATAGGCAGGTTGGGAAAGTTACTTTGGAAATGTAATAGGTTTCAGATTAGTACTTACCATAGGCCTACTTACAGTAATGTAACTATTTCAATTACTTTACTTTTTCAAAGTAGTGTAACATAACTTTTGATAACTTTTAAATTATTTTTCTAAATTTCAAACTAATGTTTTCAACTGTTAACCTTTTTCAAATATTTAAACAAGGCAGTGTTAATCTTACAGTAGTACTCAACATTAGTAGTGTGGTGTGGCAGGTGGGAGGCAGGCAGTGCCTTCCTCACTTTAATATGACCGCTTGCAGTTACTGTATAGACTACATACCTGCAGATGTTTCCTTGGGTTTAACATAGAAACTGTCAACGTCAATGGCATTTTAAGAGCGTGTAGTCATTTTTTGCATTGCACTGTTATGTTCGAGCCATTTTCTGACATCTGAATAAAATGTTTTAATTTAAATTTCCATCACTGGAACACATTTTTATCCATAGGCATGATGACAAGGTAGCTTTGAGCAGCAATGTGGATTGATTTCATTGACAGAAAGGGGAACCAATCAAAAGCTTTAGAATAGCATCAAACTTTACAACAAAATCTTGACTGGAATTGGCCGAAGAAGACAGTGCACGTCAAAAACATGCAAAGTAACAAAATGAATATTATTCAACATACAGCCTGAACTTTTTACATATAATATTCAGATGTAACCTCCCTTTGTAATCATTAACATTTTCAAAAGTAACTGTAGTTAAATTACAACTTCTTTCTCAGTAACTGTAACTGTAACTGATTACAATTACATTTATTTTGTAATTTCATTACATAATTTCATTACATGTAACTAATTACTCCTCAACACTGGTAATAAGTAATTACGTCTTTTATTATGAGGTGCTGTGACGTCCTGTCTGAATTCAGCTCACCGTAATTTCTTAATGATCTGAGTTGTTGATATGGTGATGAACGGAAGTAAACTCCTGCAGGGCCAACAGACTTATCAACTACATTTCCCACAAGTCACTGCTCCTTCCTTTCATGTGGGCGCTTCATGTGTTTTTGCCAGGATAGCAGAAATTCCAGAGTGTGGAGTCCACAGAGTTTAGTAACACAGCGGAAGTGTTACTCCAGGGGGAGGACGTGTGTGTGTGAGTGTGTGTGTGTGTTTGGACTCAGGCACGATGTGGGCTCGGTTGATGGTTGGGGTCTCGGGCACGGTGCTCGGGCTGCGGGCTTCCAGGGACGGTTTGCTGCGAGCCGCTGGAGCTGGATGTGCGGGGAGGCATCAGAGGAGGCAGGCGTCAAGTGCAGAGGTGAGGGGAGCAAGAGGAGTAACGTTAGCTGCACAGTAAACTCCCCCAGCTGTAAGTGCGCTACAGTTAGCATTTTGACACTTATCACAGTTTGCTTATTAGGAGGAGGATGAAATATGCTTGTGTTCTTCAGGCGGATGTCTCTGTTGTTCAGAGTTTGACACTTGGGGAAAAAAACTTATCATCTCAAGTTTTTATTTCTCATTTTATTAGTAGGCTATAAAACTCCAATAATATTGATCATCTTATACTTGTGTCCATCTAGTGAGTTAATTATTCCACTTAATGATCTTTTCTTTTCTCATGTTGTCATAAAAACTGGCGTAAGTATGAAATTCTGTGTCATCTTTTTAATAAAAGCCCAGTTGTATATGTTTTTACCAGTGCTGTAACATTGAAATGAATTATTCTTGTGTCAGATTTTTTTTAAACTCCTGGATGCTTTAATTGTAAAAAAAAATCAAAGTTTTTAGGATTCAGTGAGGGGTTTTGGAATGTATGTAGACCAGCTGTATTTTGGCCATCACATTTGCATTAATGTCTCTTCTAGTGTCACAGCATCAAACAACAGTAACATGAGAGTGTGGCACAGCAGCAGTCAGATCATGCAGACATAACGCACGTCTGTCCCAGCAGACTGTCGCTGTCCCTCCCTCTGCCTGCCTCACTTCACTGAGCTGCACAAGATGATTTTATTAAGAGCACGAGTGACTGACTGCACAGAGCAGAGCTCTGCTGCCAGGCTTGGAAGTGTGACCTCACTCACTCATTCATTCTTCTAATGAAAAGATGGTTATTAATGTAAAAAGCAACATTCATTAAGCAACGAAGATCATATCTGTAGCGACCTCTAAGTTCCCTTGTAAATGTGTCAGATTTATCTTGGGTGCTGCACAAAGCAAAAGCGGTAGACTAAAGTCCTAACCACGTGAACGGCCAAACGCAGTTCATTAGGTGTGTGTGTGTGTGTGTGTGTGTGTGTGTGTGTGTTTGTGTGTTTGCATATTTTAACTAGAACAACCACGTCTTCTCTGTTCATTCATATTAATAGCTGACTTTGGACTTGAACAGTTTTGTAAAAAAAGCAGTTTGGTCTTACATAAAGTGCCGACACACTCTGTCCCATAATGCAGTTCTGCTGCTGTGCTGATAAGCCCCCTTCAATGGCCGGTGCAAAGGTCAAAAGTGTGGGCAGAGAGAACATTCTTACATTTGATTGTCTAATAGATCAGACTGTGGACAAAACCCGATATTCAGCAAATATAATATTTATGCCCAACATCACGATGGTGTTTACAGAACATGGTGTTACTCTGTTATCTGTCCATGCGGCAGTTAGATACTAAGAGAATCAAATTTTTAAAAACACTTGTTCTAACATAACTGACTTGTTACGTTTGAACACTGTATAGATATTTTACACACGTATTCCCTCTGTTTACCTTTCACTCAGTACAGTGTTCTGTTTCTCACAGGCTCCCTTGAAGAAGACTCAGCTCTTTGACTTCCACAGGGCTCACGGGGGTAAGATGGTGGAGTTTGCAGGCTGGAGCATGCCTGTCCAGTACAAAGACAGCCACATCGCCTCACACATGCACACCAGAGAGCACTGCTCCATCTTCGACGTCAGCCACATGCTGCAGGTGAGATGAGGGTTAACTGGCATAGATACAAGGTAAACAGATACAAACCCACATATCACATTCATAGAGACACCCTGTCATAGTAAAATGCTGTATTTTGTCTAATATCAGTGTTAAATCAGATTTCATGAAACAGTCAACCCTGAAAAACAGCTATTGTTGTTTTTGAATGCTTTCTTTTTGCTTTTTCTGTCAGACCAAAGTCCACGGCAGAGACAGGGTGAAGTTCATGGAGTCGTTAGTGGTTGCAGATATTGCCGAACTCAAGGACAACCAGGTGAGATGAAGGACTGTTTCATGTTGAAACTGCAAAAACTTTAAGCCCCTCCGAGGAACTTTCATTTTGTCGTGATTGTAGCGGTGCGAGTGGACTGAAGCAGTACTGCTTACTGTCATAAAGGTCAGTGTAATGCAAGCATTTGTTTTGGAAGAGTGGAAAGAAACACGCTACTTATTAACACAATATTGGTTTGACCATGAAAACAGAATACTGAAATTACCTACAGAAAAAATTATCCTCCTTCCTCCAAACCATAGATAGTAAAAAAGAGAGCAGCGGATTGATCATGTACGTAAACGACATATTGTCTCTTCTGGTCTGTGTGCCGTCAAGCCTTTCGTAGTGTTTCGGCTGACTGAGCAGACTGGGCAAAGGCATTGTAAAAGACAGGATAGAAATCTCCAGTCTCCTTGCTGATGGTCACATTTGCCTCTGTAGGTAAGATGTGAGGCATCAGTATTGAGTTTAGACTGCTTTATAACTAGTTAAAAGTTCCTCATAGGTACTTCAATTTGTGTCTATGTCTTTCACCTTTTTATTTAAAGTAATTGGTCCATCTATAGACTGTCCCTAATACAGATCCTGTGTTTACCTGCAAACTCTCTCCCCTTCTCACCCCCCAAGGGTACGTTGACCCTCTTCACCAATGAGAAAGGAGGGATTATGGATGACCTCATAGTGACAAAGACAGACCAGGGCTACCTCTATGTCGTCTCCAACGCTGGCTGCGCTGACAAAGACTCGGCTCATATGAAGGTTAATACAGACAGTGTGTGTGTGTGTGTGTGTGTGTGTGTGTGTGTGTGGACAGACAGGTGGGGAATCTGAAAGACTGACAGAAAGTGTCTGATAAGAGTGTGTGTGTGTGTGTGTGTTTCACCTTTAGGCAAAACTTGCAGAGTTCAAAGCTGCGGGTTTTAATGTGGATCTGGAGTTCCTTGATGAAGCGCTGATCGCTTTGCAAGGTAAAACATTCCTCCTCTTGCTTTCTGTTCCCTCCTCTCTCATCTTTTTTTCGCCCTTTTTTGTCTTCCTGCCTCCTCTCTCCATCTTGATTTCCTCCCTTTAACTCAAAATATTTTTCAGTTTGATTTTTTCCCCAGTTTTTCCTTCATTATCTCAGTTTTTTTGCCTTTGCCATTATTTCTCATGATTTTGTATTTCTGTTGCACTTTGTTTCATTCTTTCTTCCATCAATGCTTTTTTCTCTGTTTCTCTCACTAAATACTTTTATAATTGACCTTTTGACCTCTTCAATTTTATTATTTATATGGATAATTTATTAGTTGTTATGTTTTGTTAGGTCCATCCATGTGTAAGGTGCTTCAGGAGGGGATGAAGGAGGACCTCAGTAAGCTGACCTTCATGACTTCCACCTTGGCCACTGTGTTCGGTATTCCCGACTGCAGGGTCACCCGCTGTGGATACACCGGAGAGGACGGGGTGGAGGTCGGCATTTCTCCATCTCTGTCTTTCTGCTTACCACCGCTGCCTTTTTGAATTGATTTGTTTCCCCAGGATGTTTTCCTGTCAGGAATCACTGCATTTCTTAAAAGCACAAGCGGAAACTGTAAAAGTTAGCTTTCTTTTTTTTTTTCTTTCTGGCATGATGTCATTGAACATGCAGAGCTGTGGTCTGTTTTTTTTTCCCTAATATTTTATCACCTCAGTCTTCCCTCCTGTTGTTACTAATCAGCAATGATGGTATGTCTCTCATGAACAGCGTTAAACACAAATATTTTGTTCAGTGAGGACCTTGCTGCCTGATCTCTCTCTAACAAAGGGAATCTGGGTGTTTGTTTGACTCTTTTCTTTCCCATAAACTCTCATAAATGCCATCCCATTTCCCTCATCTGTTTATTACTAATACATCTTAAAAACTTTTTGCAGGAGACACAGCTCTGCAGTCACTTTGTATCTCTGTGTCTCAGATCTCCGTCCCTCAGTCCCGAGTGGTGGAGTTAACGGAGAAGCTGCTGGCTAACAAGGAGGTGAAGCTGGCGGGCCTTGGCTCCAGGGACAGTCTGCGGCTAGAGGCGGGGCTTTGTCTTTATGGCAATGACATAGATGAGACCACCACTCCTGTAGAGGCCACCCTAGTCTGGACCATTGGTAAGATTTTAGTTGATCAAAAAAAGAATTTTAAACACTTTCCCAAGAAGTCTGTGTGGGAACAGATGATTTTGGGACATGTTAATTTTTCTGTGTCTGCACTCTATTGTCATGAAGAGAGAAATAGAAAGAGCTCTCCAATTAAAAATGCAACAAAAACAACAGTTTGCTTTTGTGGGGGTTGTGATTTGGAAGGTTTTTTGTTGGCACCCGTTACCAGGCAACCAGCAGAGATGAGCCAACAAATAGTGTGGCCCAAAGCCCACTGTACAACAGCGAGTTTTTGTTTTCACTCTTTGTTTTTATTATAAAAGAAATGAGATGCCACCTCCTAAATCAACAAGTGTGAATTCACAGTAGCTGTGATCATGAGCAAAAAATGTTGGGATGCAAAATACTGTGAACTTGTGTGTTAAATCCTCTATATATTTGAAAAGAAAGAAAGAAAGTAAAGATATAAAAAATACTGTCAACAGTGATGCCTCCCATAAGAGTCTACCACAAACGCTTAATGAGCTATGGGAGGGGGCGGGGCTAAAATGTAGGGGCGGGTCAAGCAATCCCCATTAAAAATATGTGTGTATGTGTGCGTGCGTGCATGTTTTTCTCTAGAGTTTTTCCATGTTACATGAATCAGTTTAGCAGTTATGCCTCTTGTTGTTACAGGCCACTCCCACAGCCACGCCCCCTGAACACAGATTAAACTGAGATCATTGTGTTTGGCCCCAGAGAAGATGGATTAAAAGTCTTACCTTGAATCTATGACACTTAATTCGAATAATCATGTCAGAAATCTTGGTGCAGAGATCTGAACCTAAACAGTCACATAAAGACAATTGCAAAATCAGCCTACTACTGTCTTAAAAACATAACAAGAACTAAAGGATTCCTGTTCAAACAAGATACAGAAAAACTAGTTCATGCATTTATTTTCAGCAGACTAGACTGTTGTAGTGGTGTTTTCACAGGTCTGAATAAAAGATCCATCAGAAAGCTGCAGCTTCTCCAGAATGCTGCCGCAAGAGTCCTCACTTAACACCAAGAGAGTGGAGCACATTACACCTGTGCTAAAATCCCTGCACTGGCTGCCTGTGAGC